>CM068551.1:15809510-16409510 GCA_035048495.1 Euptelea pleiosperma | reverse complement strand
AAAATATGGATATTTACAGAACTTGCCTTTACAAGGAAATACGTCTAAAATACGTATCTGATAACAAGAATCACTGATAATTTCAAATTAAGACTTCCATAGCAATAAGGGATGAAGTCCTAGTGTGGGCATTTTAAGTTTCACCAGATTATTGTGGTGGGAGTTGAAAAAGCGTGGTGCGTAGTGAAATTCTTTTGGATACACTGAATTGCTGTTTCCCCAGAATTTTGATTCCAAATCACTGGATTATGATTTACCATTATTTCCATCAATTCCACCTACAATATACAGCTATAGCCACTGAGATTCTTATCTCAAAGGTATCAAAGTTTTGACAAAAGACTACACAACTAAGCTGAAACTAGCTTCATGAGTTGATTGTTATTGACATGATTATTTGGATTCTCAAACCATTGGTCTGTTAATTGTGAAACTATTCTGCTTATTATATCTTTGTTCAACACTCAAAATGTTTGCATTGTGATTTAATTCTAGTTTATATGAATATTCATTTGGCTGATTTTATAATTTATTCATTGGACACACTCTATTTATTTAATATTCATCTTACATTCGAGTTAACACTTGACATGCCATATTAAATTGTATTTCTTTTGGCAGCGACGTGCAAACTTATGAGCAATGTAACATGCTCAATTCCTGAGTTTACAAGTGTATCAGCCGCAAAGGTTGTTTTCTGGTAACTTCTTTTATAGATTGGATATAGGATCTGTATGCTATTCTTTGTGGAATTTCTATATGATTTTTATTTTTGTATTATGGTTTTTTTTAGATGACTGGTGTGTATGTGTGTGTGTGTGTGTTATTAGGTCATTTTGACACACCTAATATGACATGCCCTTGTGGTGCCCAAATGGAGACAAGTTAACGGCTGATTTTTGGTGAGGATAATCTCCTCACCATGGAGATCATCCTCACGAAAAATCAGCTCATTCCAACATTTCTAGCCCTATGGAAAGTGGGTTACAATTTGAAATAATCTTGACTGTCTATTTCACCGTTAACTTTATGTCCACATTTGATGGGGGTTAGAAGTTTTATAATGGGCTGTTTTTTGTGGGGATGGCATTTGCAGTATGCTGCGGGGACCCTTGCCTACTTTTAAGCTCAATTGGGCATCATTGTAGTGCGTCTCTAGAGTACACACTACCCAACCCTTTCCCACTTCCCACAGTTCCCACTACAACTGGGTGTTCCTGCTGCACGTCGCCTCTAGTAAAATCCCTAGCATGGGCAAATTGAAACAATGGATCAGGATTCATGATAAGATATGAAAACTTTACTCCGGTGCCAATCTGACATAACACTCCATTTGGGCTTGGGACTTGCAATGTGGCGTAAAAGTACTACATCGCAGAGTTTGCTACGATGTAACATACCATACCATACTGAAGTTGCAAATTCTATTTCCCAATGCTATATAGGGAATTCTCTTACCTAACAGGTTAACACTTGTATTTTGAGTGTTATGTTCCACCCCAACAGGAAGGAGGAAGATATTCGTTTAAGTCTTAAAAACATCATCAATCTAATACATTCTGCTACTACATTCAAAGGATGCTAGGCCACATGGAGATGATTCGTGGGCTGATTTTTTGTGAAAATGATCTGCTAAGCATGGAAATCATCCTCCAGAACTTGGCCCATTTTGAGATTTCTAACCCTATCAAATGTGAACCTTAAAGTTAACTTGTTCTCCACTTTTCATAGGGCTAGAAGTGTCTGAATGGGTTGATTTTTTGTGAGGAACTGAGGAGATTAACCGCACCAAAAAGCATCTCTTAATTCATCTCCATGTGGGCTCAGCAGAGTTGTGTCAAAATCTGTGTCATCCATCTCATAATATCCCTACATGCACATGCACTCAACGTATATCATGGTTTAAAAGGGACTGTTATAACATCTCAACTGTAGGCGATTGTAACTGTTATTTTACCGGACTCTGGTATTTTAATGGTAAAAAATGGTAACAGGTATAGGGGTGCACTGTTATAACGCTTTAACGGCCGTTATAACTGTTTATATATGCCATCCAGATGTCATGTTTTCCTGATCACATAATTGACCAAGTGCATATATTTACGTCATAGTGAGAATGTCCTCCTGTACTCCCTGAGCAAAAGTCCACTCTGGGTATGTGGATTGGCCTGTGATTCCTCGCATCCATGTCCTGCACCAAGACATATGTCCTTGTTTATATTATTGTCCTCTTCCAATTCTTTGTTGCAAACTTGCAATTATATAGATAACTGTGATCAAAGAAGGTTCCGTATTTTTTTTTTAATTTGTCTTATTTTGTTGGAACTTTTAATGATTTCATTATGGTTAAAGCTGTACACAAGAACTTGAAAATTATTGCATTTTGTAATGGGCTTCTTGTATTTTATTTTTTACTTTATATTTAAGTGAGATTTGGTCACGGTAAAATCATGGTTTAAAATCTCGTTTCAGAGGAATGTCTCAGTCAAGTGAAAAACCGAGACAATCTCTGAAACGAAACAAAACAAAACATTCCGGAGATATTGGAAAAATGACGAAACAGGCAAAACTTTCTGAAACATTCCCAAAATCATGAAATCATATTTTTCTGTTTTTTTTTTTTTTGATTGTATTGTAATGTCTCGGTGAAACAAACCGAAACATTATGAAATGAAACGAGACATATGAAACATTGAATGTTTCGTTTCTGTTCTCTTAAATTCCGAAACGTTTTGTATGAAACATTGCGAATTTTAAACCATGGGTAAAACTCGATCTCATTTTATGTTGAGGACGATCCATCTTGGCATCGTATTGCAGGCTGCAGCAGATATGGCTCCCGGTGGAGTGCAAATTTGCTGCAAACTTCCAATGGGATGCATTGTCTTTTTTCACAAGATGTATGCTTGTCCTTTTAATGGAGTGTGGATCTCTCTACAGAGTAGCCATTCTTTCATTGCATTGTATATAGTCATACTGTTAGCTATATACTAAATATTTGTTGAAAACTTCAACACCTTTTCTGAAAAATAACAAGAAGTAAAATCTAGGTCTATTTTAAGCCATGTCAACATGTGTGTACTCTCTATGTCATCTAACTTTCATGGCTGAGCCCCTAATCTTGCTTAATATTTTGCAGCTTGTGAAACTGCTTGAATCGAGAGAGGCTAATCATATTGAATTCTGCAGAATCAAGAATGTAGTTGATGAAATTTTGCAGATGTACAGAAACTCTGAACTTTGTGATATCCTACAACTATTATTGGATCCTACCTGGGTGGCAACTGGATTAAAAATTGAATTTGAGACGTTGGTATGTGATTACATATGCTTGTATATATCCTTTTTCGTTATCCCCTAATGTCTTTTCTGCTTAAATTCTTTTACATCTATAAAAATATAGATTTATGACTAAAAAGGGAACACAAAGTAAGATGTAGAGTTTGTTGAGAAAATGAATAAGCCGCTTTTGCAGTTGGCAAGCTGCAAGGACTTGATTGGAACACGGAGAGATATATGATTTGTGTTTTTTATGCCATCTTATGAAAAGCTAATCTGAAATTTTCATCTACTATGATTTGCTGCTTGCTAGTTGTATGTTAGAGATCTTGAAAAATTTCTATTTCATGACCTGACAACATTTTTGGGTCCAGGAATGTATCTCTATTTTCTTTTGCATGCCACTATTTTATTGATGCCTAATTGCCTCTAGTGATGATTACTATCACATGCTTAGTTGTTCACTTGAAAATTAACTTTACATAAAATAAATATTTAGTAGGTCTTAGGAATTGAACTCGCCTCCATTTTTTAAAGTTAAGTTTTATTCTTGATCTACCTCTCATTGACAATGCCGGACATTGCCTATGCTGTTAGTGCGTTTAGCCGGTATATGCACTCACCTAGAGCGACATATGCCGCAAATAGGATTTTGAGAAATCTCAAATCCTCTCCTGGTCAGGGACTACTATTCAAGCAGAATGGTCACATGAGAGTGGAATCATATACAGACGCAGACTGGGCCGGTGCCAAAGATGATAGGCGATCCACATCCGGTTATTGCACCTTTGTTGGGGGCAACATTTTGACATGGAGAAGCAAGAAGTAGTCAATTGTGTCTCGATCCAATGCAGAAGCGGAGTTCCGTGCTATGGTTTATGGCTTATGGCTTGTGTGAGATGTTGTGGATACGGATCTTAGTTGCAGAGCTAGGATTTCTTGTTATTGATCCATTGAGCCTTTATTGTGATAATAAGGCTGCCATCAGTATAGCAGATAATCCAGTCCAACATGATCATGCAAAACATATTGAAGTGGACAGACAATTCATACGAGAAAAGATCCTATCTGGAGAGGTTTGTACTCCATTCGTGAAGACTGAAGAGAAAGTAGCGGATGTACTCACAAAGGGAGTCTCCAATCATCAACTACATCAGTGTCTTTGCAAGTTGGGAATGATAGATATCTACGCACCAACTTGAGGGGGAGTGTTGACAGGTGTACCCTTATGTTGTTAGGGACCCTGTACATTTTGTAGGGGCATTCTTGTCCATTGCATTTTTCCTCACTTTATATGAATAGTAGAGTGTCATGTATTTTACACATGTTCTCAAGCTAACCCTAGTTTCTCTCTCTTCTCTCTTCTCTCTTCTTCTCTTCTCTTCTTTTGGAACCCTAATCTCAAATTCAACTCAAGCACTACGGGGAATCAACTAACCATCTTCGTTTACATTACGAAGTAGCCAAGGAGATTTGGAATTCCTTTCTTGTAGAGTTGGGCGTCTCGTGGGTGATGTTGAGCTCATTTATGGATCTCCTGTATGGTTGGCATATTCGAGCGTTCTCATCCCAATGCCACCTTCTTTTGAGGATGCTCCCTTTTGCGATAGCCTGGGCTCTGTGGAGGGAGAGAAATAAGAGAACATTTTGGGGGTAGGAGCGCTAACATATCCTCGACCATCCTGAACATCAAGGGTTTGTTATTTTTATGGTCGAAGCTATCCTTGGAGTGCCGAGGGTTATTCTTCGAAGATTTTGTCTTCTTCTAGGATGCCCTTTGCTCTAGAGAAGTTTGATGGTCGTCCTTTGGCTATTTGTTTTAGTAGGTCCTCTCGACCTCTATAGCTGTCTTGCGTGTTCCTTTTTTGGCTCTTGCCTCCGTTAATGAAAGTTTTACATAACAAAAAAAAATCATCCTTCTTAGTAGAAGGTGAATCTTGCCAACGTTATCATTGGGTCAAAGAGGCAATTAGTGGTCCATGGTGGTTGTCATACATTTTAGATCATGTTAGGCGGTTAGCTTGGGCTTGATCAATGATCTTTTCTCATTTCTAAGAGAAGCTAACGGAGTGGTGGACATTCTTGCCAAACAGGGCGTACATAGAAACTTGTTGAGCATGGGAAATTATATTCCCTAATTTTGGACTCTTTCTTTCATGTCATTATTTTAATAAAATTCCAATTTATTATAAATAAAAAATAGCTACCTTTTTATTATAAACATGCAAGCAATAAGCATAATATTATTATATATGTTGTCATGAAGATTCTTGTATGAATTTAATTAGGCGTAAGCAATTTTCAGAGATTATAATTATATTTTGATCAGCATATTACCTCCTTTTCACAAATCACAATACATAGTTTCAATGGTCATCTTGCTTGTATGTGGCTTGAAGTTGAACTCGTCTTATGACATGCTATTGATGACAATTGTTATCTATTTATGATTTTGTGTAATTTATTTGTAGTCCTACGTAGATGTTAGTATAAAGTTGTCTGGGCCATGGAATTTTTTCAGACCATCAATTTATGTTCTTAACATGCTTTGCAGCATTTCAGCAATGATATTTTATTTTTTTTACATTTGTTTGCTTATTTCTCTGGTTGGGGAAATTGAACTTAAGACTGAATGGAACAGGATGAACATGTCCTTATTAACCATTCTAGAAAATCATATCATCTTTTCTTTTAACTTATATTGTGCTTGATTTTTCCTAGGTAAACGAGTGTGGGTGGATTTCAGATAGAATTGGTGAAATGATCTCTCTGGATGGTGAAAATGACCAGAGAATAAGTTCCTCTCTCATCATTCCAAGTGACTTCTTTGAGGCTATGGAGTCTTCATGGAAAGGTCGTGTGAAGAGGATCCATGCAGAAGAAGCTTTTGCCGAAGTGGAGAGGGCTGTTGAGGCCTTATCTATTGCAGTATGTCCCAGAAACTCAACTTCACTTGTTTTGATTAGAACTTTTGGTGTTACTATGATGGTTTTAAATTTTGATTTGGGTGTATATTTCATTAAGCTCAGAAAAGTAATGGAAATTGTGTAAAATTTTTGGAAATTTGGTAAATATTACAAAGATCACTGAAAAACATAGGAAATATGCTTGGAAATTTTGGAAATCAACATGAAAAACACTCAAAACTTATCATACTACAAGTCAACTGTTTGGAATAAGAAAAGCATGATGAATAGCGTTCAATACATGCTGACGCAGGCATCTAAGAGTCTAAGACTCAAACTTCAAGAGTCAAGCTTAAACATTAAAATATTCACAATCATGTAATTTAAGTAGATAAAAGAAAAAAACAACTGCCTTATAAGTTATAACCTGAAGAGGTCATAACCACGTTGATCTACGACCTACATGCCTTTTATATTTTTAATTTTAATAATGAAAATTAGATTATACTAGTTGTTGAAAATTATATGTAATGAATTCTCTATTAAATGCCTTGTTACTACTAGCTTACTATTTTTATTTTTGACAAGTAAAATTATTGTATTGAAAAAGGGTCGAACCCCACGCTACAAAAGATACAAAAAAGCTAGAGAAAAGGGCCCTCTCAAGCTATAGGAAGGGGAACAAAAACAAAAAACACTTACTCCCCTACTCTGAAAGGATCTTATCCCATCATTTGAATTCTACGAGATAGAGGGCTAGGAATAAAGATAAGCCTTAATTCTCAATACAAAAGCTTCAATACATCTCTCTTCGTTTTCAAAGAAGGGAGTTTTGCTCTTTCCAAATTGCCCAACGTAGAGCAAAGGTAAGAAACTCCCACAGGATACGATTTGGTGGAGCGAAGACATCTAAAGACCATCTTTGAATAATCTGAAGAAGACCTCGTGGCATCATCCAGTACATACCAAATATATAGGAGAAAGCACAACACACTTCTCTAGTAAAATGGCTTGGAGGGGAAATTGATCCACCGACTCACTGTTGGATTTTGCAATGGACACATATATTTGGAATGATAAACCTGCTACTAATTAGATGGTCCATTGTAAGGATTATGTCTAGCACTGGTGTCCAGCTGAAGAAAGTGAGCTTGAAAACAGAATGTGCAGACCCCAAACTAACTTAGTTGGAGCAGAAGATGGAGCCAAAGAGAGGTCATACCATTGGGGTTCTACTACCAAATCCTCTTACCATTCTTTGATGGGGATATCTTTTTGTTATTGATCCGGCTTAAAAGGGATGCAAGATCATCCATCTCTCTATCATTGATATTCCTTTTAAAGCTCAAGTTCCATGAGACATCATCCCTTCTCCTCAAAACACAATCCGAAACCAAAGCCATCTGGGGATCAGGCATATCAGAAAAGGCAGATCAAAGAGAATTGTTCCCGACATATCAAAAAAAAAAGGAGACTTGTTCCCACACCGAGTGTCCTCCCGGAATCTTACTTTGTTTCTTGTCCCAACCATGAAGGTCTCATAAATCTTAAAAATTCCTTTCCATACCCTAACATCGTTGCGAGATGCTACTACATTGCTGCCCCACCCATTGTTTCTGGAACCAAATTTGCTAGCTATGATCTGTCTCCATAAAATGTCCATGTCCTCTCTAAACCTCCACAACCTTTTGCCCAGGAGGGCATGTTCATCTCTTTGAAATGTCGGAAACCACAACCACCTTCCTTAGGCAAACACATCGTTTTTCAATCAACTAAGTGATATGTATGGCCTTCCTCCATTCCTTTCCATAGGAAATCCTTTCTAACTTCTCTAGTCCATTGGCTTCTCTCATCGTAAATTGGGAGACTAGAGAGGGTGCTTTTTTAAGGTAACTCTACCACCCTTGGATAGGTATCCTTTTTTCCAAGAATGAAGTCTTCTTTTAAATCTTTTGATAACAAGATCCTAAATGAACTTTAATCCAAGGCCAACACCTAGAGGAAGCCTAAGGTAAGATTTAACAACCTAGACTTTGTTTTGTATCTTGGGAATGCATTTCCCCTCTTGTAAGTTTCGTTTTTATTAATAAATTTATTTGGTTATCGATAAAAAAAAATGTTCCCCAAACTAAACCAAACTCCTCACTCTTTCAGATATTAATTCTCAAATTGGATACTTCTTCGAAGCATAGAATAACACTTCTCAAGTATCCAAAAACCTCCATGTTTTGGATGTAAAATTTTTTAGATAATCTTGTAAGAACTTCCTACCAAACTAATCTAGCGAAAGTTGTGAAGAATTTCAGCCCCTTCCTCTTCTTAATGAGGTTTATCGTCACTATTTTTCTATCATTTCTTCCCAAACCCTTCACATTCCAAGAGATGATTCTCAGATTCATTCGTTAGTCGTTACAATGCTTCTTCCCTCTCCCCTTGCATCAACTGCTGTTGACTCCAAGTATTCCATCAAAAGTAATCTAGTAAGAAAGACTAGAAACCTCTCTGGAAATCTTTCATTTTTAATAACCCGTCTCTGCTTTCTTCTTTAGTGTAGCACTATTTATGGCATGACCTCCTTTACCCAATATCGACTTCGTTGGATGATTTTAAGCATCTGCTAAATAACCCATTAAAGAATTTTTTTTTAGCTTTTTTTTTTATTTTAGTTAAGAAAATACTAACTAAATATAATCTAGCACCTAGAAATTCAAAAGCTGCGGCAATTGATTCAGTAAATGAAACCCAGTTAAAATATTTTGAGATTTATGTTTGTATGTATACATGATTTAAGATGCCCGTACAACTCTATATACATTCTTTAGAGTGTGTCGGTGAGAAGATGTGTATTTTTTAGTATAAATGGTTTTAATGGTCATTTAAATGCTTTAAACACTCTTTTTACGCTTATTTATGCATAAAATGCATTATTTTGAGTTTGTTTCATTTTATCTCACGATTGTTTCATGTCTCGGGATGTTTTGTTTTGTCATGGGGTTTGTCTCGGTTTTTCATCTGACTGACTAACGTTCAGAACGAGATTTAAAAACCTTATGAAGAAGCTAATCTACGAATAAATAACACTCTAAATCAAACAATTTGATGTGTGCGGAAGGTCTACTACAGGCGTGTGCGGAAGAACAAGGCCCATGTCGCATTGTGGGTTGGTCACAGGTGCTATTGAAGACCCACGCGTGCATGCGACGTATTAGAGAAGACCCCACACCGGGTGGATGTGCGCGTGGGAGGTATTGCTGTGGTTAGGACATGTTGCGAGTACATTGAGCTCAAACCCATCTTTTTGGGTTTGGGCCCATTCTTTGTGAAGGATGGCGTAGTTGTAGTTTACTTTATTTAGGGTGGATTATTTAGTACTTTGATTTAAAATATTTCAGGTTATGTAAATCCCCACCCTTTCTCTAATCCAAGGGTTGGGATTAGATTAGGGTTTTACATCTTTGTTTAAATACTCTATTTGGACTTCATTAAAGGGATGCTTTATTTGAATAAAACAAAATTTGAAGACTGAATGAAGACAAGAAGGTACTGATGTCAAGCTTTTTGGATTCATGTCCCTTTAAGGGTTTGGTGTGAGGCCAACGAATCAACCAAAAGTTCTCCAGGTATTCCTTGATCAATCTCTTTGCTGCCATTAATAATAGATAATCCCTTTAATCCACTGCCGCCACCAACAATACCCTTCAATCCACAACCTTAGCTTGCTGCCCATACCACCAACAGCCACTTGTAACCACCAGTCCATGTCCTTAAGGTTGTTATCGTCAGCCCCCAAAACCCCATACTCATTAACGGTAAATACCAAAATCCCCACCTCGTCTACCATCAACACCTCGCCCTCCTTTGCACACCTGTCACCCCAACCCAACGTTTAGCACTGCTGCCCCCATCCCATTCCCTTCCCTACCCAGTACCTTATAGCCCCCACCATATCACCTACCTACTCTAATCTCTTTTACCTACCACCGTCAACCCCAACAGTCCCTGCTACTGACCCTCCATGAAACCAGACCTTGCTAGCATCATTCTTAGGCCCCTTTTAGTTGTCACCGCCAACCCCCTAGCTGTCCATGTGTGCTGCCACCGAAACCCTATTTCAGCCCCAAGTTGCCCCATAACACCCCATTCTGCAATGTCAATTGTTGTGCTCGATTTTGTCAAAATTTGAATTATTACGACCCCGGCATAGCCCGAATTGCATTGTTGTCATAGTACCTCTTAATGTGAGCCTTGGACTTTTGTTCCGACCTTCGATTAGGTTTGAGGAATTGCACATTGATTGCGTGGATTGATCTTAAATCGGGAAAGTCTGAAACTCTCATTAGAGGTCACGGATAATTATTTGGGGTTTGTATTGTCGGATTGTGAATCGGCCCGACCCCCACTTACCTACGTGGCCCTTCTTGACTACGCGTGATTGGTGCTTGCGTAATATTTGATTATTGCTCATTGTAATGAACTTCTTTAATTTCAATCTTGCACGCTTACCACATTCATGAGTCCTGCATCACAATTGCCTATCTGGTTGAAATGCTCTAATTTCCCTCTTCGATCTTCAAATCCGACACATACAAAGCTTTTGATTCTTAAAAATGGGGGTTTAGGGTCCCTTTTTATACAATAAAAACAAGGAACTAGGGTTAGACTTGAGAGTGGATGGGGAGCTAGTGGGAGTTTTGAGAGCTTTATTTTGAAAGAAAAAGCAAGTTCTGTCAACTGAAGCTGTTGAAACATTGCAAATATATACTTGGGTTTAATGCTTCAGCAGACATATTCCGAAATGTGTGTACAAAGGTTATAAATGGTTTGTTATAACAACATCAACACTCCACCAATATAATGGCCGTTATGACGGTTCACATCAATCACGTCTGAGTAAAAAATTTGTCAAAATATTATTATTGTAATATTGTTTTTCAGAAAAAAACTACGATAACGGTAAAAAATAGTATCTTTTTCAAAATAGCAGCCGTTATTTCTGTTATAATTGATATCCCGGTTTTTCGATCTTGGGTGCTAGAACAGAAAAAAATGCAATGTGGTTGGATGTTATTGTTATATCCGCCATTATTTTCATTATAAAATCCATTTTTTAAACCATGGTGTGCACATTTCTGACATATTCCATGAATGATATCTGTTTCCATGCCTTTTGAAACTTACACATCAGTTTAAACATTCCAACATTTATTGATTTTTAGATTCTGATTTTTCATTGCATTTCCACTTTAATATTCATGAGAAATTAAATGTCATATAGGTTATGGAAGATTTTCTTCCAATTGTTACAAGAGTAAAAGCTACCACAGCACCACTTGGTGGTCCAAAGGGAGAAATATTGTATGCTAGAGAACACGAAGCTGTTTGGTTCAAGGGAAAGCGTTTTGCACCCGCTGTGTGGGGTGGTACTCCTGGCGAAGAACAAATCAAACAGCTCAAGCCTGCTACAGATTCAAAAGGGAGAAAGGTTGGAGAGGAATGGTTTACCACCAAGAAGGTGGAGGATGCACTAATTAGGTGCAGTTTTCGTGTTTATTGATTAGAGCTGAATATGTTAGTACTTTCTTTAAGTTAATAGTGTTGTTATTTAGTTTATTCTGCTGATTGATAGGGTACAATTGTGGTTTCTACTTCAGGTACCATGACGCAGGTGCTAAAGCAAAGGCTAGGGTCTTGGAATTGTTGAGAGGACTTTCTGTTGAGTTGCAGACTAAAATAAATATCCTCGTCTTCGCTTCCATGTTGCTTGTCATAGCAAAGGCACTATTCGCTCATGTGAGGTTGACTTTCATGTATTTAAGTAGCTCTCTTGGAAGAACTCGGTTATTTAATTTTTCCACTACAATTGGTTCTTTGGTATATTATTTTTCCATGTATAACAATTTACAATCTTATGAATACGTTTTTTTATGGTGTAAAATATTTTTTGATCCTTGGGTAATAATTTTTATGAACTTCGACATACTTGTCAAGATCTGGTTTGGGTTAGTGAGAGATTATTTTCGTGGAAAACTTGATACGATTGGTTAGAAAAGTGAGATGGTAGTGTTGTCTTATAGTGGCAAGCAATGGAGGAGAACAGCGAATTGGTCAAATATACCCTTTTAAGCAAATAGTAATCCAAAGGACATGAATTTCCCTATACTTAAATAACACACAATAAGACAAATACAACAAAAGCAAGAGATAAACCATGGACTGCCCCAACAATTAGATTAGCACACCCATATATCATAATCTAAAACCCTTGTATTCTCTACCAAATATTAGTGAGGGGTCTTACCAAAAGTAGATGTCTTTCGAATGTCATAGTCTTGATAAGCAAATTGTTCATCTGCTGTTTTGTGCAGATATAATGAAGAACAGTAAGTCCTCATTACTGAGATTCTCTGGAAAATTAACCTCATTGTGCTTGATCGTCTCATAAAAAGTGATGTGACAATTTATGTGGTAGGTACAACATGCTCCGAGAAAAAGGACCATGTGAAACATTTACCTTTAGAAACCAACTCCCAAACTCTCTTACCTGCAAATGCTCTTCATCTGGGTGAGAGAAGAGACTTTTAAGATATTCCACTTGCCAATCACTGATATTTCTTCTAAATCCGAGGACCTATACATTACCAACCACCCTCTCAAAGCAATCTCTTACAAGAGATCCTTTCTTATCCAACATACGTTAGAATGGTGAAAAAGAATACCATAAAGGATCATCTCCATGCCAACCTTCAACCAATGCCTTTATAAAATTTGCATGTACTTATTGAGATACCTATTCACAGATCATTACCATATGTTGATGCCATTATTTTACAATCTCAACCATGATTACTACTTCTAAACTTGCACTAATGATCCTCCAAGGCTTTCTAACTCTTCCCTGTACCTCCAAATCCATTCACCCCATAAGGCTTTATTCATTTCCTTCAAAGATCTAAGGCCCAAACTGTTGGTTTAATTAGGGTTTACTCATAATAAAGAAGAAAAATAGGAAGAAAAGAGAGAGAGGGTGCACACAATATGTTGCACTCATCCCTCCTTTCACTTATATTAGGTGGGTTTTCACAAATTACAAAATTGCCACTAATAAGTGGTAAAATGAGAAGTACAAAAATATCCCTAAACAATTTTATCAAATAAATAAACTCTAAATATACTACCAATATTCCTCAAGTTGGTGTATAGATATCATCCATGCCCAACTTGAAACTGTTCAACTCCTTGGTGAATATATCAGCTAGCTGGTTCTGAAAGGATACATGTGGAATAGAAATCTCAAAACTAGATATCTTTTCTCTGATGAAGTGGCAGTCAACTTCTATATGCTTCGTCCTTCCATGAAACTTAAGATTATTGGCAATATGTATAGCGCCTGATTGTTGCGGTAAACTTTAACTAGATCATTAAACGATACTCCAAATTCACATACATAGTCAGAGAACTTTAAAGGAGACTACCGAAGTGGTATCTACATAACTCTCAATTGATGTGTTATCTTAATTCTTTTATTTTTATGTGCTAAGCTTCTATTAGTTTTTATGTAATTTTTGTATTTGATTTTATTATGTCATGGTTCGTATTCATCACTTGTTAGTTGTTACAGAGTACCATGTTTGAATCACTACTATTTCCTAAATGTCTCAAGTCGATTTCAACATTCTAGTCTTGATCTTCATTCATATTTTTTTTGCAGTGAAGGGAGAAGAAGGAAGTGGGTTTTTCCTACGCTTGTTGAGTTCCTTAAATATGAGGTATTTTTCATACAACTTATGATTAACTTGTGATTGTTAATCATGTGAGGATGAAGCTATAGAGTTCATAATACTTCATTGGTTCTAGTATTGGAAATTGATACATAGTGTTGTTGTTTACCTAATATTGTTTGCACTTATCTATTACAATTTTAAAGCCAAAACTTGGGTTGCGACGTGTCGTTCATCACGTCGTTCACACGTCTTTCACCTAGGCACCTATTAGTTGCCTATCAAAAGTTAAAAAAATATGTATACACTTATTAGTGCATTAAATGCCCCTAACGTTTTGACCCATTCTTATCCATTAATTTCATTTTCAATACAGTCCCTTGATAACCTCTTAATTACTTACTATGCTATTATTTCTATATTTCCAAAATAGTTTCTTAATAAAAAAAAACTTTAATTACTTTCTATGCCATTTCTTTTATATTTCCAAAACAACCCCTTTAGAACTACGCATCTAAATATGGACAACTTTAGAATTTTGTCTTTTGAATTGTACCTTGAGTTGCCACAATTTACAGATTCACCCCTGTAAACTAATATGCCAAACTGCCCTTTGGGTTGAATCTTTCTTATTTTGCCACTTATTCCAAAAAGGCCCGTACAATAACTCATGTGGAACGCACATGCATCCCACTAGTATTACATAAAAGTAGAACTGATTGTAGAATATGTTCCAGCTTAGTAAGTCTCAATGATGACATCTTCCCAAGGAAGAGATGTAGATGGTGAATTGCATCTCATTTTTTTGTCTATTTAACAATCACTAGTGTAACTGGTCAAGTGTCTGGTGTTAGGGATGTAAATGGTCAAGCCAGGCCTGTAGGCTACTGGGCTTGGGCTTACTTTAAGTGGGTTTGGACATGCCTACATAAAAGTAGAACTGCTTGTAGAATATTTTCCAGCTTAGTAAGTCTCAATGATGACATCTTCCCAAGGAAGAGATGTGGATGGTGAATTGCATCTCATCTTTTTGTCTATTTAACAATCACTAGTATAACCTTAGTATGTGGGACAAGTTTCTAGTGTTAGGGATGTAAATGGTCAGGCTAGTCCTGTAGGCTACCGGGCTTGGGCTTACTTTAGGTTGGGTTTGGACATGCTTAGAAGCCCATGGGTTAGACATGGATCCAATTTTGGGGCCCGTTATATAAATTGTTGGGCCTCCTAGTAAGTGAACCCCATTGTGACCTTATGGTAAAGGACTTTTAGGGCAGCAACCAGCCTAGCCATGACTTATGATGCTCGGATACGGATACGGGAAGCAGGGATGCAACTCGACATTTTCCAGAATCAGGGACAAGGATACGGATACGAGTATTCTATTTTGTAGTTCAAAATTTTTATTTTTTCTAATTTTTTAAACTTTTTTGAAGAATACGTGTCAGTGTCGTGTTGACACGGATAAGATGGCCATGAACAGGTATCCAGGTATTAGCCCATGAGGGCCATGACTATTATTTAAATATTCAAGAGTTAGTTAGGTTTAGTGGGCAAGAGATGCTCGTGGTTGAAAATCTTGTTTTGTTTCTTTCCGTCTCGTTTCAGTAAGGTACCGAGACAATACATTAGGGAATGTATCGTCTCATGTCAACAACTTAATTTAAGCACTAAAATTGGTTTAGAACCTTATTTTTGTTGTAATGTACTTTTATATATACTTTTTTAACACTTAGAAATGTTAAAAAAACAAGTATTAAAAATACTTAACTTCATTAAGTATTAAAAAAAGGTTTAACCTTATCGAGACATATAATGTTTTTTCCATTGTCTCGTTCCGTCTTGGTCGATAAATCTCATTCTGCTAGCTTACCAAGACAATTAAACGGAATGAGATTTTAAACCTTGGAGATGCCCTAAAGTGACCATTTGTGTTATTTCAATTCAGTTATCCATATTGAGGGAGGGATTGAGAAAGATGTTATCAAAACAATTAGACATGTGTGGCTAAAGTAGAGATGTCCTTCTAGAGTTCCATGTAGCTGATGAATATTGTTCAAATAATAAATGTAAAATTTTATGGAGAAAACTATCGGGCAATTGTAAAACATGTTCATAGAATTAATGCAATAGAGATTAGGATGTTGAAATGGTTGACTAGAAAGACTTGGAAGGACAAAATTAGAGATAAGCACATCCGAGGGATTCTTAGTACTTCTAATAGAGATAAAATAAATGAAAGTCAATTGTGATGGTTTGGTCATGTACAAAGAAGACAATGATGACACTTGGTGAGGAGTGCTTTAGTGCAGGTCGAAGACTCTAAAAGGACGTGGATGGGGGTAGTATGAAAGATTCGTAGATACACATTCTAATTGAAGGTATTGCTCTAGATGGAATTGAATGGTGGAACAAGATTTGTGTTTCTGACCCAAATTGTGGGGAAAAGGTATCAATGATGATGATGATGAATATTTAGGATTCGGTCAGGCTGAAGCATTCATGATCAACCTTGGACCGAGAAATTGGTACCTCAGACAAACCCAAGTTGTCTTGCGCCCTAACATTTAGTTTATGGGCCGACACTTGGACATACTTTCGCCCCTGAACAAACTTGGTGCCATACCAACAGTATCAAGTGTCCAGGTGTCCAGCACTTTGACCTTTCTAAAAACTTTGCATGGAGACACATCTATACAAAAGTTGAAAATATAATCAGAAATCAGTAAAAATAAGAAACTAATAAAAAATGAACAAATTAAAGTGCGCATACATACAAATTTATTCCAAAGAATAACATCCATTAAACAATCAAAATTAACAAATAGTATTAAAAAGTGTGAATCAAACAATTAAACTATAGACAAAAAAAATTAGAAGCTGAAGAAAATGGTGATGGATGCCCTACTTCTTTGCAGCTAACCAAATAAGAGCTTATTCAGAAAATCAATTAGTAAAACCACCTCGTCAAAAAAAATGTTTTCAATAGTCAATAAAAGCACATAACTTCTTTACGAATATATATATATATATATATATATATATATATATATGCTCAGGTTATTTTGACACCCTAAAAATGACATTTCCTTTAGGGCCCCACATGGATATGAGTTCAGGGCTGATTTTTTGTGAGGATGATCTCACCATGGAGATGTATTCACAAAAAATCAGCCAATTCAAAAACTGCTAACTCTATCAAATGTGGACTCAAAATTTACAGTAAAATGAATGGTCTGAATTTTATAAACTTGTAACCCATTTTTCATACGACTAAAATTTTGGAATGAGTTGATTTTTTCGTGAAGAGATCCTCCTCACCGAAAGTCAACCCTTAACTCATCTCAGTGTGGGCCCCACATAGGCGTGTCAAAATAATCTAACCCTATATATATATAGGTCCAGTTATTTTTGACGTGCCAAAAGTGACACACCTTTGTGGGGCCAACATGGAGATGAGTTAAGGGCTGGAAATGGGTTGCAAGTTGAAAAATTATGGATCATCAATTTCACCGTTAACTTCAAGTGCTTTTGATAGGGTTAAAAGTTGTAGAATGGACTAGTTTGTTGTGTTTATGATCCCAATGGTGACAAGATCATCCTCACCAAAAATCAACCCTTTGTGTGCTCCACAAGTTTGTCATATGTTGACACTATTTTAGCACTCACATGGAGATGAGTCGAGAGCTGATTTTGAGTGAGGATAATCTCCTCAACAATAGGCCGTCCGGAATTCTTTAACTTCTAATCCACTTTGCATAGGTCTAGAAGTGTCAGAATTGCTATTTTGGTTAAGATGGTCTCCATGGTGAGGATATCATCCCCACTGAAAATCTGACCTTGACAAATCTTCATGAGGACTCCACAAGTGTGTTTGTCCCTCTTCATGACACTTAGCTAAGTATTGCCACGTGCCCTTAAGGTCTCTGAAGTCGGTCTCATGAGTTAACTCAAGCAGGGCTGAGACCAATACGATTACCATGACGTGTATAAGACATCTGCCGATCACTAGTTGCTTTTAAAATTTGATATTTGAATTGATTTTACTAGTCTGGGAAGACGCGTTCAACTTTTAGCACCGTACACGTGTCAACATTTTGTTTTTATGTCATTTTGACTCACCATTCTTATGTGACATTTATGTTGTATTGTGTTGCCATGGCTACATGGAAAAATAAATATAAATACTGTTCTTCCCTTGTAAGGCTGCATTTGGATAAGCTTAAGCCGAGCTTGTAAGTTATAGCTATGGGTTAAAGCATTCGGTTTGGGTAAGAAATGATGAATTTGTCATTTAAAAAAGTTATGAAATGATTAGAAGGATATTTCTGTCATTTAAATTTTTTTATTAAAGGTTTACTGGTCATTTAGAATTTGTATTGAAGGAATAGAAGGGTATTTTAGGTATTTAAAGAGTTTCACTTAAGTTTCAATTCGAGCATGTGCATTTTTACAAGTGCTTCCCGCATAAGCTATAAGCAATAAGTCGGATTTCAATGGCTTCTGCTTAACTCAGGAATATTGGCTTAAAGCCCAGAAAACAGCTTTTCATAAGCTATAAGCTGACATTTAGCTTATTTTGATCTTACTCAAATGCAGCCTAACACTGACAAGGATAGTCTTATTTTTGGAAACAAATGGTAGACACAATAATGGGGCATGCTTATAGACATCCATAGTCACGATCACTGGGCAAAGCTTAGTATATTTTTTTTATTTTTCACTATTTTCATAGTACTTGTATAGTTCTGATGTAATTTTGTCATTTCAATATTGTTTTATTAATCTTAATATTTATATGAATTACATTTCTACAATAATATATATTCTCATATTATTGTACAGATGTGTTGGGTTTTACATGGTTCACTGTATCTAACACCTCATTTCTATGTCTAAGACATGTATGTTGTACCAGTGTCCGAAACCAAAACATGATTATGTCTAAGTTAACAGAGGCTTTCATAATATAAATCCCACACCATCTATTACCATTATCAGTTCTATTTTCATTTTTATTTATTTTTGGTCTCATATTTATCCATGATCTTTGAAATTGTTGGCATGAAATTGGATGCAGGATAAAAGCAAATTAGATGATTCTAACGAGATGAAGATAACAGGCTTATCACCATATTGGTTTGATGTAGCACAAGGCAATGCGGTACATAATACAGTCGAAATGCAGTCACTGTTTCTTCTTACTGGACCGAATGGTGGTGGTAAATCAAGTTTGCTTCGATCAATTTGTGCAGCTGCACTTCTTGGAATATGTGGATTGATGGTGCCTGCAGAGTCGGCATTAATTCCACATTTTGATTCTATCATGCTTCACATGAAATCGTATGATAGTCCTGCTGATGGTAAAAGCTCATTTCAGGTATAGGTTGTGTTATGACATTCATTTTCCTTGTTCATGTATTTTTCACTGTTTTGCAAATGGGAAAAGCCTATTTCAGGTGCATGAGTTGTCTGACGCTCCAATATTTTGCATCTTTTCTGTTACAAATTATGTTAATATATTCCATTGTATGTGGGTACTTTGGGTGCTATTTATATATTATTCTATTATGTAGCTCGATGAAACTGTTGTAAATAAAGTTGTAACCAGTAGATGAAGGTTGTAGATAGAAGAGGGAAAAAAGTGTAATGGAGGCGGAAGGTGGAGAAGGAGATTAGGGTTCGAGAGAGAAGTTGTGGGAAGAGGAGAGAATGAAATTGTTTATTCATTCTCCTTCGCACATTGTACATATATATATATATATATATATATTTGATGGGGAGAAACCCTACAAAGGAGAACAATATTCACGCGACACTATTCACGTGAATAGTGAAAACCTCAGAACGGCCCCACGAGGGAAGTGGGACGCAGCCCACTTGAGACACTTACGTGGGTGTGTTACATAAACTCCAACACTCCCCCTCAAGCTGGTGCGAAGATATCCATCATGCCCAGCTTGCCAGTCAAGGTATGAAGAATGGACTTGTTCACCCCCTTTGTGAGTATGTCGACAACCTGTTCTTGTGTTCTCACATACGGAGTACAAATCAATTTTTGTTGAAGTTTCTCTTTGATGAAGTGACGATCAACTTCAATATGCTTAGTTCTATCATGTTGGACTGGGTTGTGAGCAATGCTGATGGCAGCTTTGTTGTCACAGTAGAGGCTCATCGGCTCTGTCACCTGGAGTCCCAGTTCCTCAAGCATGGTCCTCAACCAAAGGAGTTCACACATACCATGTGCCATAGAGTGAAATTCTGCCTCTGCACTAGATCGAGCTACAACTGGTTGTTTCTTGCTTCGCCAAGAGACAAGATTTCCTCCAACAAGGGTACAGTATCCTGACGTAGACCGACGATCAGTAACTAAACCTGCCCAATCTGCATCAGTATATGCTTCCACTCTAAAGTGTCCATGTCGCCCGAACAGTATTCCACGACCTGGAGAGCCCTTGAGGTACTGAAAAACTCAGTGAACTGCCTCAAGATGTGATGACCGTGGTGCATGCATAAACTGACTGATAACACTAACAACGTAAACAATATCCGGACGGGCGTGTGCCAATTAGATCAGCCTGCCAACCAATCGCTGAAACATAGCGACATCCTCAAGGGTGTCACCTTCAGAATTCAGCCGATGGTTCTGATCAATTGGAGTCTCTGCTGGTCGAGCTCCCAAACACCCAGTCTCATCCAGAAGGTCCAATACATACTTCCGTTGAGAGATGAAGATGCCCTTCTGAGACCGAGCAACTTCAATTCCCAAGAAGTATTTCAGTGGCCCCAAATCCTTTGTCTCAAACTCCGAGAACAAGGTCTTCAGCTACTTTATCTCTTTAGGATCATTCCTAGTGATGACAATGTCATCAACATAGACGATCAGTGCCGTGGTACTAGTCTGCTGGTGCTTCACAAATAACGTGTGATCGGCCTGACTCTGCTTGTAGCCCACTCGTCTGATCGCACTGCTAAACCGCTCGAACCATGCCCTTGGAGATTGCTTTAGCCCATACAGGGATTTCCTTAACTTGCACACCTTGTCGTCTCTTCCAGCAAGTGTCAACCCAAGTGGTAGTTTCATGTACACCTCTTCTGCCAAATCTCCATGCAGAAATGCATTCTTCACATCTAGTTGATGCAATGGCCAGGACAGGTTGGCAGCTAAGGATAGAAGAACTCTGACTGAGTTCATCTTGGCCACAGGTGCAAAAGTCTCTTGATAGTCTATCCCATATGTCTGAGTGAATCCCTTGGCTACGAGTCGTGCCTTGTATCGTTCGACTGACGCGTCAGCTTTGTGTTTCACTGTAAAGACCCATTTGCACCCCACATGTTTCTTTCCTCTGGGTAGTTGAACAAGTTCCCATGTTTTGTTCTTCTAAAGAGCCTGCATTTCATCCATCATAGCTTCTTTCCACTTTGGGTGGCTATGTGCGTCTGCAACACTGGTAGGCAAAGAAACAGAGGATGCAATACTGATAAAATTCTGATATGACGGAGACAGAGACTGATACGAGACAAAATGTGAGATAGGGTGTTCCGTACAAGTACGTACACCCTTCCAAAGTGCAATAGGGAGGTCAATATCAGTGCTCATATGTTCATCAGAAGTAGGAGATGCATGTGGCTCAAGAACAGAAATAGGAACTGAGGCAGGGACAGAAGCAATACCTGGAACTGGATCCGAGGGGAGACTTGCATATGTAGGTGTAGGGACAGTGGCTTGTCCTTTCTTCTTGGTTCTGACATATACACGCACATTAGCTGCAGTAGTGGAAGTGTCATCACTAGATTGAGGTCCCGGCATAGGAATAGAGACAGGCAGAGGGCTGGGGACACTATCTTCTGCAACATCATGCTCCCCCTGAAGAGAGGTCTGCTCACCAAAGAAGGGGATGGACTCAGCGGATGTGACATCCATAGAGATGAAGGGACGACGGGTAGCAGGATGATAACATTTGTACCCTTTTTGATTAGAGGGGTACCCGAAGAAGATGCACTTTAAGGCCTGCGGATCTAACTTGCCCCTCGAAGAACGATGAATATGGACATAACAAACACACCCAAAGACCTTTGGAGGAACAACGAAAGCCGGGCGGTCAGGAACCAGGAGAGATAGGGGAGTCTGAAATCCGAGAACCCGAGAGGGCATACGATTGATGAGGTAAGCAGCAAGTAAGATAGACTCAGACAAATAGTGTTTAGGAACCTGCATGCCTAACAGGAGAGCACGCTCAACTTCAAGAAGGCGACGATTTTTTCTCTCAGTAGTCTCATTCTGTTGAGGTGTCGAAGGGCACGGGGTCTGATGAACAATGCTATGTGAAGTAAAGTAGGATTTCAGACCCCCATCGAGGTATTCCCCCCCATTGTCAGAGCGAAGAATCTTAAGAGTGATATGGAACCGAGTGGTAACCATCTTATGGAACTCTTGGAAAGTGGAGAATACGGCATCTTTGGTTCGCATAAGGTACACCCAGGTACAACCACTAAAGTCATCTACAAAGGTAACAAAGTACCGATATCCAAACAAAGAAGTCACAGGCGCGGAGCCCCACACATCAGAATGCACAATAGAAAAAAGAGTAGTACTTTTATTCTCACTAATGGGAAAACAGAATGATAATGTTTGGCCAGTTCACATGTTTCATAATGAAAGGGAAGCGCAGAAACAGAAGAGAAAGCAGGAAAGACACGCTTTAAGATTGACACGGGTACATGACTTAGCCGGTTATGCCAAAGCATTAACTGATCTTTATTGACTCTAATACTATTACTGATGTTAGACTGGTGTTCAGATGCAGAAACCGAAGAATCTAGGATGTATAAGCCACCGTCCTCACGTCCACTGCCAATCGTCCGCCTCGACTCTAGATCCTGAAATACACAGTGAGAAGGAAAAAATGTTACACTGCAGTTAAGACTTTTGGTAAGACTACTGACGGATAGTAAATTAGCGGTGAATTGCGGAACATGCAAAACAGAAGACAAAGAGAGAGCTGGTGTGGCATGAACATCCCCTTTTCAAGAGATAGAGGAATAGGTGCCATCAGCTATCCGAACTTTGTCACGGCCAGAGCAAATATTATAACTAGAGAAAACGGAGGACATACCAGTCATGTGATCAGACGCCCCTGAATCAATGATCCAAGAAGGGCTGGAAGGTACAGTAGAGTCGGAAAAAGCAGTCTTAGTACCTGTGTGAGCAAATGCAGACGTGGAAGTGGAGGCCTGGCCAATGAGTTGGGCCATCATGCGGCGAAGTCGCTTAAGATCTACAGGAGAGAATGAGTCCGTGTCCCCAGAGGAGGTAGACACTGGTGGTGCGGTGTCCTGTGTGACTGAGTGCGTTGAGAGGTCCCTGTTTTGCTGATTGACGCTGACGGGGAGTCGGGGCCTATCCTGGGGGACGTCCATGGAGCTTCCAGCAAGTGGCCTGGATATGACCCATGTGACCGCAGTGATCACACTTGGGTCCGGGTCGGTCCCCAGACTCCTTTGGACTGGATGTCTAGCCCTTCTGATTGGTAGCAACCAGGGCAGAGCGGTCCTGAGTATCACTCCCACTGCGGAGTTGCATGGCGGAGCGACGACTGTCCTCTTCCTGAATGTAACCATAGACCTGTGCTAGAGAGGTAGGAGCAGGATCCCTACCAAGGATCTGATCACGAGCTCCCTCAAAGCTCAGATGAAGGCCGGAGAGAAACTGGAAGATCCGGGAACATTCAACCATATCCTTGAAGGACTTGACGTCATCTGCGCACTTGGGGGAGTAACTTTAGTAGTGATCAATCTCCTCCCATTTGCTTCGAAGGGAAGCATAATATGTACTAAACTTCATCTCCCCCTGACGAAGACAAGATATCTCTTGTTCTAGTTCATAGAGCTTGGCGAAATTGCCCACCTGGGAGTATGTCTGAGATACGGCATCCAAAACATCTTTAGCCGTTGGTAGGAACATAAACCCTTTGTTGATCTGGGTTTGCATCTGAAGAAGCCAGGACATAACAATCAGGTTCTTCATAACCTAAATCTGATGAGATTTGTACTTCGGATCTGGTTCTTTAGTAGCACCTGTCAGATACTCACTGTAGCCACGGCCCCCAATGTACATGAGAGCGGAAGTCTTCCATTCTAGGAAGTTGGTGCCATCGGGCTTCATAGTGGTGATGCAGAGCTGAGGGTTGTGATCTCCATGAGAGCTATGAGTCACAGGACGATCCTCAGAGGAAGAGCTAGAAATCACAGATGTGGACTCGGGGGAACTCATCGGAGTAGGACCACCAAAAATAGCAGGTAGTGTACCGGAGGCTCCCAGAAAACCGAAGCGAGGTCTAGAGGATCCCTAAATGCCCAATGAGTCGTGCGCCTAGGACAGGAGGGCCCAGAGAGGTCTGATTTTGAAAGAAAATCAAAACCCAAAAAGTGGCGGGGGATCCAGATGATTTTTGGAAACTAGGGTTCCGACGGTCAGAATTCGTCGAATCAAGTTTCGAACTGTTCCACGAGCAGTACTGAAGAGGGCGACAAGGTCAGAGGGGTCTACTGTTGCACGAATATCACAAAAAACCAAAACTCAAAAATCCTCGAAAAACGTGTTGGCTGGAAAACGCTGGAGAAGCTTGAGAAGAAGACAAACTAGATCTCTGATGCGGCTGACGGAAAAAACTAACCAGGAAATAAGAGCCTCTGGTGTTTTGCCTCAGGATTAATCCCCGGATAGCGCAGGAATGATCTCTGCGATTTCTTCAAAAGTTCTCCTCGGCTCCGGATGCTCACATAACCGTCTTAGATCGGAATGGAGTCTCTAGGGACAAAGACGCATGCCTTAGAGCTACCATGCTCTGATACCATATTGTAAATAAGGTTGTAACCAGTAGATGAAGGTTTTAGATAGAAGAGGGAAAAAAGCGTATTGGAGGCGGAAGGTGGAGAATGAGATTAGGGTTAGAGAGAGAAGTTGTGGGTAGAGGAGAGAATGAATTGTTCATTCATTCTCCATTGCACACTGTATATATATATGATGGGGAGAAACCCTACAAAGGAGAACAATATTCGCGTGACACTATTCACGTGAATAGTGAAAACCCAAAAAAGGCCCCACGTGGGAAGTGGGACGCAGCCCACTTGAGACACCCACGTGGGTGTATTACATAAACTCCAACAGAAACATGCTCCACTTGGTATTTTGCCATTTTTATCTATTTTACGTAGGCTTTAGTTGGGCCAAATCTTTCCTGCACACCTCAACTTTCACACTGGAGATTCTCTATGCAACATTGTAGATCAAAAGATCAATGGTGAGCTAAAACAACCAGAATTGAAAATAGATAAACGGAAGAAATTGGAACAAGAACATCAGATGGGCTCAGAAAGACTAGTAACTTCCCTGGAAAGTCTTGATTCTCCAATTAACAATCCTACGTTCCACCACTAACCTTGATTCTTAAAAAAACGCCCTAATTTATTTGACATGAGAAAAATTCATACTAAAGCCTAGCCCAAATTGGAGGATTCTGAGAAGAGGAAGAGAAGCAATATAATCCTAAGTATGGTTCTGTTTCTATGGAAAACAGAAAAATGTTAAGCAAAAAATTCGTCCATCCACATGCTATATGTGTTCCATTGAATCTAAAGGAAACTAAAATTCCACTATGGAAATGTGAATATAGAAAGAATTTTTTGCTGAAATATAGCTCTCATGATACAATTAAAAATCAAAAGACTAAACCTAATGATACAACTACTAACACAAACAAAGAATGGGAGCACGTAGGGTAGTCCTAGCACTACTATACTTCAAATAGTATGTGCTTTCAACAAACAAGTGGAGCATGTTTCATCAAGCTAAACTGTTTGATTTGGGGGCCCCCATCTAGATGGTTTAGTAAACCAAAGTTCAGCCCCATCAGATTATTCTAACCACCCAAGCAAATGTATACTTTTTGAATGGCCAGGAATACATGGTTGTAGTCTATTGAAAATGCTTTATTTATCACATGGTTAGAATCATACAATCAAAGTGGTCTACATGGGCTCCTTAGTCCACTGATTGAAGGCTCCAGATTGATAAGAATATGCACCATTACAGATAGAATTGGTACTATTGTAAGTAAAGATTACAGGGACTAGCCAATGTTTCTCTATAAATAATAACCCTAGTTGTCCAACAAAAATAACTAATACTAAAACAAAATGTCCTAGCTACCCTTGTACAATGGAATATGTAGAATCTATCTCCGAAATGTTCTAACAATGTAAATGTTGGCATGAATGTGTTACTACATTTGGATTTACGTTTGTAAGTTCAATATTTTTTGTTTTGTTTTTTTCGTTTTGTGTGAGAAGTGTTCGAATAAGTTTATTTTAAGTTGATTGCATATGGAACTCAATTGATTGTTGTAGGCTGTACCTTTATTTGATGTGTAATAAATATGTCAGTAAAGAGCACTAGTTAGACTAGGGATACATCATTTTGGAGATTTGCTATCATGCCTTTATATTTCATGTCTTTATATTTTCTTTATAGTCTTAAGTTGTTTGGGCCCGCAGCTTGAGATGTAATTTAAATACCATTGAGGAGAATCGTCCCTCACTTTTCTCCTCTCAACTTTCTTCTTCTCTTCTCCAAGTTCTACTAGTTCTTCTAATTTAACTTGATATCAAAGCAAATCTTCTCTAGGTTGTTGCCCCCTTCAAAACTGTAGAGCAATCTTCTCTAAGGCTACCCCCCCTCAAAATCCTAGAGAAGTCCTCTCTAGGGTTGTTGCACCCCTTGATATAAGGTTCTAGGGTTGTCGATACCCTCCCCACCCCAAACCCCCTCCAGGTGCTGCCCTCCAACAGGTAGGAGACCTGTAAGACCCTCCGGTCTTCGGTCGTGTTGATTCAAGCTCTCGTTCAGCTGTAACAGCCCATGTCAAGGCTGTAGCAATCCAAAATCCATGAGTTTGCATGTTTGATGCAGTAATTGAACCTTCAGGTTAAGGTATGTGATGTTTGCCTTTCCTTTTCCAGGTAATTATCGTGTGACCTAGAATTTGAGAGTAGAAATACCGTCAGAAGTAACTTGAGGACAGTCATCTACTACTATTGACACTAGATTTGGATCATCAAATGTCAGAGATGATAATTCAATCCTTCAGGTCACAACGGTGAAACTTGATAGTACGAATTATTTAAAATGGGCTCAGTCTATAAAGTTGGCCATTTATGGAAGAACAGAGGCAAGTTATCTAAATGGGAAACTGACACAAGCAAGTATGATGCTGAAAATTCCTTGGTTATGTCATGGCTATTGCATTCAATGCAGCCTCAGATTAGTAGAGGGTACTTATTTATGAAGATTGCACAACAAATCTAAGAGTCAGTAGCCCTGACATATTCTCAGTCTCAGAACAATGCTAGAGTTTACCAGTTGGAACAAAATCTCTCATCTGAAACAAGGGAGAAGACATTATCCAATTATTTCTCTGAGCTACGCAGATGTGGGAGGTGTTAGACCACTATCTTCCTTTCTACTGGGAGGGTACCAAAGATTGTGAGTAGTTTAACAAGCATGTTGAGACTCGTTAGATATTTTAGTTCTTAGTTGGATTCAATCCAGAGTTTGAGATGGTTAGAAACAAGATCTTAAACAGAGACCCTCTCCCTCTGAATATTGTGTACTCATATGTTCAAAGTGAGGAAAGTCGGAAATGAGCTATGAGGTAGCAATTCTTCCTAGTAGTGGCAGATCAGCGATGGCAACAAATAGACAACAATGGGGACAAGCTCCCGGTGGGAAGAAACCTGGTAAAACCTACACAGAGTTTCAATGGTCAAGAGAGACCTAAGTGTGATCACTGTGGGAATATTGGGCATACATGGAAGACCTGTTGGGCATACATGGAAGACCTGTTGGGATCTAGTTGGTCGCCTTGATTCTTTTTAGCCGAACGACAAACCTCATCATCTCACAATGCCTCAAGTACCGATGTGACTAATGATTCCCCTAGCTCTTAGATGTCTACTCTTGTTGCATTAGTACTATTCTCCCAAGCTAACATTGATAGTCTAGGAGCTCTCATGTCACAATTAGAGGGGCCCGTTGCCACCTCCACCTTTGCCCAATCAGTTACCTTTGCATCTGTCCGTCATGTTTTCACATCTCAGCCGACCTCTCGGATCATCGATTCAGGAGCATCTGATAATATGACAGGTATGTCTTCGTCTTTTCAGTCTTATAATCTTTGTTTTGGGAGAGATAAAGTTCGCTTAACTGATGGTTCCTTATCATCTATTGCTAGTAAAGGAATAATCAAAGTCTCTTCCAATCTTTCTTTATCTGATGTTCTAAATGTTCGCAATCTTACTACTAATTTTGTGCCTCTCAGTAGCATTACAAAAAATCTGAATGGTAGTCACTTTTTTCCCTTCTCACCACGTCTTTCATGATTTGGCAACAGAGGTTGATTAGCGGTGGTCGTGAAGCGGATGGCTTGTACCTTCTCGATATTCCTACAGTCCAACATCTTCCGTAGGCACTGGAGTCTAGTAGTAGGGAAGTCAATAAATCTCGAATAATGTGATGGCATATTGGTTCCTTTCTTGTATATTTCTGTCTTTGTTTTAGTTTCAGTCATTGTCTGATTTTGAATATGAAGTTTGTCCATTAGCAAAACATTGTCGTTCTTTGTATCGTTCCAGTATTAATAAAAGTGGTTCTTCATTTTCTATTATACATTCTGATGTTTGGGGGCCTTCTCCTGTCACTTCATTATTGAGCTTTTTGTTATTTTGTTACTTTTGTGGATGCTTATAGCCAGTGTATGTGGTTGTACATGATGAAGACCAAGGATGAAGTCTCTACACTATCTTTAAGAAAAATTATGAGATGATCCATACTTAGTTTGGGGAGAAAATCAAGGTCCTTAGGTTTGATAATGGATGGGAGTAAACTTATGGTGGCATACAGTTTTGTGTAGAACACAAGATGGAACAAACTTCTCACACCCCACAGCAGAATGACACTGTAGAGCGGAAGAATCAACATTTATTGGAAATGGGGATGGCCCTAGTTATTGGGATGAATGTTCCTCAAACTTCCTAGTCTAAAGCTGTCCTGACTACATGCTACATCATTAACTTTGCCCCCAACGTCTTTAATTTCAAGATACCTTCTGGCGTCCTCTATTCGAATCATCTCATGTTCCTTGTTCCCCTTGGGGTCTTTTTATGCACCTGTTTCGTTCACATCTTGGGTCCCGCATGTACTAAACTCGACCCAAAAGCGTTGAAATGTGTCTTTCTTGGCTATTCTTCGTCTTATAAAGGCTACAACTGTTATGACCCGCCCTTTCGTCGTCGACTTGTCATGATGGATGTTTCTTATTTTGAAGATCAATTTTATTATCCTGGTCATGGTCAGAGTTTTGTTCAAAGGGAGTGGTTCAACCAGACTTCTAATCATGAGCCACTTCTTGAGTTGTATCACTTAGTCCTTTTGCCTTTGATTCCAGAACCTACTATTGTAGATGCTTCGATATGTACGTGCTTACGTGGATGCCATATGGGAAACTTAGAGCCGCGTAGAATACCTGAAGGTAGGGCAACGATGCATAGCCAGCACTTGGGTGGCATTAGAGATATAGGATTGGAGGTCGAGAGATAAGTCTACATGGCATGATCTTTAAGTTGGATGATGTCACTGTAAGGAGCCGTGAAGATGCCTCGTCGACTTCATCCCTCCGTCGATATGAAGCGTTGACATGAGGTGTCGATATGAGACATCAATGCATAGACATGCTTTGGGAACTGATATACTGAGAGAAGAGTACATGAATGAGCAACCAACACTTGTGACCAACCAATACGGTTATAGGTGACATGGCACGAGGGTATGTTGGTCATTTCACCTCTTAGACCTAAGTTTATAAATACCTCTGCAGAAAATGAAAGGGGACACTTTTCTCGAGACTGAATACCTCTCTCTTTCTCACTTTCTCCCTACGTCCAGGCTGGTCCAGCTGCCTTGATCTCTTATGTTCTCTCCTGAGACACCTTTCCCCGTTCACTAGACGTCTGTCACTTGCCTTATCCTCCGACATTTACATTTTGGCGACTCCACTGGGGAAGGAGGTCTCATCAGACATGAGAGCGACATGGTCAGGGCGCCAAGATCCCTTAAACCAAATTGAGCAATTCATTAATTAGCTTGTTGGTTAGGAACGAGTTATACCCAACATGTTGCCACTGCGACCGGATGTTCTCACCCAAACCTAACCTATTGTCGAAGAGACCTCTCCCCCACTGACAGAAGTGGTAGAGTCTCTAGCTCATAGCCAAAAGGAAATGTTAACGTTATTGCAATATCTTTGTCAACATTTTCTACTTCTGTAGCCTGAAACATGAACGTCCCCCATGTCCCCATGACTCGAGAGCCTCATGTCGTGTCTGCCCCTCCTCACCTAGATGCGCCAACCATTGAACATGTGAACTTTACGGAGAATTATGTAACAATGGCAACTTGACTCGCCTCCTCGAGGAAGAACAAAGTAAAACAAGCAAGGACGACATCCTATACGAGCACCATCCACCGTACCCACCGGGCCTCCAACATAAATCTTTTCCGAAAGGATATTCTAGCCCAAACTTCCCATTGTACACAGGACAAGGAAATGTCCATGAACATGTGTCACGGTACCTGGAAGCATTAGGCGGATTTCAAGGAGATGTCGACCTTCGTCTACTAGAGTTTGCGAAGTCCCTTTTGAGGCAAACATACACTAGGTATAACACTCTCCCGCCAACTAATGTGCAATCATGGGGAGAAATGGTCGATATCTTTTATCAGAAATTTTTCTCTGTCTATGAGCAAATGTCCTTATCTGACTTGGGACGAACCCATCAACGCCAAGATGAACATCTGAATGACTATGTGTGGCAATTTAAAACTATTGCAATGGACTGTCATGAGCCCATAATGGAATCCTGACTTGTAGACATTTGCATTGGTGGAATGATGTTTTGCTATCGAGTGCTTTTAGAAACCTCAAGATTCTCATTTTTTCCGACCACCGTGAGGCGGCCAAGCGGACGTCGAATTCTATCCTTGTTGCCCATACTAAAAAGCCCAAACCTTGGCGTCAGCATGAGGAACACCACAAAGATGATGAGAGGTCGAGCAACCATGCCATGGCTGCATCGCAACCATCTAAGTGGCGTCAAAGGAGCAACAAAAAGTTTTAATCAAAATAGAGAAGTTCATTTCCTATTTCAACAAGCGAATGTCTATGTCCCTTGACCACACCCAACTTCTATGAGATCTGTTTACAACTTGTCGAGATACTCACCTAACCAAGTGACATCAAAGCCCAATCTCTGATTCATTTTTTTACCTTGCCATGCCAAGACGTCTCTTATGATTATTCTATCTCGCCATTGAGATGCTGGGGACTATAATAATAGACGTCACTTGATGGCCGCCATCTATATTACCTAGACACAACAAGGATACAGGGCTGATACGGTGTGGATACGTTATTTACACTTAAAATGGGAGTATCCGATATGTCACCCATTTTGAAGTATCCGGGTATCATAGGCCACCATGTCAAGACATTGCCTTATGGACACCACACTAACATGTCTTCTTATGACCATCCCATCTTGTTGTCGAGATGGTGAAGATTGTAACAATAAATGTCGCTTTGTGGCCGCTTCACTAAGACATTGCTCTATGGCCACTCTATTAAGACGTCGTCTTGTAGCCGTTCTACTGAAATGTTTCTTTGTGGCTACTCCACTAAGACGTTGCTCTATGGCCACTCTACTAAGACGTTCATCTATGGCTCCTCTACTAAAATGTTGCTTTGTGGCTGCTCCACTAAGACGTAACCCTATGTTCGTTGCACTAAGACCCTATGTTCGTTGCACTAAGACGTTGCTCTATGTTCACTCTACTAAGACGTCGCTTTATGGCCACTCTACTAAAACATCACTTGGTGGCCACTCCACTAAGATGTAGTCCTATGGTCGTTGAACAAAGACGTTGCTCTATGGCTGCTCTATTGAGACGCCTTCTTGTAGCCGCTCTATTAAGATGTCGCTATTGACCACTCCACTAAGAATTACCTAAACGTCTCCCATGGCCGTCTCACCTAGACGTCGCCCTATGGGTGTCCCACTAAGATGTCATTCTATGGTTACTCAAATATGTCACGCTATGGCTGCTTTACTTAGATGTCCTTTTGTGGCCACTCTAAGACATCGCGCTATGGCCGCTTTACTAAGATGTCGCTATATAGCCGCTCTAAGACATCGCCTTGTGGTCAATCTATAAGACGTCACTCCATGGCCATTCTAGACGTTGCCCTATTGCCATCTCACTCAGATGTCGATATAGATGTCTCACTAAAACATTGTTCTATGGCCACTCAAGACATCACCTTGTGGTCACCTTACTAAGACTTCGCTCTATGGCCACCCTAAGATGTCTCCCTAATGCCATCACATTAATACGTCGTCCGACGGTCGCTCCACTAAGATGTCTCTTTGTGGCTGCTGCGCTAAGATATCGTCGTATGACCGTCACTCCTAGATGTTGCCCTATCACCTATGGCCATCATGCTTAGACGTTTCCTTGTGAACATCATGCCTAGTCATCGCCTTATGGCTGTCTCACTTAGTCGTTGGCTTTTGAATATCACATTTAGATTTTGTCTTGTGGCCACAAGTACAGGCACAAGACATACGTCTTGTTGGAAGAACTACAAGAGCATGTGTATCATGAATAAATTCAAGAGGATGGGTCAGAGACACATTTAGCAGTCATTGGACTTAAGTTTGTTGTTTTCGAATTAATGATCTGTCTGAGTTTGAAGTAAAGCAGGTTACGTGAAACTCATTTTTTTCTTTCATTTTACTTTGCTTGTTAAATTATACACTCGTGAAGTGATATGTTTTTTTATTTAATTGTCAAAGCCATGATTAATTTACCCAATATTGTTTTCATCTAACATGACTTTATGTCTCAGATTGAAATGTCAGAGATTCGTTCTGTAATCACGGGAACCACATCCAGGAGCCTCGTGCTTGTAGATGAAATCTGCAGGGGAACAGAGACGGCGAAGGGGACATGTATTGCTGGTAGCATCATTGAAACTCTTGACAACATTGGTTGCTTGGGTATTGTGTCTACCCACTTGCATGGAATTTTCAGTTTACCGCTGAAAACAAAAAATACTTTGTATAAAGCAATGGGAACAGAGAATGTAGATGGTCACACAAAACCAACATGGAAGTTGATAGATGGGGTCTGTAGAGAAAGCCTTGCCTTAGAGACAGCCCAAAAGGAAGGAATACCTGAAGCCATAATTCTGAGAGCTGAAGAATTGTATCTTTCACTAAATGATAAGGACATATGCTTAGGAAAAAATGATGCTAAAACAGAAACTAATGCTAAAATAGAACATGTTTCTGTTTCTGATGTCAAATGTTCTGATGAAGGCTATGATCCATTGAATAGGATTAGATTAAGAACTGGTCATTCTAGGACTGAGACACTGAACCCTGTGGAGATTCTACGAAAGGAAGTTGAAAGTGCTATTACCATAACTTGTCAGAAGAAGCTGATTGAACTCTACAAGCAAAGGAACATATCAGAAATTGCAGAGGTCACTTGTGTAACAATTGCTGCTAGGGAACAACCACCTCCATCAGCAATAGGTGCTTCAAGTGTCTATGTACTGTTTAGACCTGATAAGAAACTATATGTTGGACAGGTACTTTCTATTTGTTAAAAGTTAGTAATCTGTATTGTCCCTTCTTTCTTTTGTGCATTTTTAGTAATAGTAAATATGCCATTATCATGAATTTGCTAAATTTGACAATTAGACGGATGACCTTGACGGCCGGGTTCGTGCTCATCGTTCGAAGGAAGGGATGCAGAAGGTGTCATTCCTTATATCATAGTCCCCGGAAAGAGCATAGCTTGCCAACTGGAAACTCTTCTCATCAACCAGCTCCCTCGCCAAGGCTTCCAACTCGTCAACATGGCCGACGGTAAGCATCGTAACTTTGGCACATCCAACCTCTCCCTAGAAAGCTTGACCTTGCACCAATAAATTGACCGCATTTGGTCCCCCAATTTAGCTTATATAAAGGCTGCTGAGCTAGTCGCCAAAAAGAAAAGCCTTGGGAGTATTTTTGTCGGTAACATAATTGTAATTACATGGCTGAAAAACAAGTGGGTATGCCATTGAACTCACTGTGGCTGCACCAATTTTGGGTCTGATGCGGGTTGCTCCACTTGTGGCATGCCCACTAGTGTTATCGATCGCATTGTTTGTATATGTATGGGTCATTATGTGAAAACTACTCATCGAAGCAACCTTTTTTCGTAGTTTATGATGTACATGCATCTTCATGTTGGAAATGTATTGTAATCGTCAATTCAAGATCTTAGTTAAAGTTTCTTTACCTAAACTTTTGTGACTAATACATTTGTATATGATAAAACTCTGAAATGGTTGCAACCCACAAATTTTACACAACTTCATCTCCATAGACCTCCCTGCTGTAAACTTTTGGTTTTTTTATTATTTTGCAATCAAGGTCTGCTGTAAACTTTTGTTAGTTATCAAAAACATGGTTTGTTTTTTAAACATGTTGGAATCCATCTGGGCTCATTCGAGATTTCAGCAATATATACATAATACTTATGGCGAAGTAAATGTGCGTTGCATCTCCCCAACTTTACGTTTGTTTCATATTCAGTAAGGCGAACATATTCCTTTAACTGCTTCCAACAAAATTACTTGAAATTTATCACTGACATTGAAAAAGGGATTCAACGCAAAGTAGCAGCAAGTGATGTGATGAAGGAGCTTCATCATAAATTCTTGATACCATGGCCGACTGTTTGACACATCTAATCTCTAGAGAGCCTGACCTTGCATTATAAATTGGCAGCATTTGGTAGCCTAATTTAGCTTTATCTAAAGGCTGCTGAAAAACAAGTGGGTATGCCATTGAACTCACTGTGGCTGCACCATAGTTGGTAAATCTCAAATTATTCGTGAACTATACATGAACCGTGCGAATTATCTGAACAACCGAACCGAACAACAGTCCTATTCAAAGATAATGAGAAATTCACGCATTTTTGATCATGATCAAATTATTTTTCAATAATTCACGAACTTTTTCAAATTATTCCCACATTATTTAGTTTTGAACATGAAAATTAATTTTATAAGGACAGAAAATTGCCAATATCTTGTTTATATATGTTTTAGTTTATTTTTTGAATTATATTTGCCGAATTTTTTAAGGCATTTTTAAATGATAAACCCGAATTCTACTTGAACATTTCCTGCACTGCTTTTTTGCCGCACTCCAAATTGCTAACTATGGGCTGCACCAATTTTAGGTCTGATGGTGGTTGGTCTTGTGGCACGCCCTATGGTTTCACCTGAACAAAGGGTGAGGTTTTTTTTTTTTTTTTTTTTTGTATGCTTCTGGATATCTTTACTAATAATAAAGAAAGAGACTGATTGTGACGACCAATGTTTTTTGCCATTTTTTTTTCAAAATTGCTCCTACAGTTCTACTTATTTTAAGTAAAAGGGTATTTTAAACTTTTAAAGTTTTATGCCTACTTAATTCTTATCAGTAGTATGAAAAAAAAGAAATTTTTTTTTATACTGTAGGGGCATTTAAAAAAAAAAAAGAATTTTGGTCAATGACCAAAAATGCACCTGTTTTAATTTACTTGTATTAATACTGAAGGGGCATTTTTGAAAGAAGTGGCAAAATAGGATAGTTTAAACCCAAATGGCAGTCTTGGATGATTAATCCATAGGACAGTTTTGAAAATTTAGCAACTCAAGGGCAATTTTGGAAGATACATCCGGTGGTGGAGCCCACATGGAGATCATCTCGGAGAATCTAACGGCAAGGTGTGTCGTTCTTGTCATGTTGATCATCATCACCAAATATCAATCAATTCTGACATCACTAATCTTAAGGAAATGGTAAATTTAGATGGTCTAGATCTTCTAAATTCAAATGACCTTTTCATGAGATTAGGAATATCAAAATGGACTGATTTTTTTGTAAGGATGGTCTCCACTATCAAAGTTAAAGAAATTCAAAGAAAGAACTATGATGTCACTCTTGGGCCATGATTAAGGAAATTGCTGACTCATACAATGGCCTCAAATCCTATAGGCGATCAAAACAACATTTAAAGAGACGAGGGCCAGTTCTTGCCAATGTCTATGAACATCTAAACAGAGGTCTTGTAAGCCCTGAATGGTGTGCAATGGCCAAAATTGAACATATTACCTTCCATTGGTTTAGACCATGCCCCAATATTACTCTTCACCCAACCAGAAGCTGAAAATTTGCCCAGCCAATTCCACTTTCAAGCCATGTGGCTCTGTGATCAATCATGTCCACTTTTGACAATATCTCAATGTGGCTATATAAAGAATTAAGACTAAAGAATATATCCTAAGGAAACAAAAATCCTAGTTAGCAAATTGTGAAGCGGCAAAACTTCCCCAATTGAAACATGTGAGTTTAGAACAATTTTGGTTCCAGAACGGAGTAAAAAAAGTTGGTAAAGAAAGATGATATCGTCAAAAGATCGATAAGTGAGGACTTCGGGTTTAATACTTTTCAGTACAAAATTATATATTCAAAATACGTATACATATATGCGCATACGCCCATGATATAATATACACTGGGAAATAATATATGTATAATAGAACCGAAATTATATAATACTAGGGGAACGCCATGTGAAATGCACGTGCACCTTATATGTGGCACACTCTTAGAGATCACTGACCATATCGATTTTTGGCTCATCCCTAGGTGGACCTACTTGCAAAAAAATCAGCTTGATTAGTGATTTTTAAAGATTTGATTGGAGCCATTTTCATGGGTTGATTTTTAAGATTTCAAGCATTATTTGGGGTACTTAGATCCACTGGCCATTTGGATGTTCGTTGATTTTAGGTGGTGTTTTGCCCAAATGATGTTTGGCCCAAATCGTATGGATGTTGGCCCAAATGATGGCATGTAATGTAATTAGCATAGTTATTAAACTTTAAATGGAGAGAGCATTTAATGAAAGAGTAAAGTGGAGGTGAGTGAGAAAATTACTTTTGTCTTTTTCATTTTTAACTTTTGTTTTGATTTTTTTTTCTAGGCAAGTGTGTGGGCATGTGGCGTGCCCCAACCCCAATTTCGGGTTTAATACTTTTTACTACAAAATTATACACTCAAAGTATGTATACATATATGTGCATACGCCCATGATATAATAAATAATATCATGTCACTACAATAAATAATAATGGAGATAATGGATCCCCCTGTTTCAACACCCTGGAACTCTGGAAATACCCAACTAGAGATCCGTTCACTAGTATAGAAAATGAGACAAGCAGTACGCATTTTCTTATCCACAACTTCCATTTCTCGTCAAATCCCATCCTGAGCAACATGTAATCCAAGAACCTCCAATCCACATGGTCGTATGCCTTCTCCATATCAATATTACAAATGATCATCGGCTCACCCGACTTTATCTTGAATCTATACATTCGTTAGCTATAGGACCCCATCCAGAATTTGTTGCCTTCTAACGAATGTCCCCTGAGATGATGAGATGATCGTATCCAACACCGTACGAATCCTAGTTGCAAGCATTTTGACAATGATTTTATAGACATTGCTCACTAAATTGATATATCTATAATCTGTGATATCATCTGCTCCTTGTTTCTTAGGAATCATTATAACAAACGTATTGTTTGATGTATAATCCAAGTACCCTCCTCTTGAAACTCTAACACCATTTTCATGAAGTCTGCCAACACTATTTGAAAAAAGCTATTGTAAAACCATCCGGCCCTGGCTCCGGCACCTTCTCTCCCGCTAAGTCCGCAATGGCACCAAGAATCTCTCCCTCCTCAAATGGTCTTTCTATGTGCGCCCTTTCCTCATCACTAACTTGATCAAAGAATAGACCATCTAAAGACGGTCTATAATCCGAAGTTATTTGTGAATACAAATCGGGATAATATCCCACCACACCAATCTTTATACTATCCTTTGTTTCCATCCAAGCATCGCGAATCTTGAGACGGACTACATGGTTATGTCTTCTATAAGCATTAGATATTTTGTGAAAGAATTTAGTATTGTTATTTCCTTCATTCAACTTCCTAATTCTAGATTTCTATTTCCAACAAATTTCCTCCATCTTCACCACCTGTTGATACTCCGCTTTAAGATTGGCTCTCCTCAAATGTTCCTCCATAGATAGAGGATCTATTTCTTCCTTCCTATCAAGTAAAGAAATTTCCTCTAACAATGTACCCCTCTTCTAGTTGACCCTACCGAACTCCTCTTGATTCTATGACTTGATCATTTCTTTGATAGCTTTAAATTTGCATCTGAGGACTTCTCAAACCTTACCAGTGAACGAAAATGATTTCTACCACTCATTTACCCTATCCTTGAACTTAGGATTAATAAGCCACATATTCTCAACCGAAAATGGCCTGTGAATGAGAACTAAAACCTCCACAATCTAACAATAACAAACTATGATTTGATGTAGGTCTAGGAATCACACATACTGACACTCTTTGGAAATGATCCTCCCAACTGACTGATACTAAAAATCTGTCCAATCTACAGAGCGTTGGACTACTTTGATTATTGGACCACATGAAAGAACCTCCTCCTATGGGCAGATCCATCAAACAATTCTGTTAATAAAACTACCAAAATCCTTCATAGTTCTTGTTACTCTGCCCCCTACATTCTTCTCATGAATGTATCTAATAACACGTACTGAAATCACCTCCAATACACCAAGGATCCTCTCATAACCCTGCAATGTCGTACGTCCATCTCATCCCAAAATTGTTCCCGATGATGGTTAATTGGCGGCCCATAAACCCCTGATAGAATCTATACCAACTGTTATCCCACACAACTACAACGGATAGACGCCGAGAACGCCCAACTAGCACATTGTTCACATCAAGAAAATGCGATTCCATATAATCATATACCTCCCAAAGTACCAATCGCCGAAAGATTTTGCCACTCGCAATCCGCAAATCCACACCTCTCTAATAAAACACAAATCCATCTTTTCCACATTCGTCTCCTGTAATATCACGACATTTACCCCCATCTTTTGATCATACTTTTAACTACCCCTCCTATCTTTATTACCCAAATCCGAACATTCCATGACATGATTTTTAGCTTCATTATAAAGTGTTAACTTTTTTCCTCTTCTACCACTATCATACACCAAATTGTTCCCCGAGTTAAAAGGACATACATCTCTGAATTTCTCAAGGTATTTTGATCGATATGTCCTTTGGCGATTATAACTTGAACTAGGCTCCTGTTTGTCTTCCTACCTTACCATTTCTTCTATATCCTCCCTATTCACCATCTCTCCATTGCAAATATCCTGTGTACCCTCACCTTTTTCGAATATGGTATCCTCCTCTCTGGGTTTTTTTGCCATTACATAGTGAAAGAGACGCATTGGGCCTACTGGTAGTACTAAGAGAAACCCTATTTCCCCTAACAATAGATGCCAATAATTGCTGAGCTTCCACCTCGTGTCCTCTCTGGGTTTTTTTGCCATTACATAGTGAAAGAGACGCATTGGGCCTACTGGTAGCACTAAGAGAAACCCTATTTCCCCTAACAATAGATGCCAATAATTGCTGAGCTTCCACCTCGTGTCCTACCGCCGATAATCCTACAGAAATACCCACTTTCTAGATGTTATTCCTGATCCAATTCAGACCATCCTCTACAGGAGAGATTGGTAATCTTGCAACTATAGTTTGCTGTTCACATACCGTTAGACCCACCACACCCCCCCATTATGTTACTTACCTGATTATTATCATTTTGCTTCAATAGACCTTCTGACCACCGACCAACTCTGCAAAACTCGTGCCTGTTAATCCGTCAACTCTATCCAACTTCGGATTGTTTGCCACCCAGTCCTGTTTATCGAAAAGTGATCTACCATATCTATTATACTCTTAAACTTCACATGCATTTCCCCCAACTCTGCACAAAGTCCACCTTTACTATATCGATTATCCCATATCCTGTTAACATCCTCCTTCCCTCCATAGTTCTTTGCGATGCAAGAGGTTTATCCCCAACTCCTTTTAGATTGACCTCATCTCGCCTAGAATATTCTTATCCCCAATTCCTTTTAGATTGACCTTATCTCGCCTAGAGCATTCCCCACAACTATAACCTCCATGAACACGATGTTTGGTGTAGGTTTTAGGACAAAAAGAGAGAGGTGTAGGAGGAAAATCAACAATTTGCTTACCTTTTGTCAGCCTCCTCGTCTCCACTCCTAGCTCTTCTATACTTTCCATTGAAACCATCTTCTCCAAATTTCTCTCCCCCGATTCCTCGTCTCAGTCCTTATAACCCTAACCTCAGCTGCATCATTCTTGTCCCCCCTAGCATCCTCCTCTACAACACGAAGTCTTCTCACCCCCATCTCCTTTGGACGAAATCTTGCGTTCATTTATTGCTAATACTCTAGCTGGGCTGCTTTGAAAAATAGTATTTGAAACCCAAGTGGGTTTTACCGTGTTGATAATCCGTCCCCATTTGGATTTTAAACCTGTCGGGTTTGATTTATTCCATACCCAATTCGATACCCGCATCCTCTTGCGAATCCATGACTTGAAATGCTTATCACTCTAATTAGGCTCATTTTTGGTTTGCAGGTTCACCGACCGACTGGCCAAACATCCATACGGTCAGCACCCTCTAATAGTGTGCCACGTGGCTTGTATGCCTTAAACTTTTTCAATTGCTGAAGTATGATTTTTGTTAATCACAGCTGTCATCTGGGCCCACTGACCTCATGGATGTTTATCCCACCCCCGGTGAATATACACACCAAAAATCACCCTGATTAGTAATCTCTAACCATTAGATTTTAGTATTTTTTAAGGCGTGCTTTTAGCCGTTGAATTCAACCATTGTTTTGAGTGCAAAAAACCAATGGCTAAAAATAAACAAGCTGATTTTTGGTATTAATGTCTACTAAGGGGTGAGCTAAACATCCATGCGGTCAGTGGGCCCAGATGGCAGCGGTGAGTAACAAAAATGTGCCTCAGAAGGAATCCTTTTGAGTCGGAAAAATAACTGATTGAAATGTTGCTAGAATGCTTGAAACTATACCATGTCAACCAAGAACCATTCTAAATCAGGCACATTCTCGGTTCGATCTTTTTATGATTTCTTAACAACTTCATCACACCCTTCACACACTCATGCTACCCATTTCCCTTACCCTTCGATTTAGAAAGCCATCATACCTTTGAAAGTTCGTTGCTTCGCTAGGATAGCAAGTCTCAATAAGATACTATTGAAAATTTAATCATTAGAAAATGGGTAGTGAATTTTTGTGTTATGTGTAAGGCTAATGGAGAAAGTACTAACCACATCTTTGTTCATTGTGAGTTCGTTCGACAGATATGGTCCATTTTCCTTGGCCACATGAACTTATGTTGGGTATTTCCGGAAACACTAGACGAGGTTATGGAGAGTTGGACTCAGATGCCCACTTCGAAAAGTGGAAAGACGACTTGGAAAATGTTACCATCAGCAATCACATGTGGAGTGTGGTTAGAAAGGAACAGGAGAACATTCCAAGGTAAGGAGAGGTCGCTCCAAGAGGTCATTAATCACATCAAGGCACTTATCTACAGTTGAGGTAGCATTTCAGTAGAAATGACAAGAACATTTTTCACCGACATGGTCTTTAAAATGGATCAACTATTGTGCTGATTCTGTAATCATTGTCTTGCTATCTTTTGAGATCCTCTTGATCTCCTCCATCTCTAATATAATTTGGACTTGTCAAAAAAATAAAAAATGTGGTTCCCCATTTGAAAAGATCTCGGGTATACCTTGTTACATTAGAAAGGAGATGGTTTACTCGTTGATGTCTCCCGTATCGTCTTAGTTATATGGCTAGGACCAACCATTTTGTAAGATGACACCTGGCTCTCCATTATTCTTTCCTCCACCGTTTCTGCAACAAAGCTAATATCACCGTGGTGGAGAAAATTTTTGAAGCGTAGAAGCGGTGGTCATACGCCAATAGGAGTCAACCACCTGTAACATGATTAAGCTTTCCTTAACTGGCACGTATGTTTAACAAAATACATTTTTAAATAAAAGATAAAAACTTTTATCTCTCCTTCCTCTTTTTTGGTAGACTGATCCGCCTTGCAAGGACATGGGCAAATAGGTGTTGGGAGACAGCCACTGAGAAGAAGCCGATCACAACACACAGTACGAGCCACGTGGTACACTCTTAGTGGACGCTGACCGTATGGATGTTTGGTTGGCCAATCACTAAGTGGACCTACAAACCAAAAAAAAGCCTGATCAGTGTTCTCTAAGCGTTGGATTGAAGTTATTTTCATGGGTTGATTTTAATAGTAGGAATTTGAGCATTATTGAACGTTACTTGAAGCAAAGATCCAAAGGTGGTAAATCACTTATCAGGCTGATTTTTTGTTTGCAGGTCCACCGAGGGAAGGAGAGAGAAAAGTTTTTTTTTTGATTTAAAAATGCATTTTGTTACGGGTCGGGCTCAAGGGACCCCCATTTCTGACCCCCTTTTTTGACCCCCATCTTGGCGTACCCACATAGAAGATGAATCAATGGCTGATTTTTGGTGGGATGATAACCTCACCATATAGATCACCCCAACAAAAAATCAGCCCATTATGAAATTTCTAACCCCATTAAATGTGGTTTTCAAATTCCACGATTAAAATCGAGGGTCCATAATTCTTCAGCTTCTAAACCAGTCAATAAATATCAAATTGATTTGAATTTTTGTGAGGACGATCTCCTCAATCAGCCATTGATTCATCTTCTATGTGGGTACGCCAAGATGGGGGTCAAAAAAGGGGTCATAAATGGGGTCCCTTGAGCCCGACTCTTTTGTTAAACATACCTGCGGTTAAGGAAAGCTTAACCACGGTACAGGTGGTTAACTCCTATTGGCGCATGACCGCCGCTTCTAACTTTCGCCGCTTCAAAAATTTTCTCGCCCGGAGAACCTTTCCGTCCCCTGATTTCGTGGCTTCCACCGAAAACTTAGGGATACCTTCTTCTCCAACATCTGTCCCGGAGTTCGCCGGAAATCCTCCTCCAGATCCAGCGATTGTTGCTCTGACCGGTACGTCTTTAACCCCTCCTTCCCTAAACTTTTAGTGTCAATTTTCTGCTTGGTAATTGGTATGGATCAGATGTTCTTCTCAATATCAATGTTTAATGTTTATATTCGTTGGTTGACACTGTAGGTAGTAATGGATGAGGTTGCACAGGCTGTTGAGAAGGTGAGAAAAGAGTGGGATGAGACATTTGCACGAACCCAGGAGCATGTAAAAGCAATTGAGGAATACGGTGAATCTGGAAGAGGGACAAAGGAAGGAAATTCTCTTCAGAGATTGAATGGTCTTGCACAGGATGGGTTAGCTTTACTTAGATCAATGCAGTTTAGGCTTGATCTTCTTGCTCAACAGCTGCCCACAGATGAAGAAGTACAGTCTGCTCAGTCAACATTAAAATTGTGGAAAGATCAATATCAGAGGTTCTAACCTCTCTCTCTTATGTTCTTGCTCTTGGCCGAATTCAAATTTGTAGACTTTAGAGTTGTCAGGGCTATACTTCCTGGATTTATATAGAAAACTTTGGTATCTTGTGTTGATTTTTTTTTTAGTTGTGATGTTTCTGATGCTGATCATTTTTCTTGGTTTTTAGTCTGCATTTGGGCCTGAGAAATGCTAATTTGCAAGCAAAGGCTAATATCAGGAAAGCAGCTCAGGCAGAGGTTATGGACTTCTTATTCTGCTTGCCTTTTTTGTGTTTTTATTTCATGTAATGGAATCTTATTCATCCTTTGGTTGAAAATACCTTGCTAAGTGTTTAAAACTCAAATTTGAATTGTCATCTGATTAAAGACTCAAACTTCAATGAGTCCTTTGAAATGTCAAAATGAGAGATTTGGACTAAATTTAGATTTAGAGCAAGGATTCAAGACTCGTATTTGGTACCAGACCGGGTTGGAGTCGGACTAATACAATTCAGCCAAGTTGCTTTCATATTTATATGATTTTTATTATGATATCCACTTGCACTTCTACCCTGTCAAACTGTTTAGGTAACCTCCAATACCATGACAATTCAACCAAGTGCCGCCAAGTTGGCTGATATTTTAAACCCTGACTTAAAGAGCCAAATTTCAAGAGATTTCCTCTCTCACCTAAAAAAGTTGGTGAATTGGCCTGAATGTTCTGGGTGTTGGCAAAGTGCTACTCAGTGCTTGGAGAAACTGAACAAATAGACACTTATTGAATCTTAGTTAGATTTTTCCATTTCATGGCTTCTGATCCCATTTAACCTTTCTTTTCCTGCTCCATTTTTCTTTCTTCCATTTTAATTTTGCTCCTCCTATGTGATTGTGTTGATAACAGAGGGAACTTCTTTTAGGAGGCGGAGGAGAGTCTACAATTCGCAGACGCAATTTACAGTATGTACTATGTTCTTTTTCTTTCTTTAAAAGTTCTCCTTTCTGTAACGCTGAAATACTTGTTGATTTGTACAGTCACTAGAGATAGATTACTTTTTAATGTCTTCATTTGTAGTATGAGTTATGCTTGTACTGGAGGATTATGGCAAAGAGTTTATCTCAGTTCTGATATTGAGTGTGTTTCTGTGTACCTATGATTTTCATCTAAACTAGGCTCATTGTACAACGTCACCATGGTTTGCCGAATCCCTGTCTTTTGAGTTTCCAGGAACCAAATTTGATGGTTCAGTTTCACTTCTTCCATTGCACTCCTATCTTTTGCTTTTGACTATCTTGCGTATCTGCGCTTCACAATGTTAGTATTAAAGACCTCTTTATTTATCAAAAAGAATGTTAGTTAAAGGCAATGCGTCATTTTTTTTATCTGCCACTCGTTTCTGGTGAACATTAACACAGTTATTCTATTTTTCTTCGTTAATGAATTTCTTACCAGGCACTTATCATTTGTAATCGTCTTTCAGGACAAAGACTGGAATGACATCTGCTGCAGAAAGCATTACAGAGAGCCTTCGCCGCACTCGTCAGCTGATGGTTCAGGTATGATTTGTCGATCATTTTATACTATGATTTTAGTGGGATATGTGCAAGCTTGTAATTTTGGATAATTCTTTGTCTCTGACTTACAAATGTTTTCAGGAGGTGGAAAGAAGTGCAGGCACACTGATGACATTCGGTATGTTCATTCTATTGCTGCAGCTGCTTGCCTGTTGTCTATAACATAGTGATAATTGGGTGTCTTGCCACCACTGTCACATTTATTTCTTAAAGTTATAATTACTTAATGTGCTTTCCATTTATATAAGCTCTTTTTGAAAACTCAAGGTGTGTCTATAGAGAGAACACAAAATAGGCAGATAATCATAGAACATTTTTTCTGTTAAAATCAGAAGGAAACTGAGTAGAGACGAATGAAGAGATTAAACCAGTTTTTGGGTTGTCTTGGTTGAAACCCTGAATTCCCACTTTTATAAAATTAAACCAGTTAGAACACAGTTACAATTAAGTCTCATTAATGTCCCCTGTTGCAAACGATAAAAGAAACTATAAAAGAAGAGACTACCCTCGGTAGAATAACTGGTGACACTGTATATATCCAGGCTTGCCCTGGTCTTCAAGATTATGTTGAAGAAACCATTTGAAGAGTATGGCTGCTTCTAGTGCCAAATACCCTCACCTTTTCCATAAAGTTATTTAGCATCTAATAGGAGAGAGTTAAGGGGCGATGATAAAAATATTGGGTTAAAGTGGGATCACAATTCTGTTGCCCCTTTGTAAACTGTGAGTATCCGGGTCAGCTCGCCCACAAAGGCTTGTCAGTAAGATCTGCTCTAGGTTTACTATCAAGAAGGGTCATAAATGATCACATCCCCAAGCAACAAAACACCTGATGCAAAACTTTTATGTAAAGGAGAAAAAGAGTCAAATGGGACAAACCTACTTGAGAGGATAGGAGGATGAGATCTGGAGCAATTTATGGGTGGTGAAGGTGGGCAACTGGCACCATGTAATTGGCAATAAAAAAAGGTAGAAAATCGGCAACATGTGATTTATTAGGAGGAAAAAATGGCAGTATGTGGTGAAATGTTAGTCAAATCACGTAAAGTGAGTGTAACTTTCAATAAATTATTGTTATTATCAGCAACAAAATTGTGAGGCTCAACTGACATGTTTTACAAAATTGATAAACAAAGCAAATGAATATAGACATACCTGAAGATAACGGTCTCGCAAAAATTGACATCAACATACTTGAATAGGCATTATACTCAAGACAGAACTTTTAAACATTAGTATTTTTTCTTTTTTCATTCATTAAATGACACTAACAAAATGTAGACAATTATAATCAAATGTAGCATCTGTCAATCATCTAAGGGGAGATATCTTCAATATGGAGGTCAATTATAGATTATAAGTCATTCATGTAAGACCAATGTAAAAGTAAGGCTCGCAATGTCTTCAATATGGAGCTCGATTGTAGATTATAGGTCCTCTGTGTATGAGTAATATTAACATAACACTTGCGATGAATGATAGAGGACCTAAGATCTGGCAGTTACTTTGGGGTGGGGATGGGAAATGAGGGGTGGGGGTGTTCTTGCACTCTTTCTGGTCCCTCTGAGGTGTTGGATATACTCATATACCATAAGTTGATCTCCTCTGATCCCCTGATGATAGGATCTGATCTCAAAGGCCAAGAGATATTAAGCCACAATATCATCATCATAAGCCTTATCCCAACGATATGGGGTTGGCTGCACAATCAACTAGAGATATTAAGCCACAATCAACTATCTCTAGTTGATCTTGGTCTATCTCAACTAATAGCAACTATAGTTCACAGTCCACTACTTCCTTTGTCTGTCCAAGAAAAATGAGGTATTTTCAGCAAATATTGAGACTTATTCTGTCTGTATTATGGTCCTTAGGTATATACAACTTTCTGATAATAAAATAGAACACCTACAAACTGCGAAAAGTGGATTAATTCAACGCACAATTCCTCAATGTGAAGTAAGCAAGATGACACTAATGATCTAGGAGAAAAGCTATGAATATCTTTTGAAGAACTACAACTCACAGTAGATTATTTGCAGAGCTACAAAGATGTGAAGAAGGTCCCCAACAATACCCTTGTAACAATGTATCATAACCGAGGAAAGCCCAATAGCCTACCATGGGATAGGAGATGACTCCAACTCCGTTTTATGTCAAAGTTGATCACCATGCAAACAACTAGTGCTTTCCAGGTTTTCATGCCCCAGGTATGCATTGCAACTTGTTGCTGCCATGTCATAAATTGAGAAGGTTGGATATTGAATTAGAATTAAAAACTGCAAAATAGGCTTCTTAACGATGGAGAGTTTTTTTCTTATATTTAACAAGATTCAAGCCTTATCATGCCCCAGGTATTCATTGCAACTTGTTGCTGCCATACCACACTAATTGAGAATGCTGGATATAGGATTAGAATTAGAAACATCAAAATAGGCTTCTTTTTTTTTGATCGGTACATCAAAATAGGCTTCTTAAATATGGTTTTTTTTTTTTGACATATACTATAACAACTAGATTATGTCAATAATAAGGTAAAATACAAGACTAGGAAAAGCATTACCAATACACAAAATGACAAAACTATTAAATACAAAAGATACCACATCTTTAGGAATCAGAAGTGCTTTCCTAAATGAGGCTATTTTAATTATGGAAAAAAAATCTTCCCCTTTAACCTCACAGAACTTGTTTAGGATACTAGACCATTCAATCAAAGCCCTTCATAAAAAATTACAAACTTATGGGGTTGTCATAATTTGATCTTCAAAAGTCCTTCTGTTATGCTCTTCTCTAGGCACCAAACAAAGAGCATAAGGAAGAATTTTCCAAAGGATTTTACCTCTCATACCAAAAGGACCACTCGGCCAACTCGGCAAGACATCCCCTACATCCCTTGGAAGATTCAACCAACATCGATTAGAGAAAGAAGAAATCTCACACCTCCCACACCGCCCTACAAGGAAGAAGCAGATGAGCTATGTTCTTGCCTTCTTGCTTGCACATGATACATCTATTTGGGATCAGCATTTTATGGTTGATAAGATGATCAATGGTTAGAATTTTCTTCAAAACAAGAGACTACATAAATGCTGTTTCCCTAGAAGGAATCAGATTACCCCATACCTTAGCAATCACAGGAACCTCGCCCTGAAAAGCCCAATAGAGAATCATAAAATGAGCTAGCCGTGAAGTCTCCTTTAGGTTGTTCTTTCCACACCTAGTAATCTTCATCAAGGCACTTGAGAAGGTTGACACATTCCGTTATTTCCCTTTCCAACAAATATCTTCTAGAAACAGGACAACAAACTACTTCATCAACTCTCCTTAAAATATAATTTTTCACCATGAGTCCTTTTATGGGAACCAATAACACAAATCTTGCCTATTCCACACCATTCATCTTCTGTAAAATCCAAGCCCCTCCATCCCCCACTTCAACAAAAAATTTCATAGATCTTCATAATATCCTTCCAAACCCCCACTTCATGAGAAGAAGAAACTTCTTGGGAATCCCAATGAAAATTCCAGCTCTCATATGTACCCTGTTACACACTTGCAAAGAGCCCCATTGTCTTTCTAAATCTCCATAACCATTTAACAAGAAGCGTACTGTTCATGGCATTCAATCTTCTTAATTCTAATGCACTAATTTCCAGTTGACTAGGTGATATTTCTTCTTTGTGCATCTATCATTCCACAAAAAGTCCATACCATTTAACAAGAAGCACACTGTTCAGACATTCGATCTTCGTAATTCTAATGCACTAATTTCCAATTGACTAGGTGATATTTCTTCTTTGTGCATCTATTCCACAAAAAGTCTCTTTGAAGGTTCTCAAGATGCTTCACGACCAACATTGGCATGCAATAACCAGAAGGCTTCTAAACTCTAAAGTATGTTTGATTAGAGGATTCTATCTCCAAAAGAGAGATGGCTCATCTTCCAAGATGCTAATCTTCTTTCTACTATTTCATTCACTGGGTCTTTAATTCTTTTGGAAATGGTACGAGTTCCAGCCGGAAGGACAAGGGAAGAGATGGGAAAAGTCTCAACTCCCAAGTGAATGCCACAGGCTTCTAGCACAATACTCAGTGATATCATCTTCACCATTGCTAATGCCTATTATCTCAAATTCACTCTTAAGGCTAGATACTACCTTAGCATGGTTTAAAATTTCGGAATGTTTCGTAATGATTCGTATGTTTCGTTTCATTTTGTAAGGAAACCGAAAGTTACGAAACTTTCGTTTCGTATGATTCGTTTCGTTTCGTAATGTTTCGGTTTGTTTCGTTGAGACAAACTGAGACAATCTGATACAATCCAAAAAAATAAAAATACATAAAAAATATAATTTAATGATTTTGAATAATATTTCGGAATGTTTCGGAATATTTTGTAATGTTTCGTAATATTTCGTAATGTTTCGTAATGTTTCAGAAATGTTTCGTAATGTTTCGGAAATTTCGTTTTTTCACAATTTCAATGTTTCGTAAATGTTTCGTTTCGTTTCAGAGTTTGTCTCGGTTTTTCACTTGACCGAGACATTCCTCCGAAACGAAATTTTAAACCTTGATACTACCTCAATGCACAAAGAATATCGCAAGGATTAGCTTCATCTTCACACTAGAGTCTCCCAGAAATATTATTGTAACATTGGCAAAAATGAGAGACCACCGCTCCTTCCCCACCCACTCTAAATCCTTCTATGATGCCCATCTCCTATGCTTTGCAAATAAACCTACGAAGAGCTTCCACAACAATTATAAAGAGAAGGTGAGAGGGAGGGCTTCATGCCTTAGGCCTCTATAAATCATAAAAACAAAAACCTTCGGGAGAGTCGTAATAAGAATAGAAAGGAAGTTGTTGAGATAAATGTTTATGATCCATTTTCTCCATACGACTCCGAAACCCATTCTTCCCTTAAATAATCTAAAAGCTTTCACTTCACATAATTAAAGGCCTTTTCTAAATCAATCTTACGTACTGTACAACTACAACCTTCCCAATTCTCAAATCAATAAACTCGGTATTAAAACCCCATCCAAAATTTATCTTCCTTTCTTTAATAGCACCTTTGTAAACCCCAACTATGCCATCAACTACCTCCTTCGACCAACTAGCAAAGACCTCAGCCACAACTTTTACATGCTACAAAAAAGGCTAATATGATGAGAATCTTTTAACACTTCAATACCTTTTTTTTTTTTTTTTTTCAGAATAAGAGTTATAAATGTCGCATGTGAACTTTATCTCTTCTACCCTTTAGATGAAACTCTTCAAACAGTTCCATGAGGTCTTCTTTTAATGTCCCAACATTCCTTAACGAATGCCATAGGGAATCGGTCTGAACAAATTTCCTTCCAAGACATGCCTCTTTGCCTGCTTCCAAGAAAGGAAAATATAGCCCCTCAAGAATTGATCTAAAATAGTCTTCCAATGAATAGAGCTTCACATAAAGTTGATCATTTTCATGTAGATTAACTCGTCCTCATCTATCACGTTATCCTTCACCCTAGGTCTACTTATCCAATTCATCCTCTTAGCATTAGCGCTAACAAAATGGAAGAATTTAGAATTATTATCTCCAACTTGTAGCCATTTTATTCACATTTTTTGCTTGCTATTAATTCCTCCCTAGATAGTATAGAAACAAGATCCTATATCACTAGAGATATATCCCCTTCCTCCTTATCCGTGGAAATAATTTCAGAGATGATCTCTTTGTCTTGCATCTACATTACCAAACTGTTCTTTCTTCCAAGTTCCTGATTCAACTTCTCTTGGAAAATAAAACCTGCCTGTCCCCTAACCAAAAAGGAGCTCACCACTCTCCTACCCTTTTTGAAACTCGGATCATCCAACCACTTTTTTTATTTTGAAGGGAGACTGTTGGCAATGTGATTGGGTTTGAGAAAATAAATTAGCTGAAGTGACTTCAATTACTGTCTATATGTAATCTGCGTTATTAGGTCAAATATCTTGGCCAAATTAACTCGGTCAAATTAACTCATTGAGTTGAAGTTGAGCTGTCAAGGATACTTTCTCACTCGGGCACTTGCTTGAGACTCTTATACTAGAATAATGACTCAAGTTCCAATTTCAAATGGGGGTTGAGCTTCAGTACCACTTGATTACATGCAAAAGTCTGTTAGAATGGATATGCAGACTATTTGATTGTGTATGTTACGACATTAGAATTTCTGAAAACTAAAAAAGTTTTCAAATTCCTAGTTCACTACACTGCGATATTCTAAGACATTGGGTTGGCTATGATGGTGTAAGCTTAGAAGACATTGCGACAAAGCTAGGAGAAATCTGACAAATTCAGAGCCTGCGAGCAGACTCAAGTTCCACATGGTTTCTTGTAGCAGTCTAAATGATGCACTTCATGGGCCCCATTGGATGCATGGTTCCATGGCAACCACTATGGTTATGAAATGTGATTGATGGAGGTCCTATGGATTGCTTAAATGATCCTTGTTATATAATACAATTGCTTGGATGGTTCCTATTGTTGACCTTAAGGTATAAACTTGTGCCAGGACCATTAGAGAAATTCAATCTTTTTCTTTGCAATTCAAGACCCATCCACATAGTTTCCCATAAACTATGATAACCTTGGTAATGCTGCCTTAAGTGGATAGATAGCATTTTGCTTACCAATATAGCTTGGTATGAGCAAGGTTTAAAATTTCGCTTCGGAGGAATGTCTCGGTCAAGTGAAAAACCGAGACAAACTCCGAAACGAAACGAAACAATCACGAAACATTGAAAAAATAGCGAAACAACAAAATTTTCGAAACATTACAAAACATTTCCGAAACATTATGAAATATTACGAAATATTCCGAAACATTCCCAATATCATGAAATAATATTTTTTATTTTTTTGGATTGTATCGGAATGTCTCGGCGAAATAAACCGAAACATTACGAAACGAAACATTCGAAACATCAATGTTTCGTTTCGGTTCTCTTAAGAAACGAAATGAAACGAAACATACGAAACATTCCGAAATTTTAAACCATGGGTATAAGTGAATGTGGAACCACCATTTTCTACAAGGGCTAATTTTCATTCATGTATTTTTTTGTTATCATTTTGAATGATTTAAACATAGATCCCAAGTTAGTTAACTTGCTAATTTGTAAGTCATGGCATGCCCGAAGAATATTGACTTGTTCTGCTTCCTTCTTAATGCCCTAGAGACAAGTGTTTTTAAACGCTAAGGCGTGAGGCGAGGCGCTTCAGTAGCTAAAGCCTTGAGGCGTAAGCCTCACATGCACGCATTTTTTAGGTAGATAAGTATTTGAATCTATAAATAAATGTAGCAAAAATTCAGAAAACAAAGCATATTTCCAAGTTCCAAGTTCCAACCACTCTAACAAAAAAGTACAACACCACTCAAAGACTCAATCTTCTACTAAATTAAATGAATCTTCATCAATTATATGAACAACATCATCTTCTTGATAGCCCAAGTTGAAATTTAGCATCTCGTCGTCAATCAATTAGAGATCAATTGATGTTGGGTCTCTTTTAAATATAAAACTTAGGGTTTTTTATTTTCTTTTTATGTTGGGTCCCTTCGACACCTATTTTTTTTAATATCTTGACATTCTTTTTTTTATTTCTTTTTGAAACAACATGCCAAAAAAATAGCACATCTGAGGTGTACGCCCAATCCAAGAAGCGTTGACGAGGCGTAAGCCTCATCAATGCCTCTTGGAGTGAGGCGTATGCCTCAGATGTGTAAACGCCTTTTTTGATTGAGCCTCAAGGCGTCTTTTAAGAGCTCTGCTCCGAGGCGCACCTCGAGGCGTAAGCCTCACACGCCTTTAAAAACACAGTAGAGACAGGTAACAATGATTACAGTTCATGCATTTGATTCCACACGATTTTCTAGTTGTCTCTAGCTCACTTGGCTTGCTTCCCCAAGGTAGATGTAGTGATTGCGATGAAGATTAAAACTGGAACTATCTACTACCCAAGAGCATGTATCTAAAGAGGTGATAGCTGAATGTAAGCTACTGAAGAAGCATCTTTTGCCTCTCATCTTCAACTGACTTTCCTCACCCCTATTTTTGTATCCCTATCCCATTTGATTGAGTGCTATTTTCATGTGATACATGGAGATGAAGTAATGTACCCAGATGCTTATAAAAATTAATTTTGACTATGAATTGATTCTGTGCAAATCCATTGTCTCTATCTCACTTGGTTTGCTTCCCTAAGGTTGATGTAGTAATTGTATGAAGATTAAAACCGGAACTATCTACTACCCAAGAGCATGTATCTAAAGAGGTGATAGCTGAATGTAAGCTACTGAAGAAGCATCTTTTGCTTTTCCTCTTTTCAATCGACTGTCCTCACCTCTATTTTTGTATCCCTATCCCACTTCATTGAGTCCTATGTTCATGTGATACATGGAGATGAAGTAATGTACCCACGAAACTTAGAAAAGCTAATTTTGACTATGAATTGATTCTGTGCAAATCCACACCGGTTGTCGCACTGACATGTCCATACGATTTATTCCATATGTTGAGAGATTTTTTTGAAATATTTTACTTCAGGTTGAGTATACAATATAAAAATAATGTATTATTTGTATTTAAATAAGCTGATATACATTAATAATCATATAAATGATATGAATAAAAGGTTTTTATTTATTTATTTATTTGAGGTTTGTTTGAAAAAAGCATTGGCATGTGTTGGACACCGGAGTATGACATAGTATCTGACATGGAAAATTCAAAGGAACTGGGGTGTCCTTGTATGTAGGTTTCAGGAGTTTTTGGCCATATGAGTTTTTGTATATGATATGGTACAAGGCCAAGGACGGTGCTTTGCAGTCACAGATTGCCTGTAGAGTGATCCTTCATATATGTTACCTGAGATGATATAGTTTTTATTGAAGCATGGTATTCTACATTGGTCACTGAGAAATTAAAGGAGTTGGTAAGACAGTGGCATGGAGTTGCCAATGTATTACTTTTTGTTCTTTCTTCCTTTTGTGTTTTTTTGTCCCCGTGTATTTTTGTCACTTTTTTTCAATGAAGTTATTTTCTAGTTAGGTTATATATGGTGATTAACAAAAAGTTCTACACAAAAAGGATTTGTATGTTAGGAAGTGTTGATTCAGAAAAAGTTTTATAACATTTATATGCAAAAATCATTTCTAGAGAACTTATTCAGGGTAACCATACAGAGCTTTATTGTTCAATTTTTTTGGTGACAATTGATCAATATTTATTATTATTTATTTTTGTTTTGATAAGCTGATTAACTCTTTATTACTGGAGTCTAGACTAAAAATAAATGTGGTGGGTCATACAGAGGAATCAACTGGAGTTTTGAGGAAGGCAGAAAGTGAGTACAAGGGGCACCGCTCAATACTGATGCGTACCCGAAACCTACTATCCACAATGCGACGTCAGGATGTCCTTGACAGGTAAAGAGAAGAAGTAGAAACATTTGCATACATCATCTTTTCCATGTGACCACTCTGAATCTGACTTTGAAGGTGCTCATGCTGACTTATATTTGGACAGGGTAATCATGTTGGTTGGGTTTTTCTTCTTCTCCTGTGCTGTTCTCTATGTTGTCTCAAAACGCATGGGATTCCTGAAGTTGCAGAGAAAGGTTACTGCGGCCATCAAGGCAGGGTTTATTGGACAGGGAGATATAGCTGGAGCTGTTGAAGATGGGTTTAATCAAGTGCAGGTTCATGACAATGTAGTTCCCAAGGTGGATATCCCATTAGAACAAATGCATGATGAACTTTGAAATATATATAAACTCGAGCGGCTACTGCTCAAACCGCAGCATGCCATTGTTGCTGCGTTTCATGTAAGCAGCTCTGGCTGGTATGGCCTGTAACCCGGATGTTTTCCTTGAGAATCAAAATTCTATATGAACACATACAGTTTGATGCTAGATCAAACTGCCATGTAACGCATATTGGTTTGTGAAGTATGAAATCTTGTTCCTTGTTATTATCAAAAGGTTGTATGATGAACCAACCTTTCCATCATCTTCATTGCTCCAATTCATTGGGCTGGACCCCTTAGTTGGCAGGTTACCTCTTGAATGGCACATAGCAGAAAATCAAAGGCAGAGCGGAGTATCTTAGCCGCAGTTAGGCGCATTCACTTGATCTGATTTTTGCTATTCCCCATCCAATAGATCACCTACCATCTGAACTGTTAAGATCAATGAATCGGTTGCAAAGATTTAAGGAATGTGCTTGCAACATGTCGCACTCGAATGCCATCATGTGCCTATGCATAGCCATACAGAACATATCGGCTGCGATACGTTCAAACATTCTTGCTTGCTATGCTATCTCATGTCCATATGGCAGGGCTCTCTCTTTCTTATGGGCATTACCAATATGTTTACATTACATGCATTGAAAGGAAATAAGAAGAAACAGAGATAAGAAAACCATTGAATCCATTAACAAAGAGGAGAGACTTGGAGTTTTGAAGAGAGAATAGATAACCAATTTGCTAAAACCTGGGACAAATTGCATATTGATTTAGCGAACCGACCAAGTTTAAGCTATTTTTCTATAAACTCCATGGTTGGTTGCGAACCATGTGGGGATGCGCCGTGACCTTCAGACGTAGAACCTTCGACGATCGGCAAAGCCCAAGTGACTGGGTGAGATTGAGTTTACTATGCAAGAAGCCAGAAATTTCTGAGGGTCTTGGAGTTGAGAAGATAACCTCCGTTTAGGCCCTTCTTTTGAACTCCAACGCATGTACACTTACTGTTCTCGATCAAATACTCTGCTGTGTCTGTCCCCTTTGCCGATATCCCTCCGCTAAGCCTACTGTTGAAATAAATAAAGGAAAATAAGGCTCTGTATGGTGATAGTTCGTTATACATGATCTATATTTATCAAAATATAAAGCCTAATTATCGTGGTTTGCGTTTCAAGAAGGTATGAGAAGTAGGGTGAAAATATGGCCATCCAAACAAGCCCTTAATCTTAACCAAATGAACAGGAGAAACTCTTCTCTGATGGACTGTATAACCATTGGGTCTGTTTTTCAAACGTTATTTTTCACCAAATAATAAAGATTTTTTGCATGAAAAAGCTTTCAAAAAAAAAAATATATATATATATATGGGTGAAAAATATGGCAATCCAAACAAGCCCTTAATCTTAACCAAATTTAAAGGAGAAACTCTTCTCTAATGGAATGTATAACCATTGGGTCTGTTTTTCAATCGTTATTTTTTCACCAAATAATAATAATAATAATAATAATAATAATAATAATATCAGAAGTACATGGACAACGGTATGTTACGGATTACGTAATTTAGATTAAAAAAAAAATACGTCGATAATTTCAGATCCAATAAATTATGTGACTAGTAGACCATGCAGCATATGTTGCTTGAAAAGGCTGATTAGAATTCACCCTAAGATTGTTGGATTACGTCGCTGGCCTACGACGAGGATGTCGATGGAGAGCATCTTGCTTAGAATGAGAATTGCAGAGGCCTTGTCCTTGCATCCCATTTCCACCCTCTCTATTTGCACCCGCACTTTTGGCTGAGCAGCCTCACATGCATTCTTCATTTCTTCAAGAAATTCTATGTCTCCTCCACCTTCTGTAGAGGAGGCGGCGGTGGTGGCCAAAGCCGGCGACACAGGTTTTTTGAGGAAGGTAGAGAATGTGTTACGCCTTGAGCTTAAGTTTTCGATATGTAGGAGGATCAACTCATCATGTTCGACTACGGCATGGGATAGAGCCCATTCGAGTGCACCGGCTGATTCACGGCCAGGGTCCGCAACCACCATGACCTTTCTCGACGTCCCGGTCGGCCCCTCCATCTCATGCACCTTTACGACATCAAATATGATGACAACAGCCACCGGCACCCACTACCACCACCACTACTACTACCACCCCCACCACCCCTAGAGGCTGTTTTGCATGAAATTGTAGCAACCCAACTATAAATTGAAGTTATACCATTTTCATACCATTATCAAAAGCACAACCATAAACAACCAGTTCGCTATGTGTCTTTGCTAAATGTGGGTATGGGTATTATTGGTGGAACATCCATGGGACCCGGTCAATGACAACAAATCTTCACAAACAACTCTATTTAACGTGGCCATCCAACTCACAGGACATCAACTCATTGTTGGTCAGGAGAAGGCCTTTCTATGATGAATCTCAGGTGCATCAACCTCAATGGATACAAAATCAATCAACACATTGTTCCAGGCCATTCATTCAGCGTCCATCTGTTGCGGTGGTGCAAGGATTGCCGTTCATATAGTGGGTCTTTTACTGAATGTATCATACTTCTGAATGGCCCAAATTGGTGATTTGGTGGGGACATTTGTCAGCTTGTAATTTTGGCCAGCCTGGGAATGGCCCAAATTGGTGATTTTGTGGAGACTTGTGTCAGCCTGTAATTTTGGCCCGGCCCGGATCGGGCTCGGGCTCGGGCCAGGCCAGGTTGGGCATGGTCTACAGTGCCCAATAGACCGGGGCAAATTCCAGGGCCTATGCTCGGGGAAGGCCCAGTTTATTTAAAAAAAATGAAAAAATGTAAAAAGCCGTGGTCGGGCCGGGCCAGGTTGGTTTTGGACTGAGACGGTCTTCATGGGGCATGGCCCGAGCCCTCTCCAAGGACTAACGGGCCAGCCCAGGCCTGGCCCGACTTTAGCCACAGTCCGGGGTTTGGCCCGATGGGCCGCGGGCCAAAATCATAAACTAGTCATGTGTGCAGAGACTAATTACTTACTTTATATGGGTTTGTTTGTTGTATGTAATCTTTGTTTGTGATATGTGTCTTGTATTCTGCGTGGAGTACTATTTTGTATGGATTTACTTTTCATTAAGCTACAACTTTATGCAGGTCCAGGTCTAGCTCCACATTGAGCTGTCTGGGGAGTTGTAGGGGGTGGCAGCGCGGCGCACCTCTGCCCCGCTGCCATTGCCAATGGCTTTTTTTGTGTATACAAGTCTATATAGTTTGTGTTGGGGGTACTTTAGGTATTTCACTATATATATATATATATTCTCTAAAGAGGGGCGTTAAGAGTTTACTTGTACATTGAGAGAGTGGAAGAGAGGGGAAACTACTGTAATTATGTCAGGGTTGTCCACACCAACCTCAACCATATCTAATCAGCTTAAGAGTCTGGCCGTGTCCACCAGCTCCCAATCGTTGAGATTCCTCCTCAAACCCAAGTTCCAACATAAACTATCTCCCATACTAACACAAACATCCCCAACCAAGGCTTCCTTAATCTCAAAGCTCGTACAAAACAAGAAAAGACATGAAGAGAGTTATCCCCACTCGAAACATCATCCCAAAATTTCACCTTGTCACCCCTACCAACTTTGAATCTGATCCCAGATTAGAACTCATAAGAAAGCATGAGAGATACTGCATCTGTAAGAAGAATCGATAGGATTGTTGCGTAGTTGCATGAAGAGGAAGTTGGTGTGGGTGAGGACGGGTGCAGAAGCGAGGAAGTGGCTATTGCAAACAAGTTTTAGTTGAATTTTTTTAAGAAGTGAGAGCGGGAGCTAGATTCCAAAGCGAGAGGGTAAGGTAAAAGGTTCCTGCAACTAAGGTTTTTTGTCCCACCCTAATTCCTACTGCCATACTGTCAATAGCATTTCTCCAGTCTCCACCTCTCTGCCAAATCTCCACAACCACTTCCCTCATAGGGCCGAGTTCATCACCTTAAGAGGTTTGATCCCAAGACCACCATCCCAATTAGATTTGCAGATGGTTGCCCATTCTACTGGATGGTACTTGCCCACAGCATTCGCATCCTTCCAAAGGAAGTCTCTGATCAATCAATCTCTCTAATCTATTACCAATGCTAGCAATGATAGAGAGCGCACAAAGCAGATGGGCATACTGGATAGCATACTGATCAATCAATCTCTCTAATCTATTACCAATGCTAGCAATGATAGAGAGCGCACAAAGCAGATGGGCATACTGGATAGCATACTTTTAATGAGAGTAATCTTCTCCACTTTTAGACAAGTTCACTTTCTTCTCAACCAGTCTTTTTTCAACCTTCTCCACAATTGGATCCCAAATATTCTTCCACTTGTACCTAGAGCTGAGATGAAGCCCCATATAAGATGTTGGGAGTGATCCCACCTTTCATCCCAAACTTCCAACTGACTCCCTTAGACTCACCACAAAGCCCACACCAAAAACATCTATTGGAAGGTTTATGCGAAGTTCAAAAATTGACTCAAAAGCACCCTAGGATGCATTTTAGGTACGTCAGCTGTCCATGAGATGCTTTGGAAAATAAGATGGTATCGTTTGCAAGTTGAAGGTGAGAGATAACTTAGCCTCCTTCCCGTCTGAAGCCCTCCAATAGGCTCCTTTATTCTACTCTCCGAGTTAAGTGGCCAAGGGCGTCGACCCTAATAATGAAACGTAAAGGCAATAGTAGGTTTCCTTGTTTGAGCCCTCTAGAACTATTGAAGAACCACCCTGTAGGAACCTGTTCATTAAGATGGAGAAAGAAGCCATCGAGATACACACTCAAATCTACTTCATTTCGTGCCAACCTCATCCTTCTTGAATGTAATCTCGGAAATTCCAATTCAAATGGTTATAAACTTTCTCCATAGCTACCTTGCACATTATACCTAGATCACCCATTTGCATTAGCAACGAGTACTTCATCCAGAATTTCTCTACCCTTCACAAAAGCTCCTTGATAATGAGATGTAACCGAACCCAAAATATCCTTGATTTTAGATACTAGAGCTTTGAAAATGATCTTGTAAGAAGATAGGTTCCTACGAAACACGTACCATGCCCATAGAACGATATCATCTTTCTTGCTAAGATGCAATCAGCAAATCATCTTTTTCTTTTCCTTTTACAATTGCTTCTATTTAGCTGTTTCATTGGCAAGATCAAATTGGTAGTTGGGGTTCAAGAGATGTCCTCCGTAGCTTTGTTGTTAGCCAATCAGTAGATTTGGTTTCTCAAGTTTTAATTTTTGATGTTCACAGTGGGTCTTCTTCATGCTCCTTCATTGTGATTGCTCTTTGAAATTACACAGATAGGGTTTATGTTTCAAAGAATTTCGTTTGGGGAGGAGCTGCCTAGCAGCTGAGGAGTCTGCTGTTTCAGTGGTAAGGTTAAGAATCCTGGGCAAACACTATCGATATGGGAACAAGAACTAGAATCTGATGCTCAATCTCCAACTGGGAATCAGGTGAGCATTTGCTACAGCTTTGTGATCTATGTTCTTATTGTTTCAGGTGGTTTTGAAAATGGGGCTTTCTGTTTCATGGACATCCAGGACATTTTGCAATTGTCTACCAGTTGGGAAGATGGAGGGATTCACAGGTGTCTATGGCCAGTGACGTGGATTTGAGTCAACGGGGGAGAACAGATAAATGAAAACTTTGGGTGTTCTGTTAATTTGGCCAATTAACAAGGGGGAACTAAAAAAAAGTCTGATACATCTCATCAGTACCATCCAGAAGAGAGAACATAAAATGCATATCTGAACAGATAAAATATATTTAAAATAAATAAATAAACTACAATAACCAGGTACCAAACCCATTGAAGTTCAACATGACAAATGAAAATTTAAGTTTGGTATCCTCCTCAGTCGAAGAACTCACAACTGACAGCAACCAAAAGGGCAGGCTAATTTTAACCACCCTCCATCGCTGCGTGCAGTAAAAATTGCTAGAAAACGCAACCCAATATTCTACGGATTGTTCTTTTCTTCATCCCCATATAGCACAAGGTAAAATAAGGGCCATCGGTCTCATTATAAGTTCAGATGCGGAAGCTGGGCTGCTACCTGTTGTTCGGCAAGATATGAGCTTAAGGACACTGAATCCTGTGCACCGAGTTCAGAAGACATGAAGCCAGGACAGCAATCCATGCCAACATTATGTTTTTGGGACAGCACGGGTATTAGTCTGTCTGGTGGGCATGATATGCATGAACATGGTAAACCCCAACGAAAAAACACATTTACCATGATGAAAAAGATAGTAGAATCATGGTCTGTAGAATATTAGCATTGACCCACCTTCGAAATGATCAACTTTTGGCATTTAATTTCTCTGAAAGGATCTTGTTCAAAAGCACTGGATTCGCCTTACCTTTTGATAACTTCATTACCTGAAACAATTTTAGCAGCAAATTTCAGACTACATCAAGACAAGTATAAACAATAGTTGAAATTACCCATCCAGAAATTACACTTGTTTCTACTCTAAACATTTTCATACCTGGCCAGCAAAAAAACCTTGTAACTTTGTTTTGCCTCCACGATATTGCTCAAGCTGCTTTGGATTCTCCGTGAGCGCTTTCTCCACCATATTTTCAATCTCAGTAGGATCTACTATCTGTTTACAAATCACATGAGAACCCATCTAATTGTTCATTATAAGTACAATGGTCTCTGAAAAACATTGCAATAGATTTAGCTCTGTAAAGATCATAAGGAGCTATATTCAAATTTTTTTTATGATGCCTGTCATTACAAGTGAATGTTTAAAAGATACAGGTAGCCAAACCCGAGCAGTAGACAAAAACACAACTAAGGGAGAAAATACAAAGAAATCTAGCAAAGAATACCAAAAGAAGAGTAAAATATTGCCAAAAGAAAAGAAAAACCGATCGCACAACCTACCTATGCAGGGGTCAATGATTAATGTACATGAGGTACAAACCACGAAGCATGGTTTGCCTACAAGGATGGCCCGATAGCCTATTCTAACCACAATATGGGACATTTATAATTAGCATGAAAACAAAGCATATTTTTCAGAAAAACTAAAATATTGCAACAAACAATATGCCAATTACCAGTAAAGCAGAAAAAAAAAAATTAATGGTCCAAAGGAATGTGGTTTGTTATAAACTAGTCATGCAATCCTTGGTACCATCATCATCTTCTGGCAAAATGAAGCATCACTACCCAGATGTCTTTTAAAAAAAGAAAGAAAGAAAGAGAAGAGCAGAATCAGACCCATTTCTGGATAGACAATTGAAACCATATCCATTGAGTAAGATGGAGTCTGATGTTAGAAAATTAAGAGTGAAGGTGTAAATTATTACATGCAAGTCAGGAATCTCAATTCGCAATCACCCAGTCTATTAAAATATTAAATTACAAAGCAGCTACTTCATATCTGTTAGTTCAATTGAAAATTTTATTCCTGTTCAGAATACATGCAAAACACCCAAGGAACTGTTCCGAAGTACACAAAATGAGGGATAAAATGCCAGTTTGATAAAACTGTAACTACCATAGTGGGAATTGACATGTTTAGCACACGAGCAATCATTACTTCGGACAATATCATTGAAAAGCTCAAAACACCAATACAGTAAACTCTGCTGAAAAACTTTCTCCATAGTTAGTTTTGGTGCTTAACAATTCGGTAAACCCAGTTTTGGTGCTTAACAAGTGTTGTGGGGTTCTCTCTCACAAAAAGTGCAGTATTTCATTGGACAGTGCCAATTTGGATAGTTCTCATTTGGAGGTCCAAGCGAGCCTGAAACCGATTCCTGATACCAATTTAACAACATAGCCCTTTAGATGATATATGTAGCAATAGAAAATGTGCTTTAGCATGCACAAATGGGAATGCTTATGACTATGGTGCAATATTTAACCTTTACTTTCAGAAAGATGTGTCTAAGAATTTGTCTATAGTTTTTAAGTGCTTCGGAAACTAATGGAACTCAGAATATACTGTATGGATCCATCATTAATGACCGAAGAATTATATACTTCGAAGAGTTCTGAATTACTAGTATATGATATAAACTTGCCTGAACCAGATCTTTTTCTTCTATCAGTGCTTTGACAGTTCCTCCTTTGGATATAAGCTCAAAGAGTATCTGCAGAAATTGAGAGAAGATGAGGAGAAATAACCATAAACTCAAAAATATATCCTATGTAGACTAAACTGCCTTAAACGTTTGAGTTAATTGCTTTCAGGTCATCAGAGTCAAGTCAAGATGTAGCACCTTGTAATACAAATATTTTTCTTCTATACTTCAGTTTCAACATCTTAACAATTATTAGCCCAGAAAATCTATATGATAAAATATACGAGATTCTGATCTTCTATGAATTCTTTAAACATGTGACATATGCATTCCTGTAACAAAATGTTTGACTTCGACATAATCTGTTTTCTGTACTAGTACAGCTTGAAGAAAATCTAAGTAATCTATTGATACACTATGTTTGCGAGAGAAGAGTGGAGTTTCTTTCTTGCAAATGTAATCAAAGAGTGGGATTTCCCAAGGAGATAAGAAAAAATGGGGGGATCTTTGATGATCTGTTGTGATCGATATCGGAAGTGTACAACTCAAATTGGAGGGTTCTTGTAGAGTGGGTTCTTGTTTAGGAAGGTTTGTGGGGGCTGATTGTGGCAGACTTTCTTAGTAATTGGGGCAATGTCCTTAGTGGCGAGTCCGTGAAGGTCAAGCTGAATTCAAGATGGAAAAGTTTGGGAAGTGGCTTCATCAAGCTTTAACTTTGATGGTAGTTCTATTTGTAATCTGGGTCCTGTTGGGATTGGAGGGTGGTGGTGTTTAGAGATGAAAATGGAATGGTTCTCAAGGGTTCTCTGGTCCTATTGACATTGCAAACTCCAATGTGCTGAAGGTTAGATTGCTTCTTCAAGGTCTCTGTATATTTAGAGAGAATTTTTTGGAGGCTTTGGAGGTGGAGGGTGACTCAGTAAATAAAACATGTTGGGGTGATGAATAAAGGGGTCAGGTATGACGATTTGAGAATCTGGAGCATTTTAGGGAATTATTTTCTCATGTTCTAAGGGAAACTAATGATGTAAAATTTGTTTGGATAAGGAGGGTGTTAATAGGAACTTTTTTGTATCTAAGGAGTTCTCTTCTTAACTTTGTTTCTTTTTTTAGGACTTCTTGTTCCTACCGTTTTACTCTTGTTATATATAATCAAATCTTGTTACTGGCCAAAAAAGAATCCTTGAGACGGATGAGCCAATGTGAAACAAAATGTACACAATCAATGTAAGTACCAACAGCAGAGACTCACTTCTTTCCCGATCTTTCCACTGATAATTCCACCTTTTATGGAAGATATTAGTTCAGCCAGCTCTTGGGGTGTAAGTTTAATCTCATTTATAGAGAGCCTTTCATTTTTCAAATAGGCAGCAATATCACCCATAATCCAATTGGCAGCCATCTTCACATCAGCACCCTTTCCAACAGCTGCGTCAAAAAAATTGCCAACCTGAAACATTTATTCAGTGAAAATTTAGCCTGTCATAGATCATGGAAATTGGAGTTCAACTCATAATGTTGGGAAAGATCCCTAGGAAACTAAGAAAAGGACTTACATATATGTCATTGGCAAGAAAGAGAACATCCTGCATGCTGAGGCCCATTCTCTCGTACCGTCTCCGCTTCATCTCTGGAAGCTCTGGTAAAGAAGCACGAATACTATCAACATATTCCGTGGTGAGAACCACTTCTGGAAGGTCTGGTTCTGGAAAATATCGATAATCAGCAAGCCCTTCCTTTTTTCTCATAGTAACTGTTCTCTAAACAGTACACCAAAGGTAAACGGAGCAAATAAGCAGCCACGAAGATAGAAAGTGGAATGCATTAGTGGGTTTAAGACTTGAAAGAACAAAATAAATAGTTGAAACCTGAGCACCCTCGTCCCAAAGTCGAGTTTCCTGTATAATTTGATCACCCTGGCCTTGACTATGGAGAAGAACCTGCCTGGAGATCTCAAAATCGATCGCCCTATGCATTGCTGAAAATGAGTTCATATTCTTTATTTCAACCTGCCAATACACAAGATGATGCATATCAACCATCAGAATCTCTGAGTTAACTGGATACTTACGTTGTAATACCAAATGGGATGACAGAGTTGATTATTGACAAACAAAGGACTCTATTGCACAAAAGATTGATAAAAATTAGCAAAAAGAGAGTTCCACGTATCCAAAATTTTTATACTTAAGCCATTCTTCGGCAACAGATCCACCAAGTCATTGGCCTACGAAAGAAAATAATTGACCATCCTCCAGCCAATTACTAATATGATCAAGGATGTTCAACAATCTCCACAGCCACCATCTTCATTCTTTGCCCACTGGATTCTATTAGTCAAGTCAGCTTCCACAAAATATAAGCTTCTTGTATATTTGTCCTGTTTGTAACTTGTTCCTTCTCTACAGGTCTGTTCATCTTAACTAATTCAGCAACTAAGTTCTGAGATTGTAAATGATACCAAAATTTTTAACAGAAGTAAGCAAGTTACCTCATATGCTTGAATACCTTACCTGGTTTTTACAGTAAAAGCACACTGGAAAACTATTTAAGCTAAGCCAATTCTAAGTATGTTTGGCCGTAACTCATCCCCAATTGATTAGAACAATGTAGAGTTTCAAGACTTTTGTCCATGTAAATGAGTCTCGCATCACAAACCCATAGGCGAGATATTAATAAATTCAATAATTGAACATCTCAGTGGATAGAGGACAAGGCTCTCAACCTGAGGTCGTGGATCAGAAACCCACAATATACGACAGTAAATAATTCACAAATAAAAATAAGGATAAATTCAAAAAGAATTTTCTGCCTCCTCCCCGAATTGGAGGAGAAGAAAATTTTGAAAGAGGGAGAATCAGTCTGTTCAATGTCACACAACCAATATTAGAAGGCAATTAGTGATTAAGAGGACAAAAACATGAGGAGCTCACCCTCTTTCTTTGACAGCTGTTCATTTAAGGTTTGACTTGATCATTTAGAACACCTCTTTTGCTCATGTAAATTGCCAAAATACCCCTGCATGGCAGCCCAACAAAGAGGGCAAGCTCCTAACGATTTTGTACTTGCTCAAGTTTCCATAGTTGATTACACAATCACTATAAACATCAATATTGTAAAAGGCCTCTGCCTCGAAGGCAAAAAGGTGTATGCCTTGAGGCAAGGCATATCAGAAATGCCTGAGGCTTACACCTCATTTTGAATGGGTTTACCCCTCTGCATCAAGGGATTCTCAAACCACCCTTCTTGGATGCCCAGATACGGATATGGATACTGGTATGGGAAACAGGGATATGACTCTTCATTCCTCAAAATCCAAGACACGGATACAAATATGGATACGGGTATCCCATCCAATATGTTCATACCATGCTTTAATTTTTAGTTTTTCAAGATCAACATCATCATAAGCCTTTTCCCAAGGGTATGGGGTTCGCTGCACGAATCATGTTCCTCCATTCGAACCTGTCTAAATCCATCTCTTTCGTTAAGGCAAGTTTCTTAAAATCTCCTATCATAAACTTAAATATTTGCATCAATGCAAATATAATGAAACCTCTAAATTTTCAAAGTTCCTTTAAATAAAATTTATTATAATACATTGTTTATATCTTCCTATTGACACATGGAATAAGGATCTTCCAATTGACATATGGAATAAGGAACCTGTTAGGAGTTAAGAAAATACATAATAACACAATAGAAAATGAGAATTTTATGGCATAGAAGTATCCATGCAGTGTGCGGTACCAGATAGGTATCGACACGATACGATTCGTTACAGGTATGACGGTCAAGTTAAAGTATCCGGGTATCATAACCACCCGTTGCATTGATTTAATGTGAGAAAGTACTAGGAGATTTTTTTATTTTTTGACACGTGTAATGCATTGAACTAGTAAAAGGGGAAAAGATCCCAGTTTACAAGGATATAGACAATAAGAAAACTAATGAGGCAAGCACTTATAATCAGCAACCACTAAAGTGTATTACCAAACGAAATGGCATCCCATCTTGTAGTTAAGCTAGCAAACAAGATTCCTTTGAACTCAAATAAAAAAATAAAAAAGAAGCTCCAAAAGAAAAGCATAGAGCTAAATATTCTCTATAACCTAAGCTTCATTTGCATACTTGCCTTTCTAAGTTTTTTTGTTTTTTTGATATGTAATAATGATTATATTAAATTTTTGACTCCTTTCTTTCAAATTGTTCCAACAAATCAGAAAAGACAACAATCTACACAAAATACATGTGCAAAATTCAAATGAGCAGGTGGTCCATCCTTTTAAAAGCCCAAGCAAGCCTCTTGGCATTGCTAATTGGATGCTACATAATCTAAAAAAGCTTTTACCAACACCAGAATGTAAATTCACAATGAAGAAGAAGATTATTAATTATCTCCCCGCATGCATTATAGAGGAAGCAATTGTTAAGCATGATCGTCGGTTTATCAAATGTTTTGTTGTTTTTTTATCAAGCAATGCTGTACAAAAAAAAGTCACTTTAGAAGTATTAAACAACCATTTACCCCAAAAGATCGACCTGTTGGGGAAAGGCGAAATAACTATGCATACCAATCGGTCGTCGGGCCAACACAACACATGCTCAGAAACACACCATCCGCTAACACGCCCTCTTAACGGGAATATACTCCACTGCAGACTTGAACCCGCAACCTCCCAGGCCTTAAGGCTCTGATACCATGTTAAACAACCATTTACCGCAAAAAGTCGATCTTTTGGGGTAAATGGTTGTTTAACAAGAAGGGACTAGATTTTCCCATAGAATTCTTACTAAAAAAGATGACGGATCACATGTAGGGAGAGCAGAAGCAAAGGGGTGAACCGAATTAAGCAATACCACTACCTCTTTCAGCCGAGTGAAGAGCCTCACTCGTACAGACTTTCAACCAAACCCTTTGTAGAAATCCTTAGAAATCTGAGAGTTGCATTTCCAATGGCTCACGCCATACGGGGAATTCACCTCATTGGTGGCCCAAACCAAGTTACAATTACCGTTTTCAACAACTCTTCTCCACAAACTTCTATGTTCCTCCCCATATCTCCATAGCCACTTGCCCAATAACTATTCAACAATCGTAAGGTTTAAAGCCAAGATCACCTTTTTTCTTAAGACTACATGCCACCTTCCAATCACCTAGACATTGAGATCCTAGATATGGATATTGATACAGAAAACAAAGATACAACTCTTCATTTCCTAAACTCTAAGACATAGATACAGATATGGTCTCCCATCCAATATGTTAATATCATGCTTTAGTTTTTAGTTTTTTAAGCTAAGTGTCATTTTTTCATATTTACATCATGCCAATTGTATTGAAACTTCAAATATTTCTAAGTTTTTTACATTAAGATTAGTTACAATATACTCTCTACCTTTCTCATGCAGAATGGCCTGGGGATCCTGATAGTTGCCTCTCTAAAATTGGGTAATGTGTTTTTCTCAAGAGTTGCCTCATTTCCTGGTGTTCTAGAAAGCATCACACCAACATTCCCACTAGTATTGAAGCAAAAATTGATCTATGCCCACTAGTACAGTTGAAATAACTGTTGAAACGTGTTTTATCTAAGATAGGCTTGGCATTTGAACTTTGCAAACTATATTGCGATAATCAAAGTGCAATGACGATGTCTGTAGTTCCAGTCTTGTAAGTTCATACCAAGCATGTCAAGCTTGACCATCTTTGATTCGTGGGAAGATTTAAGACAAGTAGCACTCCACAATACCTCTAAAGAACAGTTAATGGATATATTCATCAAGGAAAAAAAAAAAGACCGTTAAGGATCTGCCTCCAAGCTTTCTTCAGTTCCTTGGATCATTCAGCTTCAGGGTGAGCATAAAAATAAAAGAACCTTTTCTTTTTTTCACTGAAGCGCACTTTAGTCTTTTTCCAAAAGTGGCCAATTATATCTCTCAATGGTTGTTTTATGTGACCATGCGAGTTAATGGGAAATCTATCTCTCTTCTTTTTCTCTGAACATCTCTCTTTCTCAGTTTCTAGTATGATCTTCTTACCTTTGCTGAAGGGATCAACAAATTTAACTGACGTGTACCAAAAAAGCAAAAGTTGCAAAAGTGATGTAACACTGGATCCTTCTGAGAGAGAGAGAGTTCCATTCTTACAATCCATGGTTAAGAATATGTTCTTTAGTTCATTAGTGTTTTCCTTAAAAAAATATCAGATATGCCTTTGCTTCTCATTTACATCCTACTCAACTCCATCTGTATTTTCTCCCATTCGATTCAACAGATATGTTAGGAAACCAATAAAGAATCGGAAAAATACTGAATCCAATTTCACAAGACTCCCATTCAATGTTTATCAAGATTCAACTTAGAAAATGTATGTTTATCTGGTTTAAGTAGTTGATTTGCAAACAGCACATACAAATTAAGTGAGCAGAATTAAGTTACCTTCGTTCCAAATTCCAACTGCCCAATTGGTCGGACTGAGACATTTACATCACAACGAAGAGAACCTTCCTGCATATTGCCATTACTAACTCCCAAATAGCGAACCAACCTCTGTATCTCAGCAGCATACTCTGCAGCCTCGAGACCACCTCTAATATCAGGCTCGGAAACAATCTCAAGCAAAGGCACCCCAGCTCTATTCAAGTCAACCTGCATGAAAGACCTACAGAATTTCAACAAGCCTATAAACTAATTCCCAACCAAAAGGCAACAAAACAGAACATAACAAAACAGACCAAACATCGAAAAAAAAAAGAAAAAAGAAAAAAGAAAAAAGAAGATAACACCTTACAAAGTACTAATTAATAAAATAGACATCATTCTTTGATAAAATGTCAAACTTAGCTGACCGACTAAAATAAAGTCAGAAATTTTCTTAGAAGCAACAGTAATAGATGACAAATCAAATGGAAAAACTATGAGAAACAAGTATATATAAAAGGCATTTCCTGTGAGTAACTCCCAGTTCCTGAATGAAGCAACTTCCCTGCATCTTCTTCAATGTGAACCCTGGTTATCCCAAACCTCCTGTGCCCTCCGCCAAACTCAGTGGGAAGATCCAAATTAACGAAACCACCTGTTGCAATAGGGATATCAAACTGCGATATCTGGTAGCCCTTTGGGAGATCAGGGTAGAAGTATTGTTTCCTATCAAACTTTGACTTCATAGACAAGTTGCAGTTGAGTGCAAGGCCCACTTTCACAGCCAACTCAATGACCTTTGAGTTCAAAACTGGTAGAGTACCAGGGAGCCCCATACAGATGGGGCAAACAGTGGAGTTGGGTTGAGAACCATAGAGGTAAGGGCAGCTGCAAAAGGCCTTGGTAAGAGTGGAGAGTTGGACATGGGTCTCTATACCAATAACTGTTTCATAATCATGTAGGATTTTCTCATGTGCTTTGGATTGGGGGCGGGGTGGTACTTTCATCTGGGTTTGTGGATTCTCACTTTGTGTCCTGGTTTGGGCTTGTGGACTTTGCATGGTGCAGAAGAAAACACCATTTCTCCTGGTGAAGAGAGCAGATGGATAGAGGCAAAAAGGACGGGTGTAAATCCCTCTGAAGCATATAAAAGCCATGGTAACTGTTTGTAAGTCTTATGAGGACATTGGATGATGAAGGAGCCGTCTCTGCAAAGCTAACCACTGCAATTGTAGATGATAAGTGAAAAATTATTAAAACAGAAAACCACATAAACTTGAAATTTACAACCAAATTCAAACATAAAAAATTGCCAAATTATTGGGCAAGTATTACAAAGACAAGCTCAAAATTATCTAAAATTCTTCTCAATATTGAATAAAGCTTAGGAAGCTAAGAGAAAGAAAATAAAGGGGAAAGTAGCCATGTTAATGAGAAGTGCATTCAAGTAAAAAAGTTCTATGCAAGACACGACCCAGCAATGCATTAGCCACATACCAAGTTCACTGAAATCTCCACAAGTTGTGAACTAATTTAGCGAATTAAGTGATCAAATTAGGCTTATTTCTATTAATTGATTAAAAAATGTACCGAATTGCAACCGAAATAAGCTAAACCAACTACAGACCAGGTAAAACTTTCCAAAACAGTTGTTCCAGGAAACTAATGAGAAGTTGAATTCAACCTTTACTTTTTCCAAGCTCCAGGACTACAGAAAATTTTGATCTGCTACTACACTTGAAATCAATGAGAAACACAGAAAAACTGCTACACTCGAAAAATCCATGAGAATCCACAGAAACAGTAGATTTTGAAAAATACCCAAATGAAATCTCATAGTGTCACACTTGAAAAGAAATGAGAATCATAGAAAACTACATTCTGAAGGATACCCATAAAACAGCTTCATGCCCAACACTTGAAAATCAGTGAGACTCGTAGAAAGGGTAGATTCTGAAGAATACCCAGACGAAAATTTTGCTGCGTAACACTTCAAAACCAATGAGAATCGTAAAAAGAATTGGTTTGGAAGGCTACCTAGGAAACATGTTGACGTCCAACACTTCAAAATCAACGAGAATCATAGAAAGGATAGGTTTTGAAGAATACCCAGAATGAGAATTTTAGTGTAACATTTGAAAAAAAATCAATGAGAATTGATTTGTTTTACAGGTGAAATAGTGGATAGATTTGAAGGGAAAATGATTACTTCTCACACCTGCTTGAGCAATTGGCGGAAGAGGCTACCAAGCGTTATCTGTTCGGTTCAGAAGATAACAGAAAAGATCTCTTTGTCGCCGTTGCAGCTCTAAGCCTCAAACCATTTTGATACTAAAACCTCACGTTTTAATAGGGATTTTTTCTTTTTTTTTCCCCTTGAGTTCTTATAATTCACCGATGGTTTGACTCTAAAACCGTCCAACTCAAATTATACTTCGACACGTGGAATGGGATAACTGGAAACCGGATGCCGGAGTTAAAAAAATTCCAACGGCAACATCGATATCCTCTGATGAAGCAGCACGGAAGAGGAAGAGAAAGGAAACAGAGGTTGCGTATTCGATTTAAGTGAGGAAGAACAAGGTTTAAGAGGGGCCGTTATAATGGAAATAACGGAATGGGGGTGGTACCATTTTTTCCGTTATAACGGATTGTAATGCACAGAGGCAAAAACCAAAAAAACAGACTTTTTTTTAACAAATTTTTTTCAGAAAATAACGGGCGTTATTTTCCATTATAACGGCTGTTATTTTTGTTATAACGACCATTTTTTAAATCATCATTTGTAATATTACCAAGCAACGTATACAAATACATTTTTTTTTCTTCTTATTGGATCGCTAGCGAGAGTAGAGCTGCTTCTGATCTCCTTATAGCAAATATGATGAAGATGTGGAGTGGTTCTTCACACTCAGGCAGTAATGGTGAAAAATCTCTGGTATCTACACGTAACATGTGAACTTAGAGGAGGGTGAATAGGTTATTTAAAATTACGGAAAATTGCATAAAAGAAAATAAACTTTAATTTATTTACAAAAAAGAATACAACTTTTTGCAAATCCCAAAAAAGAAAACACAACGCCCTTTCAAAGGGCGTTTCTTCTGCTGTCAGTCCAATCAGTCGAGTCAGTCGAGAGTCGGCTGACACGTCTGACAAACGCCATTTTAAAGGGCGTTTATTCCTGAGAAATTTTAAACGGAAAATTGCAGAAAAGAAAACCAACTTTAATTCATTTACAAAAAAGAATACAAGTTTTCGCAAATCCCAAAAAAGAAAACGAAATGCTCTTTAAAAGGGCGTTTCATGACGTGGCACATGTTTATTAAAAAAACGCCCTTTAAAAGGGCTTTTTTTTTTTTTCTGACAAATGCCCTTTTAAAGGGCGTTTTTCAGTAATAAACGCCTTTTTGAAAAACGTCTGTCAGTGTCAGTCCGACATCTGACAACCTGACAGACGTTATTTTAAAGGGCATTTTTTGATACCCCAATTTTTACGCCCATTTTGGCGTACCCAGAAGATGAATCAATGGCTGATTTTTGGTGAGGATGATCTCTACGGTGAGGAGATCATCCTCACAAAAATTCAGATCATTCCGATATTCGTAGATTGGTTTAGAAGTTGAGGAATTATGGGACGTTTTTTAAAATTTCTCAAGAATAAACGCCCTTTAAAAGGGCGTTTGTCAGACGTGTCAGCCATCAGTCATTCGTTAGTCAGTCGATGACTGATTGGACTGACAGCAGACGAAACGCCCTTTCAAGGGCGTTTCGTTTTCTTTTTTGGGATTTGCGAAAAGTTGTATTCTTTTTTATAAATAAATTAAAGTTTATTTTCTTTTTTGCAATTTTCAGAATTTTAAAAAGCGTCCCATAATTCCTCAACTTCTAAACCAATCTACGAATATCGGAATGATTTGAATTTTTGTGAGGATGATCTCCTCACCGTAGAGATCATCCTCACCAAAAATCAGCCATTGATTCATCTTCTGGGTATGCCAAAATGGGCGTAAAAATTGGGTAGCAAAAAACGCCCTTTAAAAGGGCGTTTGTCAGTAAAAAACGCCCTTTAAAAGGGCGTTTTCTACTGACACACGTCAGTTGTCAGAGGTCTGACAGACGTTTTTTAAAAAAGCGTCTATTACTGAAAAACGCCCTTTAAAATGGCGTTTTTTACTGACAAACGCCCTTTTAAAGGGCGTTTTTTCATAAACATGTGCCACGTAATTAAAGGGCGTTTCGTTTTCTTTTTTGGGATTTGCGAAAAGTTGTATTCTTTTTTGTAAATAGATTAAAGTTTATTTTCTTTTTAGAAATTTTCCGTTAAAATTATAATCTAGATGATTTAACTTAACACGTTTTACTGCTCGCGGTGGCCAGCTGAGGTTGAAGTTTTCACTAATGATGATTTGTTTCTTTTTCTTTGGCTCCATGTGAAGTTGTGGCTGATAGTAATTTAAAAGCTCCGTGCGATGAATGTTGACAATAAACTTGTAGAGGATATACAAACTAGAAACTTGAATCGAACTTGAAAATGACCGAGTCTAAGTCGACTTGGGATTGAACAACCTCCTTCATTCTACTTGCCCTAATGCACCAATCTAAAAGTTTCAAAAGCCTATGGTGAAGTTTTTGCAAGTGCAAAAAATTAAAATTTTCAACTTTATTGATTATTCTTGGGCCATTGAAGAAACAGAGTTAACTCCAAATGAGTCTTGATCATTCTTTAGTCCTCACCTGAGTTTTAGATTATTTCAAAAAGTTAGGTGTTCATATTCTTTTTTAAGAAAGTAATAAGAAGCCTCCATCAAATCACCCTTTAAAAGCTAATGTCTTTGTATTCTAACTATGAGCATGAGCATTAAAATAAAATCTGAAAAATGGGTTGTTGACCAGTTTCAGAAGCACTCTTTAAATGATGAAAATCAGTGTATAAAGAGTATATTTTGGGTTGATTATAAGGTAAAAGAGGCATATATACAAGCAGTTTGGCAATGTGTTGATATTTGACCATTTGCCCAACAAACAAATATTTGTTTCCATTTGCTTCTTTTACCGGACTAAATCATCATTGTAAGTTAATTAATTGAAATATCATATTTTAATCTCATTTTAAGTTAATTGAAATTTACACCTCAAATGGCAAGAGATCAAAGTGGCTATTGCCCTTTCAATCATGAATCTTTCCGGCCGGGGTAGAATTTAAGGGGGTTATTGTCCCAGTGCTTTGGGTCCCTTCCAATGGCTTTGCAGTGTAATAATCTTTGGTGAATATGGCTAGATATCTGTTTTTTAAAAATTGGTACTTTTTTTACTAGATTTGCAAACTTGTATTTTTTTTAACCTGATTCATAATATGATATAAAAAGTACCAAAAAGTGCAGATCGTAAAAACTTTGAAAATAGATTTAACAAGGTAAACCAGACGCCAAAGGCTTCAGGTATAGCCATTTATTTACTTATTCCTGATCTTTGAGGCCACTGTAATAATGATAAATTATTGAGTTAGTCTCCCCATGGAAATTTATTTGGGGTTGAGCCTGTGTCTAACTTGGTTCCACCTACAATAAGTTGCATTTTTTAGCATTTAGATGAACCGGATGGAGTGATTAGTTAGTTTGAGATCAAGAAAAATTGCATTGGAGAAGTTCCTTTATGTTCTTTCTCAGATAAACATGATCATATTGACAGGTTGGGGTTTGAAATTTCTTTTTTGGTTGTTTCTTTATACCAGTTTGTATTTTTACTCACTCTTAATAACTTCATTTTTCATAATCTTGTATGTTATATTTCTTTAAATTCTGGTCTCAGTTTGCATGATAAACTCGAAAAATAATAGATAAAGAATCGAACAAGGTATTTACCTATCTAATCAATGGTTGCTTCTGGTTTAAGTTTTGATATTGAAAAGAGGAATCCTAATGGAAATCCTAATTGAAATGGAAGCTTTGAAGTTGGCAACCTTTACACAATTTGTCTTCCATATATTTTTGTTCTGTGGCTGATTCATGGATTCGTCTTGGACTCTCGGTGGTCGCTTCCTCTTCATCTTCAATGAACAAACAACTGAGCATAGATGGTTTCTTTTCTCTATTTTTTACTCCATTAGAGCCATTAGAGGTCTGGAGACTTGACGCTGAACCTACGACTAATGGGATCGTACACTAAAGCTACTCATGCAAAACTGAACCTATAACATAGGCTAAAAGGGTAAAGATGGAACAAATGTGTTTTGCACAGTGTATTTGGGGTGCCAGGCCACTGTTCAAAAAAGTCAGCCCTTGTCAGCCGAACAAACCACCATATGCATGTGAAGGGCTGTAATTGCAAAGTTACGGCCCCTCAAGTAATTTTCCCTATATTTAATACTAATTCGTTTATCTTAATCTCAAAATAATATAAGAGGGAATCAAATCAAATTGCAGCACATATAATTTTTTTTGTAGAAACCTATTCAGGAAAAAACATGGGACCACGTCCAGATGTGTAATGTACCACTATGTGAAGTTAAGAAGACAAAGAAGTTACTCATGCCACACCGTTACCACAGCATACACTCGACTCACTCAAGCAACTGTCGATACGTTCACGCCTTTTTTTCTTAACATGAATAAATCCACGAACGCTCTCACACAATATTGTTAGCACATGATTCAGTCTAATCCATGCCCGACCCTACCAGTAATCAGTCTAGCCTTAATCTTCTTTTAGCAATCCGGTTCGTCCCCAAATAGCTATAACTCGGTCTCTCCCAAACATGCACTCAACCCAGTTGAGTAAAAGGACCAATGTGGTTTCTAAATCTCCATGATCAAACTAATACTATGGATCTAAGGCAACTTGATCTTGCTTGGAAGATTAAACATCAAGAATCATTGTCTTCAAAGCAAAGACCAATCAAGAGAAAACTCAAGAGGTTCTAAGGTTTCTCTTGAACAAAGGGCTTAGGATGCTTTCTCTTTATTTATTGAAAATTTAAGGGTTGGTTAGGTTTTCGACCTAATATGATGTATATATAAAAGAAGCACGCCCATGCCCAAAGAGGCGAGTGTTTGAATCCAAATAGGAAACATAGTTGAATTCCGGAATACTAAATCCCACAAGTCTGATCGATATGATTGGCTTGAAAGTCCGATCGATTGGAAAACCATCAGAGTTCCAAAATTGAGTCCGAACGAAACATAGACAGAAAGGTATTTTCACCAATCGATTGGACAAGTCTGATTGATCAGTCTTTTGGTTCGATTGATTGGACCGAACAGAATTCAAATTAAAATTTTATTCTTCCTTTGAGAATACAGACTACGTGGAAGGAGAAGAACAGATAGCAGATGGTGAGACAGAAGCTAAAAGCGAAAAAGCAAAAAAAAGGAATCTAATGATTCGTTGATGGAAGGTAAGAATGAAATGTCTCTAGCTCACAACACATCAATGGGCTCTTCATTTGGGCAATCGGATCTGGTGCGAGTCTAATCGAGTACCCTAATGGGTTCCCCTACCCTGCCAAGAAGTGAGAACATACTATTTCAGTCTTTTAATCATTATTAAAAAATGTTGCATTTTTTAAAAATTTTCTATTATTTTGTTGCTTGTTCGATGGGTAGAGTAAAAAGACAAGCTTTCTAAAGTAGAGCAATAGCTGAAGAAAGTCGAGGCTGCTCAAAGATGTAGAATGAAAGTAGAAGATCAAATGTTTTAGGGTTTCCTCCATTTTATTGGATCTAAACAATGGGCAAGATTTAATTTATTTTGTTTTTCAGATTGAGGGATTTGTCTTTTAAAAGAGGTAAATAACAAGGTGGTCGTTGCTTGGGCAAGAGGGATTTGACCTTTTTAATAGGTAAAAAAGCCTAATTTTTAGGTTTTTTTTTTTTAACGAGGTGGGTGTTGGTTCAAATTTTTCATTTTTTCCTTTAATGTTCTTGATCATTTTTCAGAAAATAAGGTGAAGACTATAATTGGATGTCATTTATGCTTGTACAGGGTAATTCTTCATTGGGTATCAGATTTTGGTAACCTTTCTCCACTCTTATTATCATTTTTTTGTTTGTCTTTTTCTTAGATTATATAAAAGGTTTGAATGTATTGATGTTGGAAACTTAAAGGACTCTTTATTTGGTTTTATTTTATCTTCTACCAACTTCTAGGGGCTATTTGAGATGCTACGGGAAGCCCGGAGATGCTGTATCTTTCTATATCTGAAAAGTTGTAACCATTATATTGTTTGTGTTTATTACTGGAACAGTTGGCTGAGTTGTTAAGGTATGTTATGCAATGCATGCTCCAAATTTGAAAGGGTATTTCAGTTAACTGAAGTTCTCGTTTGTCTTCTAGTCAGTGAAAATGCCGGAGATTCAGTTGGGCTCTCACACTATAAAGTCCCATGGAGTTAAAGTGGCAAGGCTACATATGCATGACTGGCTAATACTTCTACTTCTCGTGGTGATAGAGGTCATATTGAATGTTATAGAACCATTTCACCGCTTTGTTGGAGAGGATATGATGACAGATCTGAAATATCCATTGAAAAGCAATACTGTGCCCGTTTGGGCTGTTCCAGTATGTTTCTACTCTAAAGATTATGCCTATGCTATTATATAGAAAAAAAATTGATGCCTTTTGAAATTGCCTGGAATGCACTTCTGTGGATAACATAATAGTAACAATTTCCTTTCTCTTCTTTTCTGATGACAGATGATCGCAATATTGTTGCCTTTTGCAGTCTTTCTTGTGTACTACTTTTACAGAAGGGATGTATATGACTTGCACCATGCCATATTGGGTAACTCTTCGTTCCAGGCTTTCTGCTAAAATAGGGGCTATTGTTTATTTGTTAAGATAATCTCTAATACTGAATCGATTACATACGCAAAACCAGGCATTTTATTTTCTGTACTTATAACTGGAGTTCTAACGGATGCAATCAAAGATGCTGTTGGTCGACCTCGACCGGACTTCTATTGGCGTTGTTTTCCTGAGGGAAAGGAGGTGGGTCCTCATTTTCACATCTTGTCTTGTTTTTTGTTTCTTCAAACTTTATATCTGTATGGTTGATGTCTTGGTTTCTTATACCGTTCTATACTCATATCGCCTATTATTGGTGTTTGATACAGGTGTTTGATTCTGTCACAAAGAATGTCATTTGTAATGGAGATAAGGGTGTCATTAAGGAAGGGCACAAAAGTTTTCCTAGTGGGCATACTTCATGTAAGGAACAATCACTGAAAGATGATCATCGGTTTTACTGCTGATTTTGTAGCCATTATCTTCAGTTAACCATAATGATATATGGTATATGCACTTTTGGAGGTTGTAAGCATATCAATGGTCCTTGTTTTGGAGTTTTCTAAGGAGTTAATCTTGTCATTCCATAATTTATTAGGAAAAGCATCATATATTTCTTTTGTGAGATGCTATAATAAAAAGCTATTACTAGTGGGAGTTACTTTTCCCCAAGCTTTGTGATAATGAATTCTACATGATACTGAAAAAAGCTAGTAGCAGTGCATGGAAAAAAAAGCAGCAGCTAAAAATTACACACACAACGCAAGAGTTGCATACCAAAAAGTGTTAAATGTGTATTATAGTAATCATAGAGAGAATACATAATTCATGATATCATTTCTCAGTGTCCTCTTCAGTAGATAATGTGTGATATTGTAAAGTTCATTTTAAAGTACGTATTAAATGGATAAATGATGATACTCTTCAACTAAGACGCCCATATATGGATAGGGAGTAGGACATTGATACGGGAAATGGAATTCAAATCTTCATTTCTTGAAATTTAGGAAACAGACGTAGCTCTAATTTTAATTTTTTTTTTATTTTCATTCTTTACTGTTTACATCATGCCAAATGTAATGAAACTTCTAAAATATAATATAATATATAAAGTTTTCTCAAGAAGATTTGTTACAAATAAGAAAATTGCAAGGAATGGGATTCATGTTGTTGACCCCAAACATGTATTTGGGATCATGGTTTTAGGTCTCAGTCTTGGGACCTGGATCGTCTAGGGCCATGGCTGAGTTGACTTGGGCAGGCAATGTTTTAAGAAGTGTGTAGCATATATGAGGCTTTTTGTGTCTGTGAGGAGATGCTAAGCTATGTTGCTTGGATTTTTCTGAACGGGTGAAGTTGAGTCACAAATTCTGGTGTGACACTTTTGAATTATTGTTTTTTTTTCCTTGCAAGATACTAATTGATATTTGCCATAGGTTACGAGTTCTACCTTTTGTAATTAAAGTTTTATATGCAATAAATATAGCATTACACACACACACACACACACACACACACACACACACATATATATATTCTCTTGTCTATAAATACATAATATAGATCATAAGATATCTTATCACACTTACCCACTATAACAATTATTTTGTTTAACATAATTTGAAAACGAATCATTTCCCTTATATTAACTTGGAGGGTTAAAAGTTAGTTAAACAATTTTTTAGGTCACCTTTTAAATAGTCCATGAGGCCATGTTTGTTCATGAGAAATGGACGCGAGACATTGAATACCATGCGACTGTCGCGACTTTCGGATGTTTGGCACGACCATGTTGCTTAACATATGTATTTTGTTGGAAGTGAAGCCAAGGTTTATAAATGGTCCTTTGTAATGTTTTAACGTACTCTTAATGCTACCATTATGTCTGTTGTAATGGGTCACATTATTGTCACATGTAAGTCAAAAAGTATTCGTTTTTAAATAACTAAATAACGGTAAAATATTTTTTTTCAAAATAATGGTTATTATAATGCTACACTCATTTTTAATTTTGGTCTTTATTTTCAAAATAATAAAACAAGGTTGACATCAGTGCATGTCATGCGCTTTTCTTAGAAATTAAATTTTCACCATGGCCTAGTCACTAAGTTGTTTAATCGTGCAACATTATTAGTGATTCAATGAATATGCACTAGATCATAAATTATCTACGCAAATCCTGTAAGACTTTCATACACTAACATTTGACATGTAAGCTAATATATTGATCACATGCAAGTGAGACCCACATGACACATATGTAGACACCCCATTTTGGCACGATCTTCTAACTTGTTATCAACGGTCTTAATCTTATTCTTTATTAGTCAATAGATTACTTAACTCATTTCAACACCTTAAAATTTTTTTAGTTAATCATAAAAAATCTATATAGAAAATCAATCACCCTTAGAGAATATTTTTAGAATCCAAAATTATCATTAAAACCTCCATCTTAAGTTATAAGGATTTAGTCAAATGTTTAACTTTTATTAATGAATGATCAATAATTATTTATATTTTTAATTTACCATTATATTTTATTGAATTTACCATTAGATTTTATTGAATCTAAGATTATTTGTTTATAAATTTTTTTTTATCTTTAAAAAAAATGGTTTCATTAAAATTTAATAACTAAATAGTAAGATCAATGTTTTTTGTTTTACCAACCTTAAAATGATCTCAATTTTTGATAACTTGTGTGCAAATGAGATCTCTATTATTGAAATGTACTTTGAAAAATATTTAAATTAATTTTATTTCATTAATTTTGAACATGAAATTATCTTTCAAAACTTTAATATGCACCATTGATGTGAGTAAATGTACAAAGGTTCATACATCATAACATACATTTGATATTCTATTCAAGTTTATCCATCTAAGTCATCAATTCTTTTGTTTTCTTATTTCACATATTTATTCTTCCCATATAACTCTACTACAACTACTCAACTTTTTAGATTACCAAATTTTTACCTAACAAATTCAAAAATTTCTTAAGATATTAATATATGACAAACTTAATTTTATATTTTTACCCTCAAATGGCCAAATTAACTGAAACTTTTATTCTTAAATTATTCAAACCTTATCTTTTACCTATAAATATCCCTTCCTCCAAGTTTAAAGATCATCCTTATAAGCGCCTTCCTTAAGTCTAAAGAAACTCTTCTTAAATAGTTTTTAACCACCCAAAATCTTTTAAAAATCTTTAAAAAATCATCTAAAGATCATAATATTTTAAGAGATTAAGTGAAATGAGAAGAAACTCTTGTTCTTACTTCATTTTTTAATTCAAGAAAAAGAAGATGATGAGAAATGAGACTAAGGAAAAATATACTACTTAAAAGGTACGATGTAAATTACATAAGAGTGGTTAAGCCACTTCATTCATTTTTTTCTATTTGTTATTTTGTTTATCTCATTTTATTTTGTTCTTTGTCTTATTAATTATCTACTTTTAATTTACTCTTTTAAGTTTATTATATGTTAATCTTTCTATCTTTTTAACATGTGCGGAGATCCTGAAATACATATATAGTATAATAATCTATTACCCTCAATGGGAGTGGTTCAGTCGTAAGACGTAGCGACTTGGGTATGCTCTCCAAGGTCGTGAGTTTGAGACTGCGCCCCCTTGCAATAACCGTGTTGTGTGTAAGTGAAGGCTTGGGTAAACACGCACAATCGTAGGCCTAGTCCCATCACCAATGTGTGTGGGGATACCTGCATTATAAAAAAAAATCTATTTATATTTTTTATGTTAATCTTTCTTAAACATGTGTAGAGATCTAAAAATGCATGTATAGTATGATGATCTTTTTAATCTTTTTTTTTTTTATAGTAATCTCTTTCTCTAACATGTGTAGGGATCCCGAAATACATGCATAGTAGGATAATTCATTTATATTTTTTTAATCTTTCTTTTATGTTAATTTCTCTTTGATATATATGTGAAGATCTCGATATGCATGGATAGTAGGGTGATCCCACATTTCTCATTTATTTTCTTATACATATAACTTTATTTTATCTTTTTTTTTCTTGCTAGTAACTTGAGATGATGACTAAGAGTACAAAAGTAGATAACCGTTTAAATATAGATAGATCGGAGTGTCTATTACTTTCTCTGATCTACAAATTCTCCCACTTATCCAATGATTTCTCAAAAAGGTTAGTAGATCAAATAGAATCAATAATTTATATACTATTTATTTCTAACTAATTATATTATCAATTTTTAAGTCTAGTAACCAATTAAACCAATAAAAAATGTTAGTAGTGACTACATTAGCTTTGGGTTTAGATCTCTGATTGAATTGCACTATTTTACAATGTAAGACTTTAAAAACTAATACTTAGCATGTGCGACCCACTTGATAGTATATCGGATGACATATGAGACAATTTATTTTCGATAAACATATAACATGTGGGACCAATTTGACAAATAAAAACCACTTGATATTGAGATTACATGATATATGAGGCCTAATGGGTACACGTGGTTTTAATATGTGAGGCAAAGATTTTCATAGAGCTTATTGAGCATGTGAAATCCACTTGATACATGTGTGACATGATGTGGAGGCCGCATGAGTGAGTTTCATGTCAAAATTTACGCATTGTTCATATTTACCACCATTTGGTTCACGCGCATGTGGAAATAGAAAAACTTCAAATTAAATTGCATATGAACATGTATTAAGACATGCTCACTTAGGAAAGCATAAAATTTGTGGGCTCCATATATTAAAAGAACAAAAGAGGTTCCAAATACGTGTAGGACCCAGATTCTTTTCAAACAAAATTATTGGTAGGACATTATTTTATTTTATTTTTTCTTTCTTGAGTTCAACAACGTACATTGATGATGGACCACTATAAGCCAAATGGCACACTCTTAAAGAGCATGGACTGCATAAATGTTGATGTACATACCAAAAAATCAGCTTCATTAGTGATTTAACCATTGAATTGGAGTAGCTAGTTTTCATGAGTTTATTTCAACATTGGGATTCAAGCATTATTTGTGGTACTAAATCCAAATGTTAGAGATCACCCATCAGGCTAATATTTGGTATGTAGGTCCACCAAGTGATGAGCCAAACATCCCTACAGTCAATTGTTTATAAGAGTATGTCATGTGGTTCATAGTTTAAAAAATGGCCGTCATAACGAAAATAACGAGTGTTATAACAGATTCGGACCTCCCCCCATTATGTTATGTGCCGTTAAAATGCTAAAAAAATAACGACTGTTATTTTTCATTTTTTCCCTTATAATGAAAATAACGATCGTTATTTTCTGAAAAAATAATTGTAAAAAAAATGGTCGTTATTTTCATTATTTTTAATTTTCATTTTTTTCGTTTTTGAAAATTTCAACACCTCTTTTTCTGTTATTTTGGGAACGATAGGGCTTGATTTGAGAAATTTTGACTTTTGTACCTTATGCAATCGTTTGCGCAAGGAGGCTGTGTAAACGATTGATCAGTGGGGTGAGATAGGTTTTTAATTGCTAAAGAGGGCGAGCATTCATTTGCTCATGTGCATGTGGGAAATGATTGCATGTGTAAACTTATATGCACACCTGATTTGCACGTGTTCGAAACAGACCCGTAGTAATTCAACGTCATTTTCACATACATCATGATTTTAAAAAAATTATACAGACATAAAATTTCAATTTCATAAATAATACGGACTTTAAACCCAAAAAATGCATATTTGTATGCAATTTGTTTATTCAGATATCCTTGCAAAAAATTTTGTATATGGAAGGGTGTAAATTTGGATGGGAATCCAAACATGTCCTCATACTTATGCGATATTGGCAGTATATTAATTATCAAGTGGGTAATTGGGGTTTTTCAACATGCAAGGTTGATAATTTAAAAGTCATTGCTTTCATATAGGACTCTTCCCCAAAAATTCCACACTACACAATTTTTTGGGCCCACTGATATATGAATGTTGAATCCATTTTTGCTAAAATGCTCACATAGTCTGTATGAGCAAAATGGTATTCTTAAACACACTGAAATAATATTTATTGGTGATTACTAATAGTTGAATATGATTTTTTTGGTGGGTTCCTTTATCTGTGAAATTCAATATATTTTTTGGAGTACAAGTTATTTTACGTGTCAATCCGAAAAATGTTGCTTCAAATAAAACTATTTATTTTTCACTTTTTGAGATTTAATAGTTCACAAATTCTATATATTTTGAGACGTTAAAAGAAATTCAATTAAAGCCAAACTCTTTAATCTCTACTTTTTAGAGATTTTATAGTTTACAAATTCTAAAATTATTGAGCCGTTATCAAGATCTTTAATAGCTCAAACAAAAAAATTTCAATTCAAGTCAAATAGTTATGGGAAAGGTAGTAGAGGGAGTTGGAAATGCTCACGAATCCATTTTTTTTGTATGTTTATCTTAATTACTATAAATATATTTTATTTTTTATTTTTATGCTAGTGCTTTAGCACGGGGTAATGAAACTAGATGCTAACTATAGATGGGGCATCACTATTGTGCACTTTCTTTAGAAATCAAAATTTTCACCCCCTTAGAGTCGTTGATTTGCTTGATTGTGTAGCATTATTGGTGATTCAATGTATATGCATTATGTCGTAAAATGTGTATGCATATCACATGGGACCTTCATACACTAACACTTGGCATGTAGAGCCCACCTAACATGTAATGTTTACTTAATATGTTGATCACATGACCATGGGGCTCACCTGACATGATATTTAGGCGACTTAACACGTGGGGCTAGAGGACATGTGAGAACTTGATAAACTAACACCTGACATCTGGGCCCCACTTATAGTGTATCAATTGAAACGATTTAACTATCCGGCTAGTTGTACTTATTATAGGATCACAAATCATAATAGAAATGCAAAACCCTATCTGCCTGATCTAATGGATAAGATCATTCTATCAAATTCAATATTTTGTGTTGAAGGGTAATCATAGTTGTGTAACTTTGATGTGATGGTTAAGAACTTCAGATTGATAAGAGTATGCACGATCTAACCCATGAATGTATGCCCACTTCTTGGTGGACCTATACAACAAAAAGCAGCGGGATTGGTTATTTTTAGCTTCTCAAGTTGGGCACGTTTTCATCGTGGGCCAAGCTAGGCCTATGGGTTGCTTCTTCCAAGCCCATGATAAAAATTATTCAAAATCCAATGTGTAGAAATCTCCAATCATGTTGATTTTTGGTGTATAGGTCCAACAAGATGGTGGCCAAACATTCATGGGATCAGTGGGCTAGAAAGAGTGCCACATGGCAATTTGAGGGACTTGGACTTCTGTGTCACAGATTTTCCCACGACGAGCAAACAAAATTTATTTTTGGGATAGCAAAGGCTAAACACTTTTGTCCATGTGTCACACTCTTAGAGACCATTAGCGGTATGGGTGTTTGGCCCATCCCTAGGTGGACTTACATACCAAAAATCTACCTAATTATTGATTTCAAACATTTGCTTTGTATTCTAAATAATGCCCAAATGTTAAAAATCAATCCATCAAAATGACTCCAATCCAACGCCTAAAAATCAATAATCAGACTAATTTTTAGTCTATATAGGTTCACCAAGGGTTGGGCCAAACATCCATTCGATCAGAGTTATCTAAGAACGTAACATATGAGCTTGGTCCATCATCAACGTTGATAACGGACGTCCGTCAACAGAGTTCTACCCAAGTCGTCGTAATAATGGCATAAGCTAGCATTCAACCAGTGTATAACCAGAGTTAATTTAAACCAGAAAATTCAAAAATCATTCTTAGTCTTCTGTCTAACGTAGTGCAAGAATAGAGAATAACAGGAACATTCAAAAATCATCTGAGTTTTCTTTCTTTCATATATAACCCAGAATATAACCGGGGTTAGTTTAATGGGAAGATTAAAAAATCATTCCTAGTTTTCTTTCTTTCATATATAACAAAGAATATAATCGTAGTTAGTTTAAAGATTCAAAAATCATTTGTAGTTTTCAGTCTGTCAAAGAGCAATCACGAAATATCTTTCTAAGAGCTCCAAGGTTCCAAAGCATGGCGGATACTGGGTTGGTGAAAATGATAGAAATAAAGAACTTAGGTGATTATTCAGTTTGATCGTAGATGAAGGTGATCACCTTAAGACCTTCGACCAAGCAGGCAAAGCCCTGTTTGAGTCAAAAATTTCGGTGCAGATATCCCTCATTACTGTGGAGGCTAGCACCTTTGTCGATTCAAGCACAGAACAACATGACGTCGAGGTTAGTTTCTTAGGTTATTAGTTGAATTCTTTCTTTTGTATTTATTTCTATAATTTCAAAAAAAAAAAAAAATTCTGGATTATATAGATTGCAACTCCATTAATTTAAGGGTTTTGCTACCATTCTTAAAAAAATATTTTTTACTCGCATTGTTGGGTTTGAGCGATTTCTTTCTATAATTTCAGAGATCCATCGAGCCCATCACCTCTATGGAGGTTAGTTTCTTGGGTTTTCGGTTGAATTATTTTATTAAAGAACATGCTATGGGCCACTCATTAATTAGAGTAAAACTCAGCTGACTAGCAGTCACTGACCGCCCACAATATGAGCCACATGGCACAATTTTAGAGGACACTAACTGTTTGGATGTTTGGCCAATCCCTAGATGGACGTACAAGCTAAAAATCAACTTGATTATTGATTTCTAAGCATTAGATTGGAGTTATTTTCATAGGTTGATTTTAACCTAGTGAATTTGAGCATTATTGACTGATTTTTGGTTTGTGACAAATTTGGGGTACAAGATCAAAAGCATTTGAAATCACTAATCAATTTGATTTTTGGGTTTGTATGTCCATCTAGGGATTGGCCAAACATCCATATGGTAAGCATACTCTAAACATGTGTCATGTGGCTCATATTGTGGGTGGTCACGACTTTGCTAACCATCACCATAAGTTTATATTATTTTTTGAAAATGACTTCTCAATAAGCGTTTTACCTCTTCTAGACTTTCAGTCAACTATTTGGGAAAAATGCCTTTTCCAATTCATCTTTAAATGTGAATTTACAAGGGTATTTTTGTCAAATGGTTGACTAGAAGCGGTAAAAAGCTTAAGATGTGTTTGATTGCACAAAATTTTCCAGAGAAAATTTCTTTTCTCATAAAAAGTTTTGGTAGGAAAATGTCTGATGGTGTTGTTTGATGGTACCCGAGAAAATATGTAATTTCCAATTATGTGAGAAAATAAGGGTGGATTTTTCTTGGAAACCGAATCTCACCTATGTGGAACAGAAATGAATTCCAGGCTTGGATGGGAAAATCTTATTTTTTGGGGAAAATTTTTTCAAATTTAAAATGTCTATGAAACAAAGGAAAATTGGCAATCAAACACTCCTGGAAATTTCATTTCCTTTATTTATTTATTTTATTATTTTATTGATATGCGGTGGTACCGTGCTCTCGGACCAAACAGGACCTTGAAGATCTGCTTTTTAACTTTGAGTGGCCCGAAGTCACAGAAGGAGAGCGAGACCATTTTGATTGTTTTCTTGAGAGGACATCTCGCAATTACGCTCCTTATCACAAAATGACTGCCAAGGAACTCGTGACGCTGACAAGACAATCGCCCTAGTGCATCCGGGGCTACTTTGGCAACTCTCCGCACTCAATTACAAAATTGATCTCTCAATATAGCAACATCGTCGATTGTGCCCTGAGCTCCACCAAGATATTATTGAGATGCTCTTGAACCTCTCATCACCAACTTAAAAAAGCGTTTCAATTGTTGTCTGGAGCGGATATGCCATCATTGTTCTTGTAGATACCTTATATTCTGGAATCGATCTGACAACGAGAAATGCGGCTACATGTCACGGGCCTAGTCTTTGAACACTACTAGTAACCATGTGGCACTCGAGTTAGCACTCCTTGGCGTAGCTCAAGTCAGTTTATTCCCTTAATCACTTAGGGCTCAACTTGTTTAAGTACTCTACCCACTCAAGAAGCACACAGAGCACACAAGAGAGTCTGAGAGAATAAGTAAGCTTGTATTGCTACTCAACTCTTGATGGTTAAAAATGAGGGGGCTTGCCCATTTATATAGGCTTCAAGCCTTGGACTATTGTACAGGATTGCACCAAGTGGTGACGATCTAACAGTTATGAACTCTCTATAATTCTCTACACATTTTTATTATGCACACCATTATTTAGTTCCATAAGAGGGTCTAGAGTCTTATTTTGTTGGATGGTTCTTGGAACTCTCTGGAAGATCTTAGATGGTAGGGAATGGTACGCTAATGGGCCTTCTTATGGGCTTATAATGGGTTTAATTTGGTCAAAACTAGTAAATCTGTGACACTCTACCCCACCTATTGTCGTGACGTCTTAGGCGCATCTTCTTCATGGAACTTAGTGATCTTGTCCTCGAACTGCTATAATGTCTCTGCGTGTTCCCAACTTGTATCGTTCTGGGGCAATCCCTTCTATTTCACCAAGTACTCTATGTACAGTTGAGCTCCACACCTACTCACACGATGATCAACTAGTATATACTCCACCTCCTAGTCAAAGGAAGTAGTCATGGTCATTGTTGTTCTTTTAATTGCTGATGCTCTATGAACTGTCTTTCATGTCCTTGTGGTAAGGGTTGATGCAACTGGCATGTAAGACTAGGTGTATCTTCAACTTGGAGGGTAATTAATAAAAGTCGGTAGGAAACTTTGTCCACAATTATTTAGGATTAGGAAGGGGCCTTCCGGAATACTTTGATTGTTGGGGTTGCACTTTGACCATTACTAGGTCACCTTCCATGTACTCTACAGCCACCTCTTGATGTCCTCCCACTTCTTCATATTTTTTTCAAATTTCAAGATATGCCTTGGGTATGTTGGTTTGCTCTCCCCAATCCTTAGCAAATTGGTATGCGGCTGGACTTTTCCCTTGATACCCACTAGTGACAGTGTGAGGTGTGAGGGGTTGTTGACCCGTCACCAACTCAAATGGACTATGTCTCGATGACTCGTTCTTCTGTAAATTATAGCAAATTTGGGCCACGTCCAAGAATTTCATCCAATCCCTCTGATTAATACTTAAAAAGTGCCTCAAATTCCGTTTACTCATCCGTTTATGGGTGAAAACTAGTGGAGAAGTATAACTCTGATCCAATGAGCTTGAATACGTCACCCCATTTCTTCGGCCTTAGGTAATGCTGAGATGAAGCCCATCGATACGCTAGATCATTGCCTTTCCGATATGGGTAAGGGTTTCAAAAGATCTCCTTGCTTCTTGTGCTCAACCTTGTCATGTTGGCACACAAGACAAGTCCAGACGTACTCATCCACGTCCTTGTCCATCCTAGGCCAGTAGTAACTCGTCTCCAACTATGCTAGAGTGTGTCGTTGGCCTGGATGTCACCTCCCATCGAGTGTTACGACACTCGTGTAATAACTCTTTGCGTAGGTTGTCCCACTTAGGCACGAAGAATCATTCTCCTTTGGTGTCCCATCCTTTATCCAAAATCGTTGAGTCTTCCCCTCCTAGGCTGCCACCATGAGACTTTTTCCTAAGGGATCCTTGTCTAACCCTTCTAACACGACCAAGAATCATCCATTTTACTTGGCTCATACTAGCCATTCCCTCCATCTTGAGAGCAACGAGCTCGACCTTCCTACTTAATACTTCCATAACTTGATTAATGCGGCTTGGTTTGTACTTCAAGATCATGTGGAACTCGACTAGAAAGTCCTGCCACCTAGCTTGCTTGGGACTCAACTTCTTGTGTCTAAAAGTAGCTTGTGGCAACATTGTCTGTCCAAACTATGAATCTTCATCCTAATAGGTAATGCATCCACATTCTTAGGCATTGCATTACGGTAGTCATGTCCTTTTCTTGTACCATGTATTGTCGTTCCATTTCATTGAGTTTTTGACTCTCGTACACTATGGGATGACCATCTTGCATGAGTACTCTGCCAATCGCATAGTCCAAAAAATTCGTGTGAACTTCGAATGACTTGGTTTAGTCAAGATAGCGTAAGATGGGCTCCTCAGTCACATCTTTCTTGAGATCCTCAAATGCGTCTTGGCACCTATTTGTCCATCCTCATGGATGGTTCTTCTTAAGAAGATTGGTGAGTAGAACAACCCTCCCTGAGTATTTTTAGATGAATTGCCAATAGTAGTTGACTAGCCCCAAGAATGACCTTAGCTCGGTCACTTTTGTGGGAATTTCTCAATCCCTTATGGCCTTCACTTTACTCACGTCCATCCAAATCCTTCCTCCCCCAATCCAATGCACTAGAAATGACACTTCCTGTAGGGAAAATGAACACTTCTCTTTCTTCACATAGAGAGTGTTGTCCCTTAGCTCCTTGAACACCATCCTTAGGTGTTTCACATGTTCCCCCAGTATTTTACTATAGATGACTATGTTATCTAGGTACACCACTACAAATCGATCCAGATAGGGATGAAATATCTTGTTCATGAGGATACAGAATGTGGTAAGAGCATTGGTGAGTTTAAAAGGCCTGACTTGAAATTCAAATGTTCCATACCTAGTGATGCAAGTAGTCTTTGGTTTATCACTTTCTACGATGCGGACTTGGTAATACCCCGATCTTAGATCTAGCTTGGTAAAGAAGCAAGCATCTCCCAACTGATTGAACAGGTCTTCTACTTGTGGGTTGGGATACTTGTTCTTGATGGTGACTTTATTTAGGGCCCGGTAGTCTATGCAAAGGCATAAGCTCCATCGTGCTTGTTCTAGAACAACACTAGCACTCCATAAGGTGCTTTAGATGGATATATGTATCCGAACGTCTAACATCTCCTTGAGTTCCTTCCTTAATTCTTCTAGCTCATGGGGTGCCATCTTATATGGTGCTAATGCATGTGGTTTGGCACTAGGCTCCAACTCGATTTGATGATCCACCTCTCTCCTAGGTAGTCATGCTTTGGCAACTCGGGCGACATCACATCCTGAAACTCTTCAAGAACTTTGCCCACCTCCTTAGCTACCACATTTACCCAATTGTCATGCTCTTCAACCATCGAAGCTATGGACATGGCTTCGCCCTTCTTGAACCCCTTGGAGAGTTTTAGGACTGAGAACATCTTCGTCACGAACTTGGTTCCTTGGATGGCAAGAACCATGCAAGGAGCCCCTTCCTTGATGATACACATCGAGTTCATGAACGATAAGGATATTGTTTTGACCTTCCTAAGGAACTCTATCCCCAATACAACTTAGAAGTCATCCATAGGAACCACAGACAAATCTGTTGTTCCCTTCCATGTCCCGATGCACAGTTCTACCCCACGAGCTATGCTATGGATCGATTTGGCATGTGAGTTCACAACCTTTAACCATCCATCTTCCTTGGATGTCTTCAACTCCAGTTTCTTTGCCTCTTCCACAAAGACAAAGTTATGAGTTGCCCTGGTGTCCACCATGACTCGTGTGACTTCTCGTTGATGCCGGCTTCTACATACATAAGACCCTTACTGACCGCCTTGGATGACTCAGGTTGTTTCTTCACAGCATTGAGATGTCGTAGAGATCCCATCTTTGGCTCCTCCTCGTTGTTCTCTCATTTGTCATTTATTTTAGCCGCAAGGGCATTCAGTGCCTTAATCTGTGGACAATCCATTGCCCAATGATCTTTATCACAAAGGAACCAGTTAGTTCACTTTGGTTTGGAATGGTCATTACCATCCTTACCGCCCTTCCCAAACTTGTTATATTTGGGGTTGAATGGCTTATATGATCCCTCTTGTGAATGGATAGCTTATCTCCCCCACCTTTGACATGAACTCCCGTGGAAGATTTTGGCTTGGAGGATTCTCCCTTTTTGAACTCGACTAGTTGCTCGGTCGCTGCCATAACACTAGCGAGGTCTTGTAGCCCTTGGTGTCATAGCTCATGTTCTACCCATAGTTGGAGACCATCTATGAAGTTGAAAAATAGATCATTCGTCAGCATGTCCGAGATCTCTAACATGAGGGTTGAGAACTCTTTCACATAGTCTCGGATTGATCTAGTGTGTTTTATGAAATAACCAATCCATTCTCTTTTACGTAAGAATACCTAGAAAGGGGGGGTGATTAGGTATTCAAAAATTAATCTAACCTATCACAAGTTTACTGTCAAGGTAAGGTGATAAACTCGCATGCCTTAGTTGATTGATAAAAGGATTATCACGACTGACTCAAATCAAATATACCTCCGTGGTATATTATCTTTTCGTCGTTTGATTTAATCAATACAATTAGCGGAACAACAATCAAACATCCACAAGACAAAGAGTTTTTATGTGGAAACCTTAGCCAAGGAAAACTACGAAACAATGTCCAGACGAAAAGTATCACTAACTAGAAAGTAAACAAAACAAAGGTTACCTACGCAGCACCGTTACAAATGCTGCTTCCAACCTTAGCCAAGGCCTACTGCCAATGCGACCACATCCTCTGAATCAATGCTACGAATTCACGCGCGCCATCCCAGCCAAGAAGCCTTATCCTGTTGTTCAATTTGGTACTCCATAAACCTACATTCGATCAGCCACTCTGATCTTAATTCTCAACTCTCTAGCCTTTGCTAAAGGTAAAGGACTCAGTAACCCTGAACCCTAAGTCGCTCAAATAGTATTGAGATGCACTGGTACTCTTAGGCTTCTAGGTCAAGTTTCTATGTGAAAGAGCTAAGCTGAGTAAAGGATCAAGCTTTTTATTTTTTATCAAGAAAAGAAAAAGCTCACAAGATATAGAACTAAAGCCTTTTTACTCTTCAAATGGACACTCTTGATAAATAAAACTTTCTTCTCTATATTCCAATGTGTATCTAATAAGTCCAGAGATGGGTTATATTTATAGAATTCATAGCCCTGAGTCTATTGATAAGTGAGGGAAGTGAAAACTAGAATTTCAGATATGAAAAGACTCAATCCACGTGAAGTCCAATCGATTGTACTTTGGGTCCAATCGATTAGGCTAAGTCCAATCGATTGTACTATGGGTCCAATCGATTAGTCTTGTACAGATGGGTTTTTCCTTCGTAAATTCAATCGATTGTACTCAATGTCCAATTGATTGGACTTGTATAAGTTTGTCCCATAGAGTCCAATCGATTTCACAGAGGTCTCCAACTGATTGGGCTTCAAATAAGTTTTATCTCGTAGAGTCCAAACGATTTCACAGAGCTCTCCAATCGATTGAGATTTGTCTAATCGATTGGCTTAAAAAGTCCAATCGATCGGACTTTCTCATAAGTCAATAATTTTGATAGACTCGGGTCTGTCCATTGACTAGGTTTGACCATTATATTTTATTCATTTTAAATATATTTCTATGACGAGTAAGTCACTTACCTTCCTAAGCGAGCGTACACGATCTATAGCTGACAAATGGGTAGTTACTCAGATGACTCTTGTCGTCAACCATCTAATTCTTGCTATCTTTATCTTTTAGTCTTCACGTAGTCGGCGGAGTATGTGTACCATGACATCTTCAACACTACACTGGTGCTCGTAGGAATGGTTACATGAATGTTTTATGTCACACAAAATCTTTGACAAAACTAGAATATGAAAATATTCTTTACATTTTACCTGTTTGAGACTCCTCCTAGCTTGATGCTCAGCATCCTCAAGGTAAAATTGCCTCTTGATCTCTCTCTTATAGTCTTCCCAAGTGTCAATGGTGCACGTACCTCGTTCAATGTCCACATGACGCCTATAACACCATAAAGTAGCTATGTCAGTAAGGTGCATGGTGATAGTATGTACCTTTGTTTTCTCATTGCCTAGCGAGATATCATCAAAGTATTGCTCCATGTTCCAGAGAAAATTGTCTAACTCCTTTGCATCCCTTGAGCCGCTATAGGTCTTGGGTTCGAGAGTCCTGATATGTGTCCCGTGTGTCACCGTCCCTTTGTTGGCCATGGCCTTCTTCCACAAGGCCTAATTGCCCCTCATTTCATCACCTTGTTCTTTCATGGCCTCTACACCCCCACCACATGAGCTTGGAAGGTGTCCCTTTTTTGTTGCTGATCGTGCACATACTTGTTCACTATGACAAGCATGCTCCCCTTGAGTTCCTAAACTCCCATTATGAGGTCCTCCATATTCATGCCCATCTCCTCGAACTTGTCATGTGCATTCGTAATGACAAGCTCCACCGTAAGAATATTAGCTTCCCAAGTAGCCAAGATGTCTTGGGATTTCATCCTCCTCTTCCCCTTACTTAGGGTTGGGGTTGTACCCATCACCTCCCCTTGTCTCTTTAGTGAGCATCGACATGGTGCTCCTTTGAATTTGTTCTGATACCGCTTGTCATGGGATTAATCTTTGAACCCTACTAGTGACTGTGCGGCACTCGAGTTAGCACTATTTGACGTAGTTCAAGTCAGCATTCCCCTTAATCACTTAGGACTCAACTTACCTAAGTACTCTACCCATTCAAGAAGCACACAAGGCACACAAGAGAGTTTGAAAGAATGGGGAAGCTTGTATTACTACACAACTCTAGTTAGTTAAAAATGTGGGGCTTGCCCCTTTATTTATGCTTCAAGCCTTGGACTAATGTACATGATTTTGCCAAGTGGATATGATCAATTAGTTATGAACTCTCCAGAATTCTCTACATATTTATAGTATGCACATCATTATTTGCATCCATAAGAGAGTCTAGAGTATTCTTTTGTTGGATGGTTCTTGGAACCCTCTAGAAGAACCTAGATCGTAGGGAATGGTAAGCTAAAGGGTCTTCTTATGGGCTTGTAACGAGCTTGATCCGGTCCAAGCTAGTAAGTCTGTGACATGCAACTTTATTCCATATGCAGGAACACTATATCCACAAGAAAATTATCGGCCATTATGGGGCTGCCAAACCCCTCATAGGTATTATTGAAGAGGGCAACCCATTATTCATCGAAAAAACTACTTTACCATTTTTAAACTTGTGCCTTACAGAAGAAAATCAGGATTGAGCCATCCATCATGGGGTAGTCAGGGTGATCTTGAAGAAAATCATGGATTGTACCCTTCTTGATGATATGTTGAGAATCCTGTTAGAACTGTCCAGCCATAAGAAGGTTGTGGAGGAGATTGGCCAACTGGGGGCATTCCTTGATTGTTTAGTGTAATGGGCTAGATCACACAATGAGTCAGCATTGAGAAATGTATAACCATCGTCTTAACAATGATATAACAAAAATACGGGAGATTAAGGTAGAGGAAGAGGTGAATGCCACGGTCTCTAGAATTGCTAGAATGGTGACTATGGAGTAAGGACGCATGCTATGCGGGTCCTCAAAATGATGAAAATGTTGCAAAAATAGGATATGTTTACATTCTTATACATGCACCATTGGCACTTCAAAGTCCATTTAAGACTATACAAATTTTACTTGTTTTTTTTTTTTACTTAAGATTTTTGTTGTTTCTGTTGAATGATTACTGACCCTAGTAGTGCATACAACCATACCATGCCACCTGACACTCTTTTGGGCCTCTGACCCAGGAATGATTGATCCACCACTTAGATACACTTACACAAAAAAAGCAACTTGATTGGTGATCTATAAACATAAAATGCCATGTGGCATGCACTTTTTGCAATAATGACCTGTAAATGTTTGGCCATCTTTTGCTGGACCTACACACAAAAAGTCTCCCTGATGAGTGATTTCTAGACATAAAATTTGATCATTTTTATCATGGGCTATATAATAGGCTCACGAATGGTTTTTATAACGGCATCCAAATAGCTTTTGACTCTAACACCTTGATATGAACCTCGAGTAAACATCCAGCAAGCCAGAAAATCTTAAAGCTCTCGACATTCAACTCTTGACTACAAGAACCCTGACATGAGTTTCATCATAATCACCATTCATTATCATAATCATTATTTATCATCATCATCATCAAAGAGCCCTATAGCTCTCAGTCATACTCCCAAGAGCTCACAATCATTATCCCAAGAGCTCATAATCATGTTCCATAGAGCTCACAGACACACTACTTAGAGCTCATAGTCATGCTCCCTAGAGCTAGTAGACATGCTCCCTATAGCTAGTAGACATGCTCCCTATAGCTCATAGACATGCTCATAAGAATACTTGGATCAACTACCGGATCAACTAACAACCAGTTATATTATTTCTTCATTACTGCACGCTATTCTTATACTTCTCGAAGGCAAACCATCTCCTACTGTCGAGCTCCACCTCCGAGATGGGGCTGGTGTGGGTACCATAATTTTACACTTTTACACAAATCTCAAGGCAAAATTACACATTCTCGAGGATTGGAAAGGGCTCTGGTCCTTATATCAAGGTAGTAAGACTAAGATCTACTATGGCACTATTATTTCTCTATAGATTAACCCTTTCACTAAGGAGATCCCAAATTGCCAAACAATGTGAGGAGAATGAAATGTATCTTATTTTCCACATAAATCCCAAGAACCGGTTGGTACATATCTCAAGATGTGCATCCCTTGAGGATATTCCTTAGGGCGCATCATTCCTAACATGCACCCGGGTTACATCATATTGTTACCCATTTATAATGTTTATATCCTGATTATTTTCTATTTAGAAACCTCTCCACCGATTGAGAGGGAATCTTTTTTCTTTTCGAAGCAGTGTAACAAGCGAGAGAGATCATTGTAACCAAGGATGGGATAGTGAATTGCATCCATCGATGAGGCCAAGGATGTAGTTGATCGACATTCAACCAGACGATGAACCCCGTAAAAGGTTTGTATCTCTTTCGCATTGTTTTTCTCTAATCTTTACTTCTGAATTGTTCTATTTTTCTTTGTTGATGTGTGTGAATCTCGAGGATAATCAACGACTACTTCCTAAATTTTTGCACCCATAGGTATTATTGAAGAGGGCAACCCATTAGTCATCGAAAAAGTTACTTCAGCATTTTAAAACCAGTGCCTTACCAAAGAAAATCATGATCGAGCCATCCATCATGGGGTAGTCAGGGTGACCTTGAAGAAGATCGTGGACCGTATGCTTCTTGATGATATATTGAGAATTATGCTAGAACTGTCCAATCATAAGAAGGCCGTGGAGGAGATGGGCCAGCTTAGGACCATTCCTTGCTTGTTTAGTGTAATGGGCCATACCACACATCGAGTCAGCATTGATAAATGTATAACCATCGTCTCAATGATATGTTATGCTGATATGACAAAGATGTGGGAGATCAAGGAGGGAAGAGGGAATGGCACTGGTCTTTAGGATTGCCGGAATGGCGAATATGGAAGCAAGGACGCATGCTATGCGGATCCTCAAAATGATGAAAAGGTTGCAAAATTAGAATCTATCTACATTCTAATACTTGCACCATCGGTAACACAGATTCCATCTAAGACTACACAAATTTTACTTGTAAGGTATTTGTTTTTTGTTTTTTGTTTTTTTACTTAAGCTTTTGGTGTTGTTTCTCTTGAATGATTACTACATATGATGTTGACGACCTAGTAGTGCATACAACCATACCATGCCACCTGGCACTCTTTTGGGCCACTGACCCAGGACCACCACTTAGATACACTTACATAAGAAAAAATAGCTAGATTGGTGATCTGTAGTCATAAAATGCCACATGGCAGGCACTTTCTGCCATAATGACCCGTGAATGTTTGGCCATCTCTTGGTGGACTACACACTGAAAGTCAGTCTAAGGAGTGATTTCTTGACAAAGATTTGATTATTTTTATCATGAAATATATAATAGGCCCATGAATGGTTTTTATCATGGCATCTGAATAGCTCTTGGCTCTAACGCCTTGACAGAAACCTCGAGTAAACATCCAACAGGCTAAGGAATCTTAAAGCTAGCTCTCGACATTCAACCCTTGATTACAAGAAACCTGACACAATTCCCCTAAGGGCGCAAGACCTTCTACAGGAGGCCAGGGATACCTAAAAGCCTGTAGTTGAAAAGTTCTAGCTAATGGACACCTTGACATTTGTTAGGTAAGTCCTATATTGTAGTATTCTAGAGAAACTTAAAGCTCTAGACATTCAACCCTTAACTATAGTAACCCTGACATGAGTTTCATCATAATCATCATTCATCATCATCATCATCATAATCCTTATTCATCATCATCATCAAAGATCCCTAGAGCTCTCAGCCATGCTCCCAAGAGCTCACAAGCACACTCCCTAGAGCTCGTAATAATGCTCCCTAGAGCTCATAAACATACTATCTAGAGCTCGAAGCCAGACTCTATAGAGCCCACAGACATGCTCATAAGAACACTTGGATTAACCACCAGATCAACTAACAACCAGTTATATTATTTCTTCATCATTGCACGTTATTCTTACACTTCTCAATAGCAAGCCATCTCCTACCATCGAGTTCCACTTTCGTGAGGGGACTGATATGGCTACCATAATTTTTACACTTTTTACATAGATCTCAAGGCCAAATTACACATATCTCGAGGATTCGAGAGGAACTCTAGTCCATAGATCTATGATGGTAACTCTAAGATCTACTATGACAACATTATTTTCCTATAGATTAACCTTTTTACTATGTGCCTAATGGGCCTAAGGATGTCCCAAATTGCCAAACAATGTGAGGAGAGAAAATGTATCATATTTCTCACAAATCTCGAGGACTGATTGGCACGCACCCGAGTTACATCATATCGTTATCCATCTTATAATATTTATGTCCTGATTGTTTTCTATTTATAAACCTCTCCACTGATGGAAATGTGATCTTTTTCTTTCCGAAACACTATACTAAGAGAGGGAGAACATTGTAACTAAGCATAGGATAGTGAATTGCATCCACCAATGAGGCTGAAGATGTAGTTGATCGGCATTCAACTCGGTGATGACCTCGTAAAAGGCTTGTATCTCTTTTGCATTTTTTTTCTCATCTTTACTTCTTAGGCCGCGTTTGTTTTTTTTTTTTTACGCGTGTTTTTGGACGTGTACACTTTGAATGTGAGTACATTCAATGCGCGCAAATTCTAATGTATGATGTTTGGACGAACTCAACAAATCACGCGCGAAAATTGATTATGTGCATTTGTTTGTGAAAATGATGGTGGATGTTGCATCTGATTCTGTGTGTCGCATTTCATTATATAAAATTATACGTACACATTTTCAGACTGCCACGTGTACTAGAATATTTTTATACGATTTAGATATACATATAATATATTATATAATGTCTAATCTTATATATATATATATATATAATATAAAAGATTTTTATTATATGTTATATATTACATATTATTGTATATATATATATATTTTTATTATATTATTATATGATAATCATATATAATATTATTTTATTTTATTATATTATATTATTACATAACATTATTATAATATCAATATTATATTGATATTAATATTAATATAATTCATTATTATATTATAGTAATATTATATATATATTATTTTATGTAATATAATATATAGTAAAAATCATTATTTAAATATAGTGTGATGCATCGTGCGATGCACCATAAGTATGTCTTATAGTACAACAGTGCATGTTGTAACACGCAATTTTGTACGTGTTTCGATTCTCAGGGGGGGTCTGTTGCAACACACACCTTGGCGCACATTGAGGGCCCTAGTGCACATTGTGAGTCGCGCACATTGGTGAAAGCAAGCGCACATTTTTTGGTTGAGTTGCGCACAACAACGCTAATGCGCGCACATTTGTAAAAAACAAACACAGCCTTAATTGTTTTATTATTCTTTGTTGATGTGTTTGAATCTCTAGGATAATCAACAGCCACTTAGATTTTTGCACCCACAGGTATTATGCAAGAGGGCAACACATTAGTCATCGAAAAAGCTACTTCAGCATTTTTAAACATGTGCCTTGCTAAAGAAAATCACGATCGAGTCATCCATCATGGGTAGTCGGGGTGATCTTGAAGAAAATCATGGACCGTACGCTTCTTGATGATATGTTGAGAATCATGCTAAAATTGTCCAGCTATAAGAAGGTTGTGGAGGAGATGGGATAGCTTAGGGCCATTCCTTGCTTGTTTAGTGTAATGGGCCAGACCACACAGCGAGTCAGCATTGAGAAATGTAAAACCATCGTCTCAACGATATGTTATGCCGATATGAGAAAGATGCGGGAGATCAAGGCGGGGGAAGATGTGAATGGCACGATATCTAGGATTGCCGGAATGGTGACTATGGAAGCAAGGACGCATGCTATGTGGGTCCTCAAAATGATGAAAATGTTGCAAAATTAGGATCAGTTTACATTCCTATACCTTTACCATGGCACCTCAAAGTCCATCTAAGATTACACAAATTTTATTTTTAAGGGATTTGTTTTTTTTTTTTTTTACTTATAGGTTTTTGTTGCTGTTTATGTTGAATGATTACTACATATGATGCTGACAACCCTAGTAGTGCATACAACAAGGTTTAAAAAATGGCCGTTATAACGAAAATAACGGCCGTTATAACGGATTCGGACCTACCCTGTTACATTATGGACCGTTAAAACGCCCAAAAAATAACGGCCGTTATAACGAAAATAACGGCGTTATAACGGATTCAGACCTACCCTGTTACGTTATGGACTGTTAAAACGCCCAAAAAATAACGGCCGTTATAACGAAAATAACGGCCGTTATTTTCTGTTATAACGAAAATAACGACAGTTATTTTCTAGAAAATTTTGTGAAAAAAAACGGCCGTTATTTTCGTTATTTTTCCATTATATTCCATTTTTTCTGTTATTTTTCATTTTGAAATTCAAATTTTAAAATTCAAAATTTGAATTTCAGCGCCATTTTTTCCGTTATTTTTCGTTATTTCCATTTTTTTATTTTTGCCCCTGAGCATTTTTTCTCGTTATAACGGAAAAAATGTTAACGCCCCCAGTCCGTTATACCGTTATAACGGTCCCCTTTAAACCTTGCATACAACCATACCATGCCACCTACATGGCACTCTTTTGGGCCACTGACCCAAGACTACTACTTAGATACACTTACACAGGAAAAATCAGCTTGATTGGTGATCTGTAGACATGCCACGTGTCACACACTTTTTGCCACAATGACCCACGAATGTTTGGCCATCTCCTGGTGGACAACACATCGAAAGTCAGCCTGAAGAGTGATTTCTAGACAGAATTTGATCATTTTTATCATGGGCTATATAATAGGCCTATGAATAGTTTTTATAATGGCATCTAAATAGCTCTTGACTCTAATGCCTTGACAGGAACCTCGAGTAGACGTACAGCAGGCCATAGCATCTTAAAGCTCTCAGCATTCAATCCTTGACTACAAGAACCCTGACACTCCACCTGAGGGCGCAAGACCTTCTATGGTGAGGGACTCTAGTCCATAAATCTAGGTGGTAACACTAAGATCTATTATGGCACCATTATTTTCTACTTCCTAAATTTTTGCACCCATGGGTATTATTGAAGAGGGCAACCCATTAGTCATCAAAAAAGCTACTTCAACATTTTTAAATCCGTGCTTTGCCAAATAAAATCATGATATAGCCATCCATCATAAGGTAGTCAGGGTGATCTTGAAGATCATGGACCGTACGCTTCTTGATGATATGTTGAGAATCCTGCTAGAACCGTCCAGCCATAAGAAGGTCGTGGAGGAGATGGGCCAGCTTGGGGCCATTCCTTGCTTGTTTAGTGTAATGGGCTAGACCACACAGTGAGTCAGCATTGAGGAATGTAAAACCATCGTCTTAACAATATGTAATGCTGATATGAGAAAGATGCGAGAGATCAAGGCGAAGGAAAAGGCGAATGGCACGGTCTCTAGGATTGCCAGAATGGCGATTATGGAAGCAAGGACGCATGCTATGTGGGTCCTCAAAATGATGAATATTGGAAAATTAAGATCAGTTTACATTCCTATACCTGTACCATGGCACCTTTGAGTCCATCTAAGACTACACAAATTTATTTGTAAGGGATTTGTTTTTGTTTTTTTTTTACTTAAGGTTTTCGTTGTTGTTTTTGTTGAATGATTACTACATATGATGCCGACGACCCTAGTAATGCGTACAACCATAACATGCCACTTCGCACTCTTTTGGACCACTAACCTTGGAATGATTGACCCATCACTTAGATACACTAACACAGGAAAAAATAGCTTGATTGGTGATCTGTAGACATTAAATGCCACGTGGCACTCACTTTCTGCCATTATTACCCATGAATGTTTGGCCATCTCTTGGTCGAGTCAGCCTAATGAGTGATTTCAAGACATAGAATTTGATCATTTTTATCATGGGCTATATAATAGGCCCATGAATTGTTCCATGCCCGTGATGAAAATGCTCAAATCTAATTGCTAGAAATCACAATATCCGCCAGGAAAGTGGGCAAACATTCATAAGTCAATGGGGCCCAAAAAGTGCTTTTTTGGAAAAAATTTGTTGATGCAAGAAGATTTTGATGTAGTGGATGAGTGGTCCTACCTAGTACCATTTTGGGCCCAGTGACCGCATGGATGTTTAGCCCACCCTTTGATGGATGTACACACCAAAATTCATTCTTCATCCTTGTTGGTTGTCTCTTGGGAGTAGGGAGTCATATTAGATTTTAAATGTATATTGAGAAGGGTATTATAGTCAAATGTTAATTGGAAGAGTTAAACAAATTATCATTTCTATTGTAAATGTAACGGTTGTAACCGATGGCTGACTGCCGCTCTTCTTGCGTTGTTTACAATATCACCATCAATATTGTAACGTCCCAATCAAGGGCTATATATGTATGTGTTGATCAATGAGAATAACATCATATTCAAACCACGTTATCAACACAAATTTGCTCATCTTCCACCAACGGTTGGGTAGGTGTGAATCAACATGAAGCTTAGCAATGAGCATGGATCATCTATCCACAACAATCTTCTCTGTGAAAAGGTACATATATATAAATGTCATTTTTCTTTGAAACAATTTCTCATCTTATTGCATTCTCAGACAAGAAAAATATTATTTTTGAAAAACACGAAAACTACAAATTTGTGTAAATTTTTAGAAACCATTGACAAGATTGCTCTGTAAAATGAGCATATCAACCATAAATAACTTGAATTTGAACGAACTTGTAACGATTTGATTTTAATCAATAATGGAGAAAAAAAATTAAACTCCAAGTTGGTGTTTATTGTGCGAATTCAACACACTAGAGAAAAGAATTAATCATATTTATAAAATACTAACTTTACAAGATGGTAGCAAATCATGAAATGAAAGAATTTATATATAGGGAAATTTTTCTTAGAGTTTCTATTATTGGAGGAAAGAGACAATTAAAAAATATATATAATTCTATTATTGGCAAATTGATTTGAGGAAAGAGAATTAATTAAAGAAATAATTCTATTATTGGAGGATTGTTTTGATTGACCTTTCATAGTCCTCCTAGGATTCTTATACTTTCCTTAACCTTATTGCCACCTTGGCACGATTGGCATAGGATAGGAGTTTTCCATGGATGAGGAGATCTCTAGAGATCTCTACAAATGCAACTCCTTCGACCTTCTTAATCGGATTGGGTACATACTTTTAATTACTGAAATTTCTACAAGTTTCCAAAGATGTTGAGAATCTTTCATAATCAAGAATTCAAGAATTTTAATTCCTTGAGTCGGTTGCCTTATTGAGAAGATGTCTAGGTGTTTCATTGAATGAGGTCTTTGGTAAGTTTCTTACCCTTAAGAGTCCGTGTTGGACTTTCCCTCTTTGTGCAAAAGTTTAAGGCGTCATTCATGTTAGGTGACGGTGATCAATGGTTGAGAGTTATTCTCTCAAAAATATATGTTATTCTTAATTAATGTATCCTCTTCAATTTTTCAGATTTTGTCAAGTTTCCTACTAAAGCATTAAACATTAGGTGGTCTCTATATGTATAGAATTTTGCATTGATGAGAGACCTCAAATCTCTCTCTTATCTACGCGTAATTGGGCATATCATATCTCTACCTTTTATGTCATTTCCTTAATACAGAATTTAATTTGTGTAATTAGTTTCCTTATTTGGACACATATGTGCTAAATGTAGTACAAGTTTCCTTGGTTGATTACCGTTACAATTGGGAACTATTTGTGTATACATATTGATTTTGGAAACTTTTTTTTTTTTTGAGATTATCATGGGCAAATCATAATAGTCATGCCTGAAATTTTCCCTTGTGCTTCTAATTTCAGTTAGGCATAATGTAATGTTTCAATTGCCCACTTATATTTTTTCTCTTGAGTAAAATTTTTATGTTATAGTTTACTTGTTATGTGTCTCGTTAGCTTTATCATTATTGCTCACTTCTTTTCCTCATGAAAGAAAAAGAAAAATTGGTATGGGAGTTTACTTTTGGTCCTTGTGTACAAATTAGTGAGTGCATATATTTTTTTTAGTTATTGAGACACCGAACTGCTTTGGATCAGACAAGGTTGCGTTCTTGTCCCTTAACTTTTGGATTATTTCTTAATAAGATACATTTGTGATAAATTACAAATGTTTATTATGTTAATTAAATTGTGCAGTGTAGCAATAATGTTTTTGTCCAAGTATGTTGTTTTGCTGCACAAGTGCAAGATTTAATGCATTTTTTTAGTCAATGGGACTTATATATAAATGTTGTCATTAATCATAATTAATTTTATGGTTTAGATTATAAGCATGTCAACCCTCACAAAACTTGATTTCGCTGCCTTGACATCACGGTAAATAACTATCTCTCATAGGCCCTCGATGCTGAGATCCACCTTGACGCTAAGAACTTCGGATCAACAATCAAAGTTGAAAATGAAGCGTCCTTACAGGACAAAGCAAAAGCGATGATTTTTCTCCGACATCACCTACATGAAGGCCTGAAGACCGAATACCTTACGGGAAATGACCCCTTTACCCTTTAGAACGACTTGAAGGAGCGATACGATCACTAGAATACCGTAATTCTTTCAAAAGCTCATTATGATTAGATGCACTTGCATCTGTAGGATTTTAAAACACTCGCAGAATATAACTCTACAATGTTCAAGATCACTTCACAGCTAAAACTGTGTGGAGAAAAGATTACCGATGCAGATATGCTAGAGAAAACTTACTCCACATTTCATGCATCGAACATGCTCCTACAATAGCAATATCGAGAACGTAGATTCTAGAAGTACTCAGAATTGATCTCGTGCATCCTTGTTGTCGAACAAAACAATGAGCTTCTAATGAAGAACCATGGATCATGTCTGACCGGTTCTAAACCTTTACTTGAAGCTAATGTTGTCTCATTTCGTAGTCACGGATGCGGTTGTAGTCGTGGTCCTAGTCGTCCCGGACAAAGTCGAGGATGAGGAAATTTTCGTAGTCGTGGTCATTACAATGGTCATAGCAATTATTATCTGAATCACAAGAAGATCGAGGTAAGAAAAAATGACAAAGGAAAAAACCTGTAGAACAAACGCCCTCAAGACTATGAGGAAATTTGTTACAGATGTGGCATTAAAGGTCATTGGTTACATACCTATCGTAAACCCAAACATCTAGTTAAACTCTATCAAGCTTCTATCAAGGCAAAGGGGAAGAAGGTTGAAATGAATTACACCAACCACTCTACCCTAAAGGCGGATACGTTTCACATGGATGCCTCGAATTTCTTTGAAGATTCAGATGTCGACGGGCAAAAGAGTTGATGATAGGGACAAATTACCATGGCACGTTAACAAACTCTTTAGCATATTAGTACTTTGAACTTGTTATTTAAGTTGTTTTTTAACTTCCTCGTAATATTTGGTACTTTATTCTATTACAACTTTATTTGAATTGAAGTTTGATAGTATCTTTTATCTATCTCCATATGGAAAGTATGCACGTTCCGATGCACTGTGAAGATGACTTCACTAAATTGGAGATAGATGGTAAATGTGTATGTCTAGAAGCCTGTGCAACAACACACACAATACTCTGATATCAGAAGTATTTCTCAAATTTGACATTAACCGAAGATAATGTCCGCACCATACTAGGTCCTACTAACTTTATTGAAGGCTCCGGAAGGGTCGACATCATACTACATTATGGAACACAGTTTTATATCAAAGATGCCTTATATTCAGCTAGATCCAGAAGAACTCTATTAAGTTTTAAGGATATAAGCAGTAATAGATATCATATTAAGACTATAAGTGAAAATAATGCAGAATATTTATGCATTACTTCTATTGTATCAGGCCAGAAGCATAGATTGGAGCAACTTCTTGCTCTATCATCTGGGTTATATCATACGACCATACAGACAGGTAAAGTGTATGCTGTGATGAACCATAAATTCTCTAATCCAAAGATCTTTATGCTTTGGCTTGATCGTCTTGGTCATCCTGTGTCTAAGATGATGTGTTGCATCATTGGAAACTCACACGGACATCCATTGACAAACCAGAAGATTTTGCTCCCTAATGATCATCCATGTACTGCTTGTTCACAAGGCAAACTGATCATTAGGCCGTTGCCTACTAAAATCATCGTAAAATCTCATGCCTTCTTACAATGAACTCATGATGATATATGCGGCCCAATCCACCCACCACGTGGACCATTCAAATACTTTATGGTCATACTTGATGCTTCTGTACGGTGGTCTCACGTTTGTTTACTATCGACTCGCAATGTTGCAGTCACTAGGCTCTTAGCTCAAGTCATTAGATTACGTGCTCGGTTTCCAGATTACCCGATCAAATCAATTTGCCTCGACGGCGCTAGGGAATTTACATGCATTTGATACCTATTGCATGTCGGTTGGGATCAATGTAGAGCTTCCTGTTGCTCATGTCCACACCTATAATGGTTTGGCAGAAGCCCTCATTAAACGCCTCTAGATGATAGCGAGACCACTACTAATGCGGAAGAAAGTACCTGTCATTGCAAGGGGACATGCCATATTACATGCCACAACATTGATTCGCATCCGACCGACTGCGTGTCACCAATACTCTCCGCATCAACTTGTACTCGAACATCAACCGAGCATTTCTCATCTACATACTTTTGGTTGTGATGTGCAAGTTCTAATTTCCTCCCATAACGCACAAAGATGGGTTCACAATGTCGATTATGTATTTACGTTGGTTTTGACTCACCATCAATCATTAAATATATTGAGCCCCTGACTGGGGATGCATTTACCGCACGATTTGTAGATTGCCACTTTGATTAATCGAACTTCCCGCAATTAGGGGGAAGAAAGTACTTTGAAGAATGGAGTGAACTTACTTGGGATGTATCGACCCAATCTCATCTTGATCCCTGCACTGTTGAATGCAAAATAGAAGTGCAACGAATCGTTCATCTCCAAAAGATTACTAATCAATTACCATATTCTTTTACCGATGCGACAAAAGTAACGCAATCATACATACTAGCTACAAATAATCCAGCAAGGATTGACGTCCTTGTAGGACAATCAATCAACATAGTAACAAATGAATCATCAACAGCACGCTTGAAGCGTGGCATACCCGTCGGTGCAAAAGATGTGACTCCCAAAAAATAGAGGGTACAAGAGAAAATTCATACGACTCCTATAGAAGTCAGTACTCTTGAAGAAACAACATCCATCATCTCAAAACAGACAGCCTTCGAAGAGGCTCAGGTACCTGCAAATGAAGAGATCTCAACAAATTATATATGTACAAGAGAAAATAGAATCGTGATAACATAGTTGTCAACAATGTATTTGCCTTCGTTGTAGCTTTTATCATCATAAAAGGTGATGAGGATCTTGAACCACGCACCGTCGAAGAATGTCGACATAGAAGCGATTAGTTAAAGTGGAAAGAAGCAATTCAGTATTTGGACATGTAATCCTAACATCAGAAGTTGTAAAATAGGTAAAATACAAGTGGGTGTTCGTACGAAAACGTAACGAAAAAATGCAAGATCGTTAGATATAAAGCACGACTCGTAGCACAAGGTTTCTCTCAGAGACTAGGTATAGATTACGAGGAAACTTATTCCCCTGTAATAGATGCAATTACTTTTCTATTCTTAATTAGTCTAGTAGTCTCTGAAAGACTTGACATGTGCTTTATAGATATTGTAACAGCGTATTTATATGGACTTTTAGATAATGTCATCTATATGAAAGTCCTTAAAGGATTTAAACCACCTGAAGCAAATTCCTCAAAAAATCGTAGCATGTACTCTATCAAACTTCAACGATCCTTGTATGGATTGAAACAATCTGGACGCATGTGGTGAAACAATCTGGGCGTATGTGGTATCATCATCTAAGTGAGTACTTAGTAAAAGAATGATATGTTAACGATCCCATATGCCCATTAGTTTTTATTAAGAAATCAAAAATGAGATTTGTCATGATTGTAGTATATGTAGATGATTTGAATATCACCGGGACTCCTAAAGAGCTCATAAAAACTGTTGCATACTTGAAGAGTTTGAGATGAAAGATCTTGAAAAATAAAATTTTCTCTCGGCCTGCAGATCGAACATCTCTCGAGTGGAATCCTTGTACACCAATCCACATACACCGAAAAAGTCTTGAAGCGCTTTAACATGGATAAAGCTCACCTACTGAGTTGTCCAATGGTTGTCCAGTCACTTGATATTAAAATAGACCATTTTCATCTTCGAGAAGACGATGAAGCACTCCTTGGTCCTAAAGTATCATACCTTAGTGCAATTAGTGCATTGATATACCTAGCAAGTTGCACTCGACCTGAAATCGTATTCTCCGTCAACTTATTGGCAAGATACAATTCTGCACCAACTCTATGATACTGGAATGATATCAAGCATGTCTTATGTTACCTCCATGGTACAACAAACATGAGCTTGTTATACTAAAGGGAATCAACTAATACTTCAAAATTGGTTGGATATGCAAACGGTGGATATCTTTCTGATCCTCATAAGGCTCGATCGTAAACAGAGTACGTATTCACTTGCGGCAACACAACGATCTCATGGAGATCTACCAAGCAAACTATGGTTGCAATGTCCTCGAACCACTCTGAGATACTTGCACTCCATGAAGTTAGCCGTGAGTGCGTATGGTTGAGATATGTAGTCCACCATATTCGGAACACATGCAGTTTTACTTCAATCACAGACGTCCCGACGACGTTATATGAGGATAGCGCTGCATGTATAGCACAAATTAAAGGCGGATATATCGAGAGTGATAGAACGAAGCATATTTCAGCAAAGTATTTTTTCACTCGTGAACTTCAACAAAACGGCAATATTGACGTCCAATAGATACGTTCAAGTGACAATCTTGTAGATCTATTCACCAAGGTGTTACCTACATCTACATTCAAAAAACTGATATACTGTATCGGTATGCGTCAGCTCCACAAAATTTCTTGTTGACATTCTCCTTTACTCATGCCGGTCCACATCAGGGGGAGAGTCCTTATAAAATGAATTATTATTATCAAGGATCTATTGCGTACTGTTCTCTTTTTCCTTTGATCAGGTTTTATCTCACTGGGTTTCCCTTACAAGGTTTTAATGAGGCAATTTCTATAAAGCAGCGAACATCTAAGTGGGAGTGTTGTAAAATTTAATAGCTGGGTGAATGACCGCCGCTTCATCTATTTCGGTTCCAGATATCAAAGGTCGTAGCTCGTACGAATGGATGCTATATATGTAACTCACCAATGAATGAATGCTTGATCGAATTCCAACGTTTTATCAGCACAATAAAATGGCTATATATATGTATGTGTTGATCGGTGAGAATAACATCAGATTCACAACAATTTCCCTTATATATTTTCAATGGTTTTATTTGAGATGCGGACCAAACAGGACCTTGTCCATCTGCTCTTCAATGTTCAATTCTAACGGTGGATGTACCTATCAAAAACCAGCGTGATCAGTTATATTTTAGGATCCAAAAACATGCTCAATTCTAACGGCCAAAAGTCAGGCTATTAAAAAGCTAAATCCAACGGCTAAAGATCACCTTAAAAAACTTATTTTTGCTGTGTAGATTCATCAGGAGGCGGACCAAACATCAATGATGTCAGTTGATCCTAACGAATAATATATCCACATCGCATTTTGGGAATTCCCTTCGAAGGGGACTTCAAACTTAAAGTCTCCCGGGGACATCAAACTCGGGCTCCTGAGTACCCAAATAATGCTCGAGATCCCATGGTTAAAAGTAAATCATGAAAAACTCTAATCCAACGGTTTGATTCTGACTTATTTTTGGTATATATGTAGGCATACTTTAGAATGGGCAAAATATCCATACGGTCAGTAGTCTCTACGAGTGTGCCACGTGTCTCATACTGTGGTCCGTGACGGGTGTCCGTCATCAAAGATTTACTCTATGTATATACCAGTGGAGATGTATAGCAAGCGTATAAAACCATGCCACCTAGCACCTTCTTTTGGGCACACTGATCCATGATTGATTAGACCACCACCTGATATACCTACACATGAAGAGCAGCGTGATTGGTGATCTGTAGCCATAAAATGCCACGTGGCACACAGGCCTCAATGACCCACGATGAATGGTTGGCCATCTCTTGGTGGACCTATACACCAAAAATCAGCTTGATTAGTGATTTCTAGCCATAGGATTTGATCATTTTATAACGGCTACATCTTGGCCCATAAATAGTTCAAAGCCCGTGATGAAAATGCCCAAATATAATGGCTACACATCACTAATCAGGTTGATTTTTGTCGTGTAGCTTTGCGAGGATGGGCAAGCATTCATTGGGTCATAGGCCCCAAAGAGTGCCCACCTTCTATTATAGGGATGTTGGTAGAGTGCGTCTATGGTCCAGCTCAGCTGGACAACTATTGTCCAACCATGGCATGATAGAATGCCACTTGTATGTAGCTGAGGAGAACCGGTGGAGCAAACTGTCATTTGCCAACAAGAAACTTTTATATAGATATATATGGACTGGAATAAGTTGACTCACTAGTTGGTGGCCCTGCCCACGTCACTCCCCGACAAAGCAGTTGTCATGATGATCCACCGTCCATTTGAGAGATAAGACGACTTCCCTGTTTTGTTATATAGACTAGTAAATGGCCCGTGCCCATGGCAGTCTCCGACAAATTGTTTGCAAAAATTGAGTGCCTTCCGCACTCAAACGGTATAACGGATTGGGGCGTTGTTACTGTTTTTCCATTATAGCGGCTGTTATAACGGGTTGTAAAGCAGAGAGGGAAAAAAATGGAAAAATAACAGAAATAACAAAAAATAATGGTGTTAAAATTCAGGTTAAATGAGTGGGAGTGAATGAATAAATGAGGGGGATTGAGTGGCTGAAATCTAACCGTCCACATTGGATGGATGGATTTGATCTCAACCACTCTTTATCTTATGAAGCAAGATAAGATAAGAGAATACAACTGAGTTATTTTGTTATATGTGTGGGTGGCCGTGCCGTAGGCACTCTCCGACAAAGTGTTTGTCAAAATCGGGTGAGAGTTAATCTCAGCCATTGATATGAAGCATAGTGGATCTCAGCCACTCATTATTGAAGCCATCTAATATAAGAAGGGGTATAAGACAATCACTACCACTTGTTATTTAGATAGTGGGTGGCCCGTGCCCTCGGCACTCCCCGACAAAGTATTTGCCAAAATCAGGTGTGAGTGGCGGAGATCCACTGTCCATTTGTGGGATAAGATCTCGGCCATCCATTGTTGGAACATATAAGAGGGGGTATAAGTTGGGTGACAACTTCCCTGTTTTGTTATATAGATATGCTATTCCTATTCATGGGATATAAGGACTTGCCTTTTGCACTAGTAATTTCACTCGTGCTCTGGGGCTGAGAATCCAACGATGGCTTAGCAAAAGGGAATCTCAGCTTGTCAACGGCCGTTGGATTCTCAGAATCTGTGCCCAAGAGCACAAGTGAAATTATGCATGTAAAAAGGCAAGTCCCAAGATCCCAACCCTGTGTGTGTGTATTACGTTTCATTTCCCTTCCTCTTTCTCCACTCTACAACAGTATCAGACCAAGTTCCTTTTTTTCTAAAGATGTGCAAAGAATAGGAGAATTTTATTTAACATTTGCTTGCCCTAAAAATATGAAAGAAAACGAGGGGTTTCGTTCAGGCTTGGATTTCTTGTTGTTATGGAGAGATAATATTATAGCCCTAATAAACTCAATCAAAAATAGATGTTAAAAATCTACTGAATTCGAATAGATTTTTTTCATCAAATGACCTACAAAAAATCTACCGAACTTACTCCTTAAAAAAGAATGACTTCGGAGCAACCGTTTCCTTGTCCTAATCTCTGGAAAGCTAAAGTACCTTTGAAAATCTGTTTCTTTGCTTAGACTGTTTCTTTGAACAAAATTCTTACCATTTTTGAGAATTTAATTGCTAGAAGGTGGATTTTGATGAATTACGGAGTTATGTGTAAGGTTAATGGCCGGTGTGAATACGAATCATCTCTTATTACATTGTGAATTTACTTTTCAGGCTGCTTGGTCATATTTTTTAGCACAAGTGGGTCCCTTTCATGTGTCCTAGTCCACTAGAGCAGTTCTAAGAGGTTGGCCTCATGTTCCTGCATCCCGTAAGGGGAAAGTTCTTTGGGAGATGGTGTCGTTTGCTTTCATTTGGGGCATGTGGATGGAAAGGAATAAAAGAGTATTTAGAGGAAATGAATGCTCATTTCAAAAAACTCTCTTAGATATCAAGGCTCTCTTATTCCGTTGGGGTAGTATATCCCCAGAATTGAGAGTTGGGGTAGTATATCCCCAAAATTGAGAGGCACCTTCTTTTAGATATTGTGAGTGAGAGTTGTGTGTTTTAGTGTATTAGCGGATGATGTATTCCCGTGCACGTGTTGCGTTAGCCCGACGACCCGTTGGTATACATAGTTGTCTTGCCTTTCCCCAACTCCTCGATCTTTTGGGGTAAATGGTTGTTTAACATTGTATACCTTTGTTTTGTTGGCTCTCTCTTTCTTATCCTTTGTCTTCTTCAAGATCTTCTTGATCTCCTTTAATGCAGTTTCTTTTAATGGCTAATTTAAGGAATGAATTAATAACAACGTAACAAACTTGCTCACCCGGTTTCCCAATAGAACTTATGTCACGTGGCATTCTATCATGCTGCAACTGGATAATGTTTGAAGCCGGACCAAAAATTAATTCACGTTGGCATACAAGTTTGTATAGTAATGTCGGTATGCTTGATAGGTTTGGGAATCGCTCTGACGCATGTATTGGCTACAATCAGCAGGGCGGTCTCTACCATAAGACCATTAAGGCAGTCAAGAAGGCCCCCAGCCCAGGTGAGAGAAGGCCCTAGCCCACTAACCACATGGATTAGCCCACCCCTTTGTTGGATATGCAAACCAAAAATCAACTTGATTGGTTTTCTATTGCCATAGATTTTAGTACTTTTAGGATTGATTCTAGCCACTGGATTCAAGCATACTTTTTTGGTAGTAAATTTAATGGCTAGAAATCATCAATCAAGCTGATTTTTGGTTTGTTTGTCCACCAATAGGTGGGATGAACATACATGTAGTCATTAGGCCCAAAAAAATGATCTATGTAGGGCCGCGGGAGTCCTCTGCATTGACTGCTACGGGACTACGGGAGTTCTATTAATATATTATATATATAAAAAAAAGCCTTATATGGGAGTTTTTGCCTTAGGCCTCAACTTGCATCAGACTGCCGTGATAGTCAGTAAATACACATTAAAGATCCCGAAACACTTCTTACCGCTGATGTGATGGACTTTAGAAGCATAAATTAAAGGGTCGGGCTTGGGGGACCCCTATCTTTTACACCCATTTTGGCGTACCCCACGTAGAAGATGAATCAATGGCTGATTTTTGGTGAGGATGATCTCTATGTTGAGGAGATCATCCTCACAAAATTCAAATAATTCTGATATTCGTAGACTGGTTTCGAAGTTGAGGAATTATGGACCGTCGATTTTTACTGTGTAACTTCAAAACCACATTTGATGAGGTTAGAAATTTCAGAATTTTACTGTGTAACTTGAAAACCACATTTATGGGGTTAGGAATTTCAGAATGGGCTGATTTTTTGTTGGGGTGATCTATACGATGAGGAAATCATCCTCACCAAAAATCAGCCATTGATTCATCTTCTAGGTGGGTACGCCAAAATGGGGGTCCCCCTAGCCGGACCCTAAACAAAATATCTTAGATGGTCAAGATGCAAGGTTAAGATACCACTGGTCTAAGTAGGACCACACCCGTGCCCTATCAATTGATGAGTATTCCAGTTCAATAAGGCCCTGCTTGGTTCGCGACACTGAGACGCATTTTGCACTTCAGTGCAAATGCGGTAGTGAGTTGCATTGCAGTCACTTACCATAGTTTTTGGGCTGCACATGCTTGCATCCATTGGCTTGGCAGCCACTTCCCCCAACCAATCAGGTGTAATCCCAAAACCATGTCAAGTGGGTGCATTGCATCTGATTTGCATTGAACCAAGCAGGGCCTAATTTTGTCAACCATGTTTATGATAACTGTGGGGTTGGGGTGCATCTCCTTCAGTGCACCTAAGTTCCATCACAAGTTTACACACCCCTGTGAACAAATGTTAATAAGCAACGCTCCCTTAACAAATTGAAAGTCGGGATTGCCCTCCTTGACCAAATCCCTCCGTTATTGACTAATGCGTAAATGTGACCATTACCATTAGGGGTGTCAATTTTACCCGTTTAACCAGAACCGAGAACACCGGTTCTGGTTCCACATTTTTGGGAACTGATTAAAAAGTAACTGGAACCGGAACTGAACTACCAATAACGATTCCGGTTCTGGGTAGCTTAATAAGGAACCGAAACCGATAAGAACCGGAACCAAACCGATAAGAACCGGTACCAATAAAAAAATAGTGTAAAAATTCTCATATTCTCAAGATTTGGCCCAATATACCAAATCCGGAACCGGAACCGACATAAATACATAATCGATTCCAGTTCCGGATCCATCACTTTGAGAACCGGAACGGTAAGGAACCGAACCGATAAGAACCGGAACCGATTGTTCTGGTTCTGGCAACCTTAGGAACCGAACCGGAACCGACCCGTTGACACCCCTAGTGACCATGGTTTAAAAAATGGCCGTTATAACAAAAATAACAGTTGTTATAACATATTCGGACCTCTCCCATTAAGTTATGTACCATTTTAAAGCTCAGAAAATAATGGCTGTTATTTTCGTTACAACGGCTGTTATTTTCCATTATTTTTTCTTTATAACAAAGATAATTACAACCATTATTTCTGAAAAAATTGTTAAAAAAAGTCAATTATTTCCATTATAAATTTTATTGAAACTTTGTAATTCAAATTTTGAATTTTAGTGCCATTATTTCCGTTATTTCAGTTATTTTCCCTTTTTTTTCAGTTTTACCCCTATTTGTTACAATCCGTTATAATTGAAAAACGGTAACACCCCCAGTCCGTTATACCGTTATAATGGCCCCTTTTAAACCTTGAATGTGACCTCTATCACGTAAACGTTATAATATTATAACCAACAATTCTGTCAAATAGACTTGTATTTAATGGGGCCTCACACGTGTTTATAGATCCAATATGAACCCTACAGTTTAAAATGGACGTTATAAAAGTAAAATGTGTTCCTTAAGGAATTTGAAAAGTACAACCTCTTGGTCTTTTGTAATCTCAGATAAGATGATGACTAGTAAGGTTTCCCCTTGATCCAAATAAGCCTATTTGAGCTCCGTGGGTAATGGTTTGAGGACAAGTTTGGGGGAACTCTAGAGAGAAAAAGGCTTGGTCTCGTTAATGGGCCATGGTTCAAACTTAAACCTCCACCTAGTGGCGGAGCCAGGATTTTGTTCGAGAGGGGGCAAGGCGGCACGTGAAGCGCCGAAGCCACAAACAAGCAAAGCTGTGGAGGGGAAATTGCAAAAAGAAAAAAATGATGGGGGGCAATTTCCATTTAAACCAAACTTAAGGGGCATATTAGATAATTTGAGGTTACAATGAATTATTTGTCATTGAAAAGGTTAAAAAGAACAGATAAGCCGAATCAATTTCATTGAAAACTATTTTAAGCCGGATCAATTTTTTGTATCTACGTACTCTTCGTAATATACACTTGGCCCATTGAATCATATATTTTAGCAATTTCAGTAGGTTGGACACTACTTTGATGGGCTACAACTGAAAACAATTAGACCTACACTAAGTTGGCGTTTGATAAAACTTTTTTTCAGACCTTAAGTCTGATTCAGCTGAAATTAAGTGATTTTGGTGATTAAGTTGCATTTGTAAACAACTTAATTTCAGCACTTATCACCAAACTCAAGAAGAAAAAGTGAAACGTAAAAAATGACCCAACTTTTACTTATTGCGGTAAGTGAATGAATCTTTAAAAAAGATTCTTAGATTCTTTTTTAATACCAACAATGCCTTTTTTTTTCAAAGCTTTCTCTTCTAAAAACTTATTTCAAAATATTTCAAAATACCCACAATGTTCTCGACTTAATTTTAAGACTTAAGACCTTCACCAAATAACCTAATTCAGACATAAGTCATTAAGCTACCAGATCTTAAGCACTTTAAGCTTTTAGATCTGATAACTTAATTTACCAAATGCCACCTAAGTCCAATGATTGGATATTGATCTTCTACAAAGAAGCTTGGTCCATACATTGAGAAATTGTAGTATATTGCCCCATCTAATAGGTAGCCCACTAAACTATAGTAACCAACAAACCGATCTTCCACATATTTTGTAAAAATCAAACTAGGGCTTCAAAAAAAGTTTGTAACAATCAAAACTACAACAACCAGCAAACATGACAAAAATGTAATTATAAAACCTAACTTGCAACGATCATTTCATGAATCAAGCTTTTCTTAAAAATAAAACAAAACAAAAAAGAAACTTACAATCAACCAGTGTTGTTAGGGCTTACGGCGAGCTTCAACGAGCTGAGCTTCCGATCCAAGTGAGAGACTCACAATGAGCTTTTGGTTCAGAGACACACCGAGACAGAGAGATAGAGAAGAACCAACAACCTGATGAGAGATTTGAGAACGAGAGAAGACCGAGAGCCTATATATTGTTGTCAAAATTTGAGAACAAGAGAAGAACGAGAGAGTATGTACTTAATATTAAACACTTTTTTATTTTCTTTAAAATATTGATTGTTGTCAAAATTTATATTTAATTATTTATTTGAATCTGAATTATATTTTGTGTAGTTCCTGAAAAATGTATTACTTTATGCAATTAAGTACATACTAAAAAACTTGTACACTTCTTCTTGCATTTATTTAAAATATCACACATTAGTAGGGAGTCTATTTTAAGTTTAATATTAATTTTTGATAATTGATAATTTATGTTATTTTGTCCAATATAGTAAAACTTCTATTGCCTGCAAATCACACAATCACAAGCCAATCAGTTCTTAGCACGTACACCTCAAAGCAAAAGCACATGAGTACGTTGCAAAAAGCACTTGTGTGATTTGCAGGCTGCTGTGATAGAAGTTTTGCTCTGTCCGGCCAATAGTATTAGTTAAAGTGGGGTTGCTACAGTTATACTTGAAAGCAAGGTTTAAAGGAGGCTGTTTTAACGGTTAAACGGACTGGGGGCGTTACCGTTTAAACGGATTGAAACGGCCAGGGGCAAAAATGAAAAAAAATGGATTTTAATGGAAAAAAACGGAAAAAAATGGCGCTGAAATTCAAATTTTGAAATTTGAAAATAAAAAAAAAAAAACCAAAATTTAATGGATTTTAACGGAAATTAAACGGATTTTAACAGAATTAAACCGATTTAACGGCTGTTTTTTTCCTAAAAATTTTCAGAATAAAACGGCTGCTTAAACGATTTTAACGGCCGTTTTTTTCAAAACCGTTAAACGGGTTTAAATGGTTTTAACAGAAACGGGCTTGGGGGTTACCGTTTAAACGGCCGTTAAAACCGTTTAAACGGCCGTTTTTAAAACCATGCTTGAAAGAATAAATTTGAATGTTGTTTTCAAACACAAACTATTATCACTAACTCAATATCCTATATTGATTATTCTCATGCCCATTATATATAATATTATTTTAAAGAATATTATAAAAAATAATAAGAATATATTTTACTGCACATAATTCAATTTTTTTTTTATAAACATTAACTATGGTTATTAACACAATATCTTTTAATATTTTTATTTCAACATTTAGATGACTAGCATAAATCACTAGTTCTCAATAAATAAGGAGTTCTCTCTTATATATATAGCCCTAATCCATATGAATGGATGGATTAGATTAACCCATTTGTCACACATCTAACAATTAGGAAGCTTCTAAAGTTCTAACAGCCTCAATAGTTATCTACAACTATCTCTTCTTTGTAATTGTAGAATAATTCTAGTAACTTCTGGAGTCATCTGTAATAGGTTCTACACTAACTTTAGATTTTTCTATAGAGTCCTTAAGGGTGTGTTTGATTGCCAATTTCCCATGGGAAAATTGTATTTTCTCGGGAATATAATTTCCCCTTGTTTGATTGCCATTTTAAAATGAAATTTTTTTATAGGTAAGGTGAGAATTGGTTTCCATGAAAATCTACCCTTATTTTCTCACAAAATTGAAAATTACATATTTTCTCAAGTGCAATCAAAGAAGTATTTTCTCAGAAAGTTTCTCTTTAGGAAAAAAATTTCAAAAATAGTTTTGTTAAAATTTCTAGGCTTTTCCAAACATCTCCTGTCTATGTGAGGATATATGATTTTGCTTTCTTTTTTGTGGTCGTAACACCGTGAAGGACAGATGTCAGCTGGAGAGAATGAAGTCAACATCAATGAATTTTAAAAGCGGAAAAGTTTTTGCTCCTACCCCAAGGCGCAGCAGGAACTTTTGCTCAAATAATTAGGGCAACCTTTATTCCTTTTGAAAAAGGAAAAACTCTAGCTCTAGCCGACATCCTAAAACTGCCACGTGGTACGTTCTTTCGGCTCAGTGACCGATGAATGTTTGGCCCCACACTTGGTGGACCTATACATCAAAATTCAGCCTAATTAGTGATTGCTTGCCGTTAGATTCGAGCATTTTTTTGGTTGATTTTAACTGCAAACCAAAAATCAGCCAGATTAGTGATTTCTAAGCATTGGATTGAAGTTATTTTCATGGGTTGATTTTAACCGTAGGAATTTCATAATTATTGAGCGTTATTTGGGTGCAAAGATCCAAAGGTTGTAAATCACTAATCAGGTTGATTTTTGGTTTGCAGTTCCACGGAGGAACTGGCCAAACATCTATACGGTCAGCACCCTCTAATAGTGTGCCACGTGGCTTTTATTGTAGGTTGTGACCGGCTACGGTCACATCTTGTGACAGGAGTTTTACTCAAATCCAGAGGTTATAGAAGTCACCAATCAGGTTGATTTTTGGTACGTACCCACCTAAGGATGGGCTAAACATCCATACGGCCAGTGATCTCTAAGAATATGCCACGTGTTTCATATAGATGTTGATGATCGTCCGTGACAATGATGCAGGTGAGCAAAACTTGACTCAAATGTTTTGATGCACAGGACTTGCCGCGGTCGATGCAGAGGTCTCTTCTCTTGTGGGCCTATGCACAGTGTTTAGGTTCGCTGACAGCATGGATGTTTTATGTTTGGCACACCTCTTGGTCGATACATATACAAAAAGTCAGTTATAATGATGATTTCTAACCGTTGGATTTATCACCCAAAAAAATTCTTGAATCTAGAATTACTCCTTAAAAAGGACTAAAATCTAATGGCTAGAGATAACCAATCAGACTGATTTTTTTGTGTTTATCCACCAAAGGATAGGCTAAAGTAACATCCACGTAGTCAGTGGGCCCACAAAAATAGCTACATAGGGCCACGAGAGACCTCTGCGTAAAAACATTCGGTGAAACGAAATTAGAAAGCAGCCCTACTTTTCAGTCTCATGGCCCAATCTGTCATTTGCTTTGATTTAGTATAATTTCTATTTAATTGAAGTTCTTTTAATATCGAGTCCACTTTCACTCTTAAGAGACCACTGACCCTATGGATGTTTGGCGAGAAAATTTTCGCTCGCCGGGGGCTGCAAACTTTGATGTCCCCCTCCCAAAATGTCTGACAAGTATCCTTTTTGACTACTAACCAAAGGCTTAACCAGGGTTGAGTTAAGGGATTGGGGTACTTGTCAGACATTTTGGGTGGGGAGACTTCAAAGTTTGAAGTCCCCGGGGCCAGCGAATGTTTTCTCGATGTTTGGCCCATCCCTAGATGAGGTGGATTGACATGACCTTTAATCAGCTTTTGACCTTGTAGATCTCTTCAATGGGACCCATGTGATGGAAGGTCAAGTCGAATAGATTGTGACCGTTGTCTACGAACCTTATAGTCTTGCACAATGCACATGTTATGGAAAGGAGACAACCACGTAGCACATTTTTTGAGCGCACAAACCGCATAGATGTTTACCCCACCTCTTGGTAGATGTACACACACAAAATCAGCTTGAATTGGTTATCTCTAGCCATTACATATTACCACTTTTTAAAGAGTGATTGTAGCCATTGAAGTCAATCATTTTTTAGGGTAATAAATCCAACGTTTACAAATCATCAATCAAGCTGATTTTTGGTGTGTATATCCAACAAGGGGTGGACTAAACATCCATTCAATTAGTAGGTCCCAAAAAATTTGCTACGTAGGGCCACAAGTCATCTACATCGACTTCATCAAGAGTCCACAGCATCCTAGGAGATCAAGTGTTTGCCTGATCAGGTGATCTAATGGTTAGTTGATCCATTATAATGGTCATAATGGCAATGCAGATAACCGTTATGCCGTTATAACGATTCCTTTTAAACCTTCATCATAACCATAGGGAATTTTGTGTTGAATCATCCCATTAGGATAATTTTCTGATCTAGCAGACGTTTTTGATTGCCAATCATGTTTTTTTTTTTGCATTTGGAATTATTGGCACTGGATTTTTAAGTCAATGAAGCAAAGAACCAAAAGATCAGGCAAATATTTTCGTTAACTAACAATCGGGAAGCATATGGAGGCAATTAAAGCATAATAACCGTTATAATGGGAAATAACGTAACTGTGGGGTCGGGGCATTACCGTTTTAACGACCATTATTTTCAACATAATGCCCATGCTTTAGCTTCTTTTATAAAACCCCGAAAATCCTAAAAAGATATTTCGGTCCGTTTTGAATTTTTAGGACCTTTTTTCGCATGTTTTTCTTCATGAAATACGTTTATCTAACTATAAAAACACTCACACGAAATTTTGACCAATTCAGAGAAAATTAAAATTTTGAGATTTTTTTGGGTCGTTTCATGCGGGCCCACATGAGCTCAGTAGGCCCACGTGTTAGGTCGGTTATATAAATATGACACGTATAATTAATTTAATCTTAATTAATATGAAATTTAACCTATGTTATTGATTATTTTATGAGTACGTGTGTGTGTATACACCTATAAGTATATGATGATATAGCGTGTAACATGAATTATACAACCATGTTAAACATTTTTGGTAATTCTATAGTTTATGGCAAGGTTTAAAGGAGGCCGTTTTAACGGTTAAACGGATTGGGGGCGTTACCGTTTAAACCATTTAAACAGATTGAAATGGCCAAAGGCAAAAATGAAAAAAAAAAAAACGGAATTAAACGAAAAAAATGGCGCTGAAATTCAAATTTTGAAATTTGAAAATTAAAAAAAAATAGAATTTAACGGATTTTAACGGAAATTAAACAGATTTTAACAGAATTAAACGGATTTAATGGCCATTTTTTTTACAAATTTTTTCAGAATTAAAAGACAGTCTAAACAATTTTAACTGCCATTAAAACAAAAAAATGGCCTTTTTTCAAAACCGTTAAAACGTGTTTAAACGGTTTTAATGGAAACGGGCTTGGGGCGTTACCATTTAAACGGCCGTTAAAACCGTTTAAACGGCCATTTTTAAAACCATGGTTTATGGTAAGTATTGCATAACTTTATTAGTTACCCACACAATAATAAAACATAGGTATCTTATAAGAATTAATACTTATCAACATTAAACACATGATCATTAGTAAGCAAATATTTTAAGGAAGATAGTTATTAGTAATCAAAATATCAAACCTCAAGGGATGAGGTGTTTTTAATTAAAACCCAAACATCAAACTTTTTAGTTGGAGACGTCTCCCACCCTCACTATTTGTTTCTTTATTTTATTTTGAATTTCTATCCAAAAGTTTTCTTTTAACCAACAAAACTCTTCTTTCAATTACTTTTTTTTTTTTTCAAAAGTTGACATCCATGCATGTCCATTTTTGAACGGTTGTTCTTATTCAAGTCCACAACCCATTAAACCTAATAACATATAATCAAGTCCAGATACATGGAGATACACAAACCGAGCCAATTCAAATTCTAAGACCGTAGTTTGGCGCATAAAAAGATAATAAAAATATATACGTATAATTTAATAAAGACGATAATGTTTCGATCGTTTTTTTAACTCGGATGATCGTAACGGTAACTCGAATTGTTATTTAGAAATCATTTTAGATTTTAGAAATTTATTTTATTTAACCTACATTTAACCCTAAATTATAATAAATTTGAATGTTTCAAAACCTTGGGATCGGATCTACGCGAAAAATAAAATCGACATGAAGAATTAGGATTAATCGGATAGCGAAGCTAAGGTAGGATTCTGTTCCCGATCTCTTACTTTTATGGATGCATTTTATTATTATATTATTAAATGTATGTGTTTAAAATAGAAAATTTATTTCAATTTATGTTGAAAAACATGTAAATCGATTCTCGTGCATCTCCATTGATTTATTTGAATGTATTAAAACATGGTCGTTCGTTGGATATTATCCTGGATTGTTAATTATTGCTGGAGATGTATTGGTTGTTATTATTTTAAGAGTTCGGATGTATCGTAGGACCACGACCCCTTGGATGCTCTCTCAAATTCTGAGAGTATGCCTAAAAAGTAACGGGGACATTCTATTTCCAATAGTGAAAGACCTGAGATATCACAAGATCCTTGTGGTGGAATTAACGGCATTGCCCGCCCATAAGAAAGCCGCTTGTTTGGCCCAACCATGCACTCTCGTTATTATTTTAACTCATTGGGGTTTTGAGATTTACTCGATGAGTCCATTATTTGATTATCGATAGCATTGATGCATACTTCGATCATTATATGATTTTTATCATGTTTTAATTGCTCATCCCTATAGAAGTATAGGTGGTGGAGCGAATCGACTGAGTTGTTAATAACTCATGCTTATATTCTAACATTTTTATAGAGATACTGGATGGACCAACGGCTCAGTGATAGGAACCAGATGATTTTAATACTTTCATTGCTTTCCTAGAAACTATGTTTAGGTTTTGCTTCTAGTTATTTGAATTATTAATTATCTCAGTAGGTTGTTATTTGACATTTGAAAGTAATCGGAAACAAGTTTCAGGTTTATGTTTATGAAATTATCATTATGAGATTGATTCATTTTGATTGGTGTATTGACTTACATACATGCTCATTATTTCATTCACATTACTTTAATCTGCACCTCGTGCTTTAGCCTCGGATATCAGGTTCGATCCATACTCTTCTGGATCGGGTCATAGGTCTCGGGTTCGGGTCGCGACATCTTTGCCCATACTTTAACACGAGGTAATGATTTTAACTAAATTTAGTTATCAGGATGAATTTTAACTAAATTCTTAATTTTTTTACATTTAATATTTTTTTACGAGACAATTAATTATCAATCAAAGGTTGTTTATTTATTTATTTATAGTTTATAACATTCTTTGGTCATTAATAAATTTGTTGATTTATTTTTGCTTAATTACTATTAATAATTTTTATTTTATTTTCTTCGCCGTGCTTTAGCACGGGGTAATGACACTAGTATACACTTAAGTTTTAACTTGTTTTAAAGTCTTTGAGGTCTTGGGTCCAAAACCCATTAGCTTCAAGACACTAAAATTTTATTTTTTTATTTTTATATTTTATGAATAGCAGTGTCAAGAATTGTATTCGGATGGTGATTTTATTAGTTGTTTCAAATATAATTATCTCTTTACAAAATTGTTATAAAATTTGTGGTATAAGAAGGTCCTCTTCAACCAAGCATAAAGAACCTAAAGATGTGAGATCTAATAAAGATAAAGGAGAAGAAAGACAAAAAAGGGGTTAAAAAAGACAAATGGGATTGATAAGAAAGTCACGATCATATTAGATTTGTAGATAATAGATAGATGGAGATGAGAGAGTGAAAAGAATCTTGTATTGTCCTCTCATCATCCTCTTTAAAAAGTTGAAAGGCTTGAAGGGCATTGCAAATAGAAATTTAAAATAAAATAAAATATAAGGGTATGTTTGTCATTTAATTTGATCTAAGGTGGTGTTTGGTAAATTAAGTTATCAGATCTAAAAGCTTAAAGTACTTAAGGTCTGATAGCTTAATGACTTATGTTTGAATTGGATTGTTTGGTAATGGTACCGTAAGTCTTAAAATTAAGTCAAGGGCATTGTGGGTATTTTAAAATATTTATTATGATACTTTCGTAAGTTTTTAAAAGAGAAAGCTTAAGAAAAAGGACATTATCAATATTAAAAGAGAATATTATAATCTTTTGAAAAGATGCTTTCACTTACCATAACTGAAGGGATGGTAACTTTTTTACTTTTCACTTAGGCCCTGCATGGTTCACCGCAAATTAAGTGCAATGCACTCACTTGCAGCGGGCCCATGAAATCCACGTGATTGGTTGGGGCGTGCAAGTGAGTTAGCATCCAGGCCTTTGCAAACCTCTTAAGAAATTGGATGCAAGTAGATGCAGTCCAAAAACCGGTGCAGTCGCTTGCATGAAGTCTTCTTTTTCTTCTTCATCCTCTCTCGCACTTCTTCTTCATTTCGAATACCAAACTAGCTCAACCCCCATTAGCTTAACCGACATTGTCTCTTCTCCATTTTCTCTTCTCTGCAACAGTGGCAGCGGCTCTGATGATTGGCTCAGGCTTTGACCTCGACAAGCTCACCTATGAGATCTTCTCCATCCTTGAAACCAAATTCCTCTTTGGCTACAACGATCCAAGCTTTTTCTCTCTGAGAAATCTCAAATTCCAGTCGAAAATCTCCTCAGGAAATTCCAGTGTTAGCGAAGCCGATCACAACCCACATTACGAGCCACGTGGCATACTCTTAGAGGGCACTAGCCGTATATATGTTTGACCAGTCCCTCGGTAGACCTGCAAACAGAAAATCAGCCCTATTAGTGATTTACAAGCTTTGGATCTTTGCACCCAAATAATGCTCAATAATGCTCAAATTCCTACTGTTAAAATCAACCCAAGAAAATAGCTTCAATCTAATGCTTAGAAATCATTGATCAGGTTTATTTTTGGTTTGTCGGTCCACCTAGTGATTGGCCAAACATCCATACGGTCAGCGTCCACTAAGCGTATGCCACGTGGCTCGTACCGTGGGCTGGGATCGGCTTCCCTGGTTTACTCATGATTTTGTAGAGCAGTCTGGTTCGACTCTGACAGTCTGACTTAGGCCCACTCCTAGAACCTCCTAAGAGAAATGACGAGTAAAACTTTGCTGACCTCCCATGATGATAGCCCCGACGACCGCCCCCAATACGAGCCACGGGCATACTTTTAGAGGATGTGGACCGTATGGATGTTTATCCAATCCCGAGATGGGCCTACAAACCAAAAATCAGCCTGATTAGCGATTTCAAACCTTTGGATCTTTGTATCCAAATAATGGTCAATAATTCTTAACTTCACAAGTTAAAATCAACCCATGAAAATGACTCCAATCCAATGCTTAGAAATCACTAATCAAGGTGATGTATCCTGCTGAAAAATTAATACATCTCACAGAAATTGTATGCATGTCATTTGAATCTATTTACAAGGTGTGAACCAAACAGCTGTGAGTGACTTGTATTACAAGTGATTACAACTCAAGTCACTGCATTTGCAATGAACTGCAAAGTGTACCTAAGTGCAGCGAGCCAAGCAGGGCCTTAATTTCAGTGGTTTTGGTGATACGTGCTGGAATTAAGTTGTTTACCGAACCCCACTTAATCACCAAAATCACTTAAATCCAATTCATTCAAACTTAAGGTCTGAGAAAAAGTTTTACAAAACACCCCCTAAGTCAATTTCAAAGGTACAGAGGCAATTCTAATATTTTAATATAGGGAGACATGTCTAATATACTTCATGAACCAGGGATGTAAGTCAAAAAAGGAAAAATGGGATATATAAGAAAGTCATGATCATATTAGATTTGTAAATAATAGATAGATGGAGACGAGATCATATTAGATTTGTAGATAACTAATCAGGCTGATTTTTTGTGTCTATCCACCAAAGGGTGGGCTAAAGTAACATCCATGTAGTCAGTGGACCCACAAAAATACGTTACATAGGCCCACAAGAGACCTTGCATAAAAGAATTTCGGTGAAATGAAACTAGAAATCAGCCTTACTTTTCAGTCTCATGGCCCAATCTATCATTTGCTTTGATTCAGTTTAATTTATGTTTAATTGAAGATCTTGTAATATCAAGTCCACTTTTGGTCATGGATGGGCACACTCTTAGTTATGGCCCATCCCTAGATGGACCTACAGATCATTTGGTGATTTCTAACCAAATGTAAATTATAAAAAGATAAGAAAAATCTAATTAGGTTTCCCTCTAAAATTTTTCATTCAAAAAGTAAGAGAAAGAGTACATCTTTTAAATTCTTTGAGATTTTCAATTCGTAACCCCTCAAATATACACTTTAGTTTTAACTTGTTTTAAAGTCTTTGAGGTCTTGGGTCCAAAACCCATTAGCCTCAAGACAATAAAATTTTATTTTTTTATTTTTATATTTTATGAATAACATTGCCAATAATTGTATTCGGACGGTAATTTTATTAGTTATTTCAAATATAAAATATCTCTTTATAAAATAGTTATAAAATTTGTGGTATAAGGTCCTCTTCAACCAAGCATAAAGAACCCAAGATGTGAGTTCTAATAAAGATAAAGGAGAAGAAAGACAAAAAAATGGTTCAAAAAGACAAATGGGATTGATAAGAAAGTCACGATCATATTAGATTTGTAGATAATAGATAGATAGAGACGAAAGAGTAAAAAGAATCTTGTATTGTCCTCTCATCATCCTCTTTAAAAAGTTGAAAGGCTTGAAGGGCATTGCAAATAGAAATTTAAAATAAAATAAAATATAAGGGTATGTTTGTCATTTAATTTTGATCTAAGGTGGTGTTTGGTAAATTAAGTTATTAGATCTAAAAGTTTAAAGTACTTAAGGTCTGATAGCTTAATGACTTATTTCTGAATTGGATTGTTTGATAATGGTCTTAAGTCTTGAAATTAAGTCAAGGGCATTGTGGGTATTTTAAAATATTTATTCGGACACTTTCGTAAGTTTTTAAAGAGAAAGCTTAAGAAAAGGACATTATCAGCATTAAAAGAAAATATTAGAATCTTTTGAAAAGTTGCTTTCATTTACCGCAAGTGAAGGGATGGTGACTTTTGTACTTTTCACTTAATTTCAGTGGTTTTAGTGATAAGTGCTGGAATTAAGTTGTTTACCAACGCCACTTATAGCCAAAATCACATAAATTCAGTTCATTCAAACTTAAGGTCCGAGAAAAAGTTTTACCAAACACCACCTAAGTCAATTTTAAAGGTACAAGGAGGCAATTTTAATTTTTTAATCTAGGGAGGCATGTCTAATATACTTCAATAACCAGGGATGTAAGTCAAAAAATGAAAAATGAGATATATAAGAAAGTCACGATCATATTAGATTTGTAGATAATAAATAGATGGAGACGAGATAGTGAAATGAATCTTGTATTGTCAATCTCATCGTCCTCTTTAAAAAGTTGAAAGGCATTGAAGATAGAATTTTAAAAATCAAATAAAATATAAAGGTAGGTTTGTCATTTAATTTTGATCTAAGTCAATTTCAAAGATATAAGGAGGTAACTCAATTTTTTTTAATCTAGGGAGACATGTTTAATGTGCTTCATTAACCAGGGAGGTAAGTCAAAAAAACCATATATTTTTTCTAACACACCATTGGGCTTTTATATCTGGCCATCTATATACCAGGCTTGGGCTTCATTTGTGGGCTTGACATGTCAAATATGAGTATAAAGATAAATCCGTCGAGCTTTTTACCTGAATTGCTTGGCCCATCGGGAGCCAAGCTGACCAGGCTTGGGCCTAGCTATTTATGTTTTCAGGTTGGACTTGGGCATAACATGGGACCCGAACCTGGCCAGTACTACCCCTACACTCTGCTGACAAACCACATGAGCAGTCATATCACTTGTTTTAATCCTTCAGTCCCACTATTATTTTATCTAAAATAAAAGTTAGGTGGGCATGGGAAAAAAAGATGTCTCACTATTTTGATATTAAACGATGGGATCCCTCCACAAACTTAGAGACCAATCAGTCTAGAAACATTTTTTGGGCCCACTGACCACATGGATGTTTAGCTCACCCATTAGTCAATAATCACAGTTAAAATCAGCTTGATTGATGATTTCTAGCCGTTGGCCCACCCTTAAACAAAATCAGTACAATGCCCACCTTCAACTTTGAAAGTTAAAGAAGAAAAAATAAAATTTCAAAAATACCCATTTTAAACTTAGTATAATGCCCATCATTAGAACAAAATCTGTACAATGCCTTCCCTTAAAACTCTAAAAATTAACAAAAAAAAAATTAAAAATTAAAAATACCCTTTTAAATCTAATAGAATGCCCAGGCTTGAACAAAATCTTGGATCCGCCACTGGAGAGCGAGAGTCCTCTACATCGACTGCGTCTAAAGTTTTTCCAAACTTGCCATAGTAATAAAATTGCCTCCTTAGTTGTTATGTGTGTAAGAAAACTTTATTTTCCTTCGAAAACCTTGTAAATCTAGTCTCAAGGAACTCATACCTAAGCAACAATATTGCTGGAGGCTATTAGTTGGTGGGTGAGTGAAAAGCTTCTTAGGGCTATACAGCCCATATGGAAAGCTGATGTGACCAATCCAGACCATTTTGTCTCGAATGATGATCCTGTCAGGCGACCCGCTCATAAATTCACATTAGGTGTCCTCGTGTCATTTTTCAAATGGAGAAAAGTGTAACCTACCAAATACATCATGCTAACTTGTACAGAACAAGTACAATTTTTCGTTCAATGAAAAAATGACACGAGGGCACATTACCATAATTTTGTATACAGGACACCTGATGGGATTAATGGGATCCCCATTTTGCTGCCTTTGGGTTGGCCACATGAACAGTTCACAAGTTTTGCTAATGGGTTTCCTTGCTAATTTTGTGAAATCCTCTCCAACGACTTCCTTAGCTTCCTAATCCTTCGACGACCATTGTCGCTTCTCCAACCAACCATTACTACTTACTATCTGACTAATTTGCGTGACCACGAAGCATTACTACCATCATCAAACTAAACATCAAATTAAAAGATATAGAAATCCCTATTTTTGTCATAACTTGATCTACATTGATGAACGTCATGTGAACGCCGTGTGAAGGGTATGCCCCAACCCCAGTTTTGACTTTATAACTAAATTGAGAAAAAGTGTGCCTTACCAAGAGTACATCGTGCTAACTTGGACAGAACAAGTACAATTTTTCGTTCAACGAAAGAATGATACAAGGGCACCTTACACCTGATGGGATTAATGGGAACCCTATTTTGCTGCCTTTGGGTTGGCCACATGAATAGTTCACAAGTTTTGCTAATGGGTTTCCTTGCAAATTTTGTGAAATCCTCTCAAATGACTGCCTTAGCTTCCTAATCCTTCGACGACCATTTGTCACTTCTCCAACCAACCGTCGCTAACCATCTGACCAATATACGTGACTACGAAGCATTCCTACCATCATCAAACTAAACATCAAATTAAAAGATAAAAAAAATCCCTATTTTTGTCATAACTTGATCAACGTCGGTGAGCATTATGTGAACGCCATTTGAAGGGTATGGCCCCAACCCTAGGTTCAATTAGAAAATGACACGAGGACACCTTACCGTAACTTTTTATATGGGACACCTGATGGGACTAATGGGATCCCATTCTTTTGCGAATGGGTTGGCCACATGATTACTTCACTAGTTTTGCTAATTTGGTGAAACAACAAATCCAATATTGTGCTTATTGAAAGCTCTTGTTATGGATCTTCCTCTCCAATGGCGCTTCCTAATCGTCCGAGGACAATTGTCGCTTCTCCAACCAACCATCACCGCTTCCTATTTGACCAATATGCGTGACCGCGAAGCATTATCTTCCTACCATCATCAAATTAAGCATAATTTAAAAGATTTAAAAAAAAAAAAAAAAATCTAGTCATAGGGTTGTGATGTAACAAGGTATACCTGACGCTTTTTGGCATCAGGTTCAGGTAGCGCAATTTTGTTACTCACCGATGCCATATGGGCCCACAGACCACATGGATGTCTAGTGGCCCACCCCTTGGTAGACATTTATATAAAAAATCAGCTTGTTCGATGATTTCTAGCTGTTGGTTTTATTTACCTTAAGATGTACTAAAATCTAATGGCTAGAGATTACCAATCAGGGTGATGTTTTGGTGTGTGTATCACCAAGGGGTGGTCTAAACATCGATGCGGTCAGTGGGCCCATAGTGCAGCGATGAGTAACAAAAGTAGTGAGATTATACCTTGTTAAATCTTTTTTCCTTTGTCATATGTCCGTGTTTTTCTTAAATTATCTGATTCGTGACGAAAAAGTGCGCAATGTTGACTTAATGCAAGTTTCCAACTTTGACAAGGCATCTCGGTGGAGCTTTTTTTTTCTCTACGTGCAATGACAATTTAGTTGTTTCACCAAAAGAAGAAAATTCTCTTTTTTGTTTTGTTTCGTTTTTTTTTCTTTCTTTTTTCACAAGTGCATTAACACATTGGGATTGCTTTTTCTCGTCTCCCCTTTGTTGATCCATTCACGATTCTAACGTTTTTTAAGGGTCTGTTTGTTGACCGCCCAACTTTGCCCAACTTCGCCCAACTTCGCGTGTTTACCACGACTAAGCCGTGGGACTAGGGCCGGCTCTACCTTAAGGCCATTAAGGCCGTTGTCTAAGACCCCTTGGTGAGAGAAGGCGCCAGCCCAAGTCCCACTAACCACATGGATTTTTATCTCACCTTTTATTGGATATACAAACCAAAAATCAACTTGATTGATTATCTCTAGCCTTAGATTTTTAGGACATGACTCTAGCCGTAAGATTTAAGCATGTTTTTTGGGTAGTAAATCCAATGTCTAGAAATCATCAATTAAGCTGATTTTTAGTGTTTTTATTCACCAATAGGTGGGCTGAACATCCACGCAGACATTGGCCCCAAAAAATAATCTATGTAGGGCCATGAGAGTCCTCTGGTATTGAATTATCAAGAATAATTTTTTTATATAAAGATTTTCAATAATATAGAGTTTAATTTTTTAATTAATAACATATATATATATTAAATATAAAAAAGGCTTTAAATAGAGTTTTCCCTTTAGGCCTCAACTTGTATCGAGACGGCCCTGCGTGGGACTCGTGAGTTGCATTGGCCCTAAGAGTTGCGACGAGACAACTCTCAACCCCACGAAACTTGTGAAGTTATATGACGGTACAACTTTAATGTCGCACTTATAATAATTTGAACTTTGAAGTTTATTTACCCATTGTATATATTATTATTTACGGACATTAAATCACTGACACGTAGCAAGTGGGAGCCAAACTTAGCATGTGGGCCTACATGATATGTTGATCACATGACATGTGGGACCCACATGATATTTAGACCATATAACATGTGGGGCCCACGTGACTTGTAGGATCTTGGATTACATGAAACGTGGCGCATGGAACTGCGCTTGATATGATATATGGGGTCCATATAGCTATGTATAATCCACCTACTATGAGGCATTGAGTGCAGGGGGCCACTTAATACACACCTAGAGACCACTAATACTATGTTTTATAGTAAATTGTGCATCAAGCTCAATACACGTGTAATGTATATAATAATTTTCAAAGCCAAGTCTCAAGGAGTAAAACTTCTGTCACAACGGATTGCAAATCACACAATCACAAGCCAATGAGTTCTCGGCATGTACCCAAGTGTTTTTGCAAGAACCCTGCTTTTGCTTTGAGGTGTACGTGCCCGTGAACTCATTGGCTTGTGATCGTGTGATTTGCAATCTCGTTGTGACAGAAGTTTTACTCGTCTCAAGTACTATTCATTGTCCAAATTCAATATTGCGGCCGACTTCATGACTTGGTCCAGGGTACGTTAACTGTTGATTACCGTAAATGTCTAACAGTTTTTTTAAAAGGACAAAAATGCCCCTTTCATCAACCTTAGATCATTTAGGTCTGGGTCAAAGCCCTAACCCCAAATCAAAGGCTGTGGTAGACGCTTGGCTATGAGACTCCGGTAGGTGTGATGGTGGCCGACCAACTCACCGGAGCCAGCCACTAAAACATTCATTAATGGAGGATCAGAGGGATCAGAGGGATCAGAGCCGAGAAAAAACGTAAAAAATTTCCCTAAATTTTATTGAAAATTTGAAATTCAAATTTTAGCGCTGTTATTTTTTCTTTTTTCCATTTTTGCCCGTGTTACTTATAGCGGAAAAACTATAACGCCCCCAGTCTGTTATACCGTTATAATGGCTCCTTTTAAACCTTGATCTAAAGTAAGGCATGAAATGGATCGGTTCTATATAAATTCATATTCAGATTTGACTTTGAACACCGCAATCCTGACCTGAATCTATCTTGGATCCAAACCAAGATCCATTTGTGCTAATTCAGATCCGACACAATCCAACAACTCGTATTATTTTCAGATCCTAACTTAATCCAAAACCGTAAATGTTTGGATCTTGGGTCCCATTTAATTCCCTGGTCTAAAAAAATAAAAATAAAAATAAAAATATTGGAATCGTGATCCACCAAAAGGGAGTTGAAAAGGCACTCCACTATCTCTTCCTATTTTTATTTTTCAAATAAAATGGCAAAAAGAAAAAAGAAGGAAAGAAAAATATCACTATCGTTCGTAGGATAACCTAAGAAGATAGTAACGTTGCTGAAAGAAATATCCCTATTTTTACGGGGAAAAGTTTAGTCCACGTTTCCTTCGTGGAGCACATAAAAATGCACCACCTGGCATACTTTTTCAGGCCCACTGACTTATCAAAGATTTGGCCCATCACATGATGGACCTAGGTACCCTAGTTAGCAATTTTCCCTTTAATATGTGTATTTAATGTACTTTTAAGAAAATGTATTGTATTGTATTGCAGCATTATTTAAAGATTCGATAAAATTCATGTATTTTATGAAGAACCATATTATACTTGTATTATACATAACGCATAGGCTCCCATGACGGGCCTTTTACAATAGGCTTATGGGACAGGGTTTGTCAGTGTGGATTCCGAGAATCCGACGATGGTTTGTTTGGTAAAAAGTCAATGCCACCTCAGCACTATCGTAACCGTTGGTTTCTCAGAATCCACGTCCAACAAGGCCTGTCCCGTGAACCTCTCATAAGAAGCCAATCACAGGAGCCCGACCCTATACATAAAGGTCGGGTGCTCAAGAGATCCCCTTGTTTTGAATTATTGAAAAAAAAAAACTATTATTTTAAAAAAAGATTGGGCCCCGAGGACCCCCTTTTTTGTGACCTCTCTTGGGAGTCGTGTGCTCAGCTGTGGATTTCGAGAATCCAACGGTGGTTGAGCATTGTCAAAAAGTGAATGCCAGCTCAGCACTATCAACCACTACTGAAATCTTGGAATCAACGGCCGAGCACACGACTCCCGAGAAAGGTTGCAAAAGGGAGGGGGGGTCCCCTTAGCCCATTTTAAATATTATTTTATTTTTTATTCTTTTCCAAAATTTTAAATGTATTTTTTTGAATTATAAATTCAAATTATACTCGAAATTTCTTGTATTGTATTTTTACCGCATGCCGAATTACTAGCTATGGGACTTATACACCAAAATCAGCCTGATCGGTGTCAATCTGATTATCTGAAAAACATTTAAATCCCACGGCTAGAAATCACCCCACAAAAAGCGTTAGAATCCAACGGCCAGAGATCACCAATGAGGTTGGTTGTTGGTAATTAGGTCCATCAAGTCCCTGAAAAAAGTCGGCCAGGTGGTGCCTTTTCATGCACTCCAAATCCAAAGTTCTACAGGGAAAATACTGCACGTACTAAATTTTCACTTATTATAGGTGTTCGAAAAATCTGGATACGTTGACGTGTATGACCTTTCGGCCTGCCACCTCATTGCCATGTGTAAAGGCAAACCTCACCCACCTACGAGAGGATGAGTGAGTAAATTTCTGATGTCGGCGGTATTTGTGTCCAATAAAGAACTACCATCTGGACACGATAGGTGGGGAGCAGACATGATTTGACAAAAGAATATTCTAAAAAGTGATGTGAGCCCCACTGCGATTAACAAATGGCACTCTCTGATTGGTCACTTACTAAACCGAAAACGACTCTACGTAACTAAAAAAGAAAAAAGAAAAAACAGAAAGAAAAATTATCTAGAAGGAGTAGAACTTTGATGACCGCCGTCCGTGGTCAGCAAAGTTACTTATTACCCACAATATGAGCCACGTGGCATACGCTTAGAGATTTTTGACCGTATGGATGTTTGGCCCAACCCTAGATCGACATACAGACCACTAATTAGTCAATTAGTGATTTCTAAGCGTTTGATTGGAGTTAGATTGATTTTTAACTGTTGAATTTGAGCATCATTGACCATTATTTGGGGTACAAAGAGGATTTTTGGTCTGTAGGTCCACCTAAGGATTGGCCAAACATCCAAACGGAAAGTCCTCTAAGAGTTTGCCACGTGGCTCATATTGTGATGTTCTACTCCTCTAGAAGAGGTACAGAGGAGAAAACATTGATGTCTCTTCAACTGCTCCAATGTTTGATGTCCCCCTTCTAAAATGCCATTTGACATACTCTTTTCCATCATTGACCCATAAATGTTTTTCTCAACTTGGTGGCCCCCCAGCCCCCCAGCCCACCCCACCCCCACCAAAAAAAAAAAAATTCGATTATTGATTTTTAGCCGTTAGATTCGAATACCCCAAAAAAATCTCAAATCTAACAGCTGTAAATTACTCCACGATGAAAGCTCGAATCCAATGACTATAAATCATCAATCAAGATTAGTTTTCTTTTTTGTGTAGGTCCACCAAAGGGTGAACCAATCAGGGCAAAAAGATTGACACGTGGCGTTTAGGGATAGGGGGACTTCTTTGAAAGTATCTAGTGAACTGTAAGTAAGTGTAGCTCCAGAAAACCCGTCGTACATTACGGAGACAATACGAGCCCGTGTTTGATGACCTTGGGATATCAAAGCTTGAAATCCACCCTTGGAAACGCCATGTGGAGTACTCTTTAGAGTCTACTTACCTTATGGATATTGGATCTACCTCTTGATGAATTGACATATCAAAAATGAGTGTCATCAATAATTTATAACCGTTGGATTTAATATATTAATAACATGGTTCTTGATCGTTGAATTGAGTCTTTTTGTAAGATGCTAAAATATATTGTTATATATCATAGATCAAGCTGATATTTGGTATATAGGTCCATCAGTTGGTGATCTAAAGATCCGTAAGGTTAGTAGACTCCAAACTGAGTTTCAAATGGAATATTTGTGAGGAGGTGACTTCAAAAGATGAAAGATACAGGCAAGAAATGTTTTCGGGAGACAATACCCACCTAAAAAGACCTTCTCTTGTGACATCTAACCGCCGATTTTAGTCCGATTTTAGGACCGCCCGCCCTCCCTCACTTTAACCCGTCACGAGGAGACCATGAATTAAAAGACCGCCGGCCGCCGGCTCTCTCTCTCTTCACACGCTCTTTCCCTCCCCTATAAAATCCCAATCAACCAACTCTCTCTCTCTCTCTCTCTCTCTCTCTTTGTTGATGCGTCCCCTCCTCAATCCGAGAAACAACCCTAGCCTAAGAAACATCTCTGCAGTATTCAGATTCAACGGCTTTGATCCTATCAGACCCTTTCTCTTCCGATCTCCCTTCTCCGTTAGATTATCGAACTGCTTCTGTACTGATCGGAACGGAAAGTCATTGAAATCAACGGCATCGGAGATGGGAGTTGTAACGGCGGGTAACGAAGAAGGTGTCGCGAGGCGATTCTGGATCAAGTTCAGGAAAGAATCGGTGTTCGCCATGTATACACCTTTCGTCGTTTGCTTGGCTTCCGGAAAATTGGAATTGGAGACTTTCCGCCATTACATCGGTCAAGATGTCTTTTTTCTTAGGGCTTTTGCGCAGGCGTGAGTTTTTCGATTTTTCTTGGTTTTGTTCTTTGTTTCTTGTTTGGCTGATTTAGGGTCTGATTTGGATTTCTGTTTTTTTTTTAGGTATGAGTTGGCGGAAGATTGCGCGGATGACGATGATGCCAAGACTGCGATTTGCCACTTGAGGAAACATGTTATGGAGGAACTCAAGTTGCATGATTCTTTCGTTCAAGTAATGTTTAGATTAATTCCCTTTTTCTTGCAAGATCTCCCTATTAGAATCTGATGAAAGTGAAATTTCGAAAAATTTTCTGGCAAATATGAAACTTTAACTGATGAGATCGCTTACAACTTTACTTTTAAAGATAATTTGCACCAGTATGGTCATGAACATGAATCTTGATAATCAAGAACTGCGGTTTGTTTTGTTTAGGAACATTTTTCAACCTTTTTATTATTATTCTAGGATAGAGATGCGCAAGTAATAGTAGCCATGCTAGCAGTATGCAGAATTAGGGAAAGTTTAACTGATGAACTATCACTATAACAATTTATTGTGTTGTGTAGAGAATCCTCCAAGGGCAGCGGATTATTAGTTTTTAAGTTTTCTGAATAGTTGAAATGAAATTATACCAAAACAAAAGAGAAATTGATGGTTCTTAGATTGTGAATTGCCCATTTGATCTGCATTTATGCAAGTCAAATTAATGCTCTGAAACAATATATTATGCAATAGAAAGAATGCTAGAAACAATACAAAAGAAGCGCTAAAGCTTCAAAAGATTATTGAATCAAATATTATATTTGATGGTGTGATTCAATCTCTTGGAAGTCCTATAATTGGTACTGCTTCTAATCCTAGGTCAAACTTAGAGGTAGGGTGATTTCATCTCATATATCCTTCCTTCTCTCTACCATTAAACCGTTCCCTACCCTACCTGACCCCCCACCTTTAATACCCCTATATCCTGCAATGTCATCCCATAATCCTGAACTCAAAACTCCAATTGAGTCCCATTTAAACCCATGACCCCTCCTGTGCAGATAATCGACTAGAACCACTTAGGTCTGCTTCCCCTCAACTTTTATCCTCAAAATCCAACCCAAAATTTAGTCCTAAAGCCTAAATTTTAAACTACAATTATCCCTACTTTAATTCTTTAACCCTTATTTGGAATAAATAGTTTTAGAGAGGAAAAACCTGCTGGTCCCACTTCAGTGTTTTTCACTTATCATTTAATTTCACATAATCAAGAATATTAGTTACAATCTTGAACTGTTCTGGTAGATATAGGTATTGATTTTGCAACTCTTAGTTCATTTTTCTAGGTAGTTTGAGCAGTAGTTGTTCCTCAGTTGATGACATGTTATTCCTAAATGTCTATGGCTAGTGTGCCTCATTTGACTTATTTTTTTTAATAAGTAACAAATAAATGTATTAAAGAGAATAAAAGCAGTAAGTACTCCCCCTCCTAATTTACGATAACCTTTTAGCAAACTCCTGGCATTTACAAAAGAGACCAGACAAGGAAAAAAATTCTTCAAATTCCTTAAGAATGGCCACTCAATGAATTATAGAAGCCTTAGTTTGGTCGATCACTCACTTGAGATCCGTAACTCCTTACTAAGCAATAACTTAAGTTGAGTTGAATGGAATGTTACTCCAAAGACATTTAGCACATTCTTTTTTGAATGATAACACATATTGAGATATTGACTTGAGACAGATGGTAAACCAATTGCTTACATAATGGTATCGGTTTCTCTAATCATGAGATCATAGTTGTGAGAATGCACTTTTGGGCGTTATCTTGGAGGCTCAGTTACTAATGAAAGTGACATAATAATTAAACATTAATTGTATATGGACATTTTTTTTCTTTTTCATTCCTTTTCACATCCACGTGGGAGCTCATTTTACAAGTATATATTCTGAAGAGAATCAGTTATGCAGGAATGGGGTTTTGATCATGCGACAGAGAGCACTTCCAACACTGCCACAGTAAAATACACAGATTTCTTGTTAGCAACAGCCTCTGGGAAGGTCGAAGGAGGAAAAGGTCCTGGTAAAATTGCGACTCCATTTGAGAAGACAAAAATTGCTGCTTATACAATAGGTGCTATGACACCTTGCATGAGGCTCTATGCCTTTTTAGGTAAGGAGCTCCGGGCACTTCTGGATCCTGATGAAAGCAGTCATCTCTACAAGAAGTGGATTGATACATATTCCTCTGAAAAATTTGAGGTTTGTCTCATTATTAACCATTAATCCTTCATCACATTCAAACCAATTCACTTTGCTGAGACCACATACACACATACATAATTTGGTCAAACAGCTCACTTTGCTTATTCTTTCTATTGGATACAGGCATCAGCTCTGCAAACAGAGGATTTGCTTGATAAACTAAGTATCTCTTTGACAGGCGAAGAGCTTGAAGTCATAGAAAAGCTTTACCATCGAGCCATGAAACTTGAAATAGATTTTTTTTCTGCTCAACCAATTGTTCAGCAAACTATAGTCCCTTTGTCTGGAGTGCATGACCCTGCGGAGCATCGTCTTATTATATTTTCTGATTTTGATTTGACGTGCACTGTTGTTGATTCTGCCGCCATTTTAGCAGAGATTGCTATATTAACCGTACCAAAAGCTGATCAGAGTGGACCTGAAAATGTACTTGTTCGGAAGTCATCAGCTGATCTGAGGAACACGTGGGATGTTCTTTCTGGACAGTATACTGAAGAGTATGAACAATGCATAGAAAGCATTTTGCCCAGTGAGAAAGGTAAAATAAGCAGTTGCGCACTTCTTGGTTGATGTATAATATTTTCAAGAAACACATTTTATAGTTTCAGGAATGATCTAATTAAAACGAGGTAAAAGTATAGCAATCACTCACTAAGAGCTTTTTATAATGCTCTCATGTTCCAACTTCCTGTGATTTTGCAGTGGAAGGATTTAACTATGAAGGTCTACGCAGTGCACTTGAGCGACTTTCAGATTTTGAGAAACGGGCAAATTCAAGAGTGATTGAATCTGGGGTACTGCAGGGTTTAAATCTGGAAGACATAAAGCGGGCTGGCGAACGTCTTCAACTCCAAGATGGTTGTACAGGGTTCTTTCAGAAGATTGTAAAGAATGAAGATCTGAATGCAGATGTCCATATACTTTCTTATTGTTGGTGTGGGGATCTTATTAGGTCAGCTTTTTCATCAGGTATATTTCTTTACTATGAGAACTGTGCAGTTTGTGAAATCTATAGTACACATTTGCTTGGCAATTTGCGTGTTTTTTTCTGTGTAGAACACCAATTGTACTCTCTTGAACTTTGGGTTACTAGCACAACTTTTTCTAGAATTGCAATATTTTAAATTCCAGAATGTATATTTAGTTTTTGTGACACTGACTTGACTTTATGCTATTTTCACTATAGCAAATAGCCCTGAAACATAAGCCTCTGTGAAGTTTCTAGTAACGTGGTTTAATATGACCAGATTTGCCAATTGCAAATTACGGTTGTTCACAAATAAAAGTTGCAGCATTCAGAGTTCAGAGTCTTGTTCTGTCTCATTTTGTCTTGGTTGAGGCGTCTTGTTTGGTAGGGACTGAGAAGATACATTGGGGTATGTATCGTCTTGTACCGGAACCATAATTAAAGTAAATTAAACCTTATTTTTTATTGTATATGCATCTTCTATAAAGTATACACAACATGTTTTGGCTTAATTGAGCTTTAATATAATTTGTATTTGTACAGATCATGTTGTGCTTTGTTTTGCCTCTGTTGAGACATCTTGTTATGTGCTGCTTGATGTAAAGTACGCTAAATTGATTTAATATTGTAGAATCTGATTAAGTCATTAGTGATGGCGCTTTCTTGGCTAAGTTGTGATTGTGTTTCTGTTGAAAATTAATTCTGCGCGTTTTAATTTCCAATGTTTATAATTCTTGACGATATTTTTGATCTAGAAAATGATATTAAGTTGATAGATTAGTATGTGCGAAACGTGACAAATGATTCATTTAGGCTTATCATATAGTCTCTGTTGAGACGTCTTGTTATGTGCTGCTTGATGTAAAGTACGCTAAATTGATTTAATATTGTAGAATCTGATAAATCATTAGTGATGGCGCTTTCTTGGCTAAGTTGTGATTGTGTTTCTGTTGAAAATTAATTCTGCAAGTTTTAATTTCCAATGTTCATAATTCTTGATGATATTTTTGATCTAGAAAATGATATTAAGTTGATAGATTAGTATGTGCGAAACGTGACAAATGATTCATTTAGGCTTATCATAGTGTCTATAGACCATTAAGAAATGATTGCTCTTGCAATGAAGCTCCATTTGTATCTTTCTTACTATTTAATTAATAAATTGTAGTAACTGCATTAGTTGGGCATGAAGAATTCATTTTTTTTTCCTTTTGATCCTTTCTTTTCACGATGCTCTTCATCAGGAGGACATGGCTACCATGGTTTTAAGTTCTGGACGATCCTGACTTGGATTGCCTAGGACCGAGACATGAGACAATATGCCACTCAGGCGAGTCCGCATAATTCTTCTTATATTTCACATTGGATAGTCTGAGACAATGCCTCGGTCTCTGTTCCCAGACAACCGATCTCCAATACTGAGTTTTAAAACCAAGGTGGCTACACACTTGGATTTCGGGCTCAAGGGGAGGAAGGTGAGGTTGGTGGTTGGAAAAAACTACTTATTTCTTGAAGCAATTATCATGATTGTGGTTTGAGAGATTTAGCGGGTAACGAAGAAAACTGGGTTTAGATTAGTGCTAATCGCCCTACATTTTTTAAGAAATGAATTCAATTCACTATCCTTGTCGTTTATGTGCTGACAGTGCTTAGAAGTGTTGGTATTGTTTAATCATTGGTTTAAAACCCGTCTTCACCTCTTACAAGCTAACCCATCATCCACCCTATAGTATTTCTTAGGTTATGGCCATTTGATCAAGGAATGATATATTTATCTCACAGTGGATGTATTTTCTTTGAACTCTTGAAAGAAATTAGAAGAGTGGGGTCCATATTGGTTGATGCTGTAGTTGAGAAGAATCACCATCTTAGACGCCATGAAGCTTACACATAGATCCCTGGCCAAACAGTTGGTAAGTCAATTATCTTATCATTAGTAGACATCTTATTTCAATATGTGGTTAGTCTGGCCACATTTCCATTCACCTTAGACATCCCATTCGGATGCCACGTAATTTTGAGGTACCTCAAGTCTTCTTCGGAAGAGAGATTATTCTCAAGGAATGGTCACTTGGGCAGTTTTACTTATATTGCTGTCTTGGGGTAGGTTCTTTAGTGGATTTGCAGTTTGACTATTTTATCTTTGTTGGAATTGACTTTCTTACTTTGAAGAAGTAGGAATTAAGTAGTGATTATGTAGAGAAGGTGATTGGGTGACACATTTGAGATTTGCAATTTCGAGTTGGTGTTTGAGGACTGAATTAGTAAAGATTTGGTTGCGGTGGTGGGGGGACCATGGTTTATAATTTTGGTTGATACCAATTGATATGGGTGTATTATCTTGATAAAGGGCATATCGATGCATATAAACTGTCATGTATTGTATACTTCAATATCTTTTATTATTATTATTTATTAGGTATCTTAGTCATTTCATTGTATCTGTGTTTATAAATTGCATATTGACGCATATCTGCTGGTGCACGAGTATTATTCCACGTGTTTTTTGATTTTTATGTTTTCGTATCGTTCTGTATGTATATGTAATGCAATTTTTACTGGAGGTGGATACACAAGTCAATGTTGGTAATTATGGTTACAAGTCAAGGCAATGCTATTTTAGTCTTGTCTGTCTGATGTATCAAAGTATTACAAATGGACTGTAAACGTTTGAAGAGTTTATGTTATAATATTAAGTGGTTAGAATTTCTAACCAAGGATTAAAGGCTTTTTGGCAGTTTTCCAATTTAGCCTTACAAGTTTTTTGAGGGATTGAATTAAAGGTTCATCTATAATATATTATTATAAAATGAAGTGACATTCCTGACAGTTATTTGAAGCCGAAAGTTTTGTTTCCAGTTAGTACTCCCACTTTTTTAAAACCCACACAACCATGCAGTCATTAGTTAGTTAATTTATCTAAAGGGTAAAATGTTCTTTTGCTTTTAAAATTTCTATAAATGTGGGGTGCCTCTTAAATTTTCTGTTGTACAAAACTGAATTGGCATTTATCTAGGAACCTTATTGTTCCCTTCGAAAATTTTAAAAGCTCATAACTTTTAATCTATAAGTTGATTTGCAGTGAAGCTTATAAGCTCATAACTTGTACCGAGAATATGAGGGTTCAAACAAGAGTATCAGGCATATCAGAGATTAAAAATAAAGGCCAAATGAAGTCATGATGAACAGACATTGAGAAAAGAGGTTCAGAATCGTCAAACTTACCAGGACAGTGATACTGCTAACTTCCAAAGTTCATGACTTTTTACCCAAGTATTTGATTGAGGAACCATCAGAAAGGTTAGAACAGTGTAGTCAAAGGCGCCAGGTGATAGTTGAGTATAGGGGTTCCCTAGATGACTTAGCCCCTAGGCATTGCTAGGTGATTAAAATTTAAATTCTAAAAAAAAAAAAATTCACACAAGATTTCAATAATTCGTAATTCACAAAATTAAGATAGTTTTCTTCGAATAAATAATCTGAAAATGAAAAAATAAGGAGGAATTGAATGGCTGTACATAACAGCAGCCCCACTGCACACTTGGTCACATGCACAGGGAAGAAGACGAACCCCCTTCACATGCAGAGTAGCAGCGAATAGCCACTGTTGTCGCAAAACCATTTTGGGTTTCAAAATGTCTTAACTCCTGAATTCAGGTATGGTGTTAGTGATTGGATTTAGGGGTATTTGAATTGTTAGAATTAGATTATATTATTCTAGATTGGGGATTGCCATTAGTTTCTTATCCCTCAAGTTAGCTTTTAGGTTTTTCATTTTCTTATAGATGGTATTCACGGGAGCGTTGTGGGGTAGATTTAGATTAATATTATTCTAGATGGGGGATTGCAATTTTAGCTTCTTATCCCTAAAGTTAGCTTTTATGTTTTTCATTTTGTTATAGATGGTTTCCATGGGAGCATTGTGGGGTTGATTGTTTTGAAATCATCACTATCATCTTCATCAAAGCTTTATCTGATTAGTTATTTGGGGTCGGCTGGGGGTCCATTTATGCAATTTCATTCTATTTATGGTCATAGCTTTTGTCAAGGCAAGGTAGATTATTTTCGAATTATTGAATGAAATTTGCATTTAGGCTTTTAGTTCCTTAAAGAACTCTTGTGTTTCTTTGCAGAAACACTTTCATGAGGGGTTTTGCGTATGTTTCTTAATAGACCTTGGCTTTGAAGTGATTGGTGTTTTCCTTTTTGAACTTTATCAACTAACTCTTTGCTTCACAGCAAAGATACTCCTCCACTCCCCAAATTCTCAATTGTTAGTTTTTCTTTTCCTTGGGTTTGAGGGTGGTTTGTGTGGCAGAAGATGGGTGGATTCATGACGACCAAATGATATCTTTGAGTGCTTCAATAAAGAGTTAAGGACTACTCGGAATAGGAGGTAATATCAAACTTGTGGGCATTTAGTTTTATCCAGAACGACATATCATCAATTGGGAATTACCACCAATTTTGATAAATATTTGATGAAGATGCTGTGCTTTTTCTATCACCCAGTTTTGGAGTTGCTAGTTTTCAACTGTGACAGTGGTGATTGACAAATAAGTTTTTGATTTGATAATGAAAGAATCAGGAGTCACATCTGAAATTGGATTAGCTCAAGTGGTAAAGTTTGGAAAAGTGGATGGAGCGAAAAGGTACATATTGATATCTCTGTTCTTTACAAAGATCCGTTCTTGTGGATTTCTTCTGAACATTTTGTTAATATGAGGGTTATAATATTTTCTATTAGGCTCTGTATGGTTGACCTGAATAAGTTTTCTAGAAATGATTTTTGCATTTAAATGTCATAAAACTTTTTCTGTATCAGCACTTTTTGACATACAAATCCTTTTTCTGTAAAACTTTTTGTTGATCACCATACAGAGCCTTATTCGAATTATAAGTTCTTCGAAATCAAAAGGCGCAATTGAGAATTAAGCTTAGAAAAACTCTATGGGTGGCAAACCCAAAAGTCCAAAAGCCATTGTACAAACAAATGTTAATGGGGTGGTGGTCCTGTTCAAGCAAGCTATACAACAATCTCAAAAGTTTACTTCATTAAGTAACACCTCCTAATTAAACACACAATTTACAAAGCTACTTTTTTTTTCTTTTGAATTCCTTGAGGACGGATGACCAAATAAGTACTTGTTATTCTCTCAATCACTTCTTCCTTTGATCTGTATTTCTCTTTAAAGATGTGTTTGTTCTTTTCTTTCCATATGCACCAAGTCACCAACATAAGGCGACATTCTCTGCCGAATATGGCCTCAGGATTCAAAGGCCTTAATAGACCAAACTAATAGGTCTTCATCTTTCTAAGCCAATAATGAGGATCGATGCAAGAGTATCAAACATGTTGGAGATTAAATATCAAGAGTCAAAGAGAGCTGCAGCGAACATATGCTGGGAAAAGAAGTCTTGAATTTTCAAATCCAATAGGGATAATGGTACCTTCTAAAGGTCATACTTTCCAGTCAAATATTTGATTTTGGATTCGTCAGGAGTGTTATAACTCATTTCAGACCTTGTAAAAGCTGTTACCACTCTTTCCTAGAAGACTTCATCCTTTTGGGTGTCAAAACAATGTTCAAAGTTTGACTATAGTGTCACTGTGTTATTGACAGTTAGCGTATTTGAGTCTATTGGAGTTCGATTTGTGTTATTTTGGACGTTAGATAAGTTTTTTAGCCCTTCAGTTATCTATTTATGTTTTTTTATTTCTTTTAAATAGTAGTTATGAAAGTACTGTAAGGTTAATTATTTTGGATTACTGAATAAAATTTGCCTTTTGGTTTTCAGTCCCTCTGAGAAATTTTAAATGTATTTTACAGAAATCCTTATGAGAGGTTTAACCTAGTTTCCATACCATAATCAGTGTTTTCATCTCTCACTCTTCCCAACTACTTCTTGCTGCATAGCAAGGATATTTTTTTTTAATCCCTACATCAAGTTTTGAGGATCAAGTTAGATCATCTTCATCAATGCTCCTCAACAAGGTTGATTTTTTGGATACGTGACAAGCTAGAAATGATCAGCATTTATGGACTGCTCGAAAGGATGTGGTGTGTATGTAAATACAAGTACAGAAGATTTAATGTTACTTATGCTAGGGGCGGCACATGTGTTGCACGTGAGTGATTATAGGGGCCTCGTCAACGCTGATGATGGACCACAGTATGAGTCACATGGCACTCTTTGAGACCCCTGACAGCATGAATGCTTAGCCCATCCCTAGATGGACTTACATAGTAAAATTCAACCTGATTAGTAATTTCTATCCGATTAGAGTCTTTTCCATGGTTTATTTTTTACCATGGATTTCGAGCACTATTTGTGGTAGTCAGATCCAAAGGTTAGAAATCACTAATCACGTTGATTTTTGGTATGTAGGTCTACCTAGTGATAGGCCAAACATCCAGGGTCAGCAGTCTCTAAGAGTGTGCCACATGGCCGACACGGTCGTCCGTGATCAACGTTGATGATGGGTCTCCATCATCAAAGTTCTGCTCCGCATAGGTGAGCGTCTTGTGAAGCCCGTGTGAAGGGCGTGCCCCAACCCTGGTTTGGCTTTAAAGTAGTGTAGATACATATATATTTTTTTACTTTTAGCTGTTGAGTTAGTTCTCTTTTCTTAATTATTTTTATTTTTTAGTTAGTTGCCTTTCAGTTTAGATGGTTACCATAAGGCCCCCTTCTACTAGATACATGTATGAAAATATCTTGAGAATCTCCGTACTAGACTAAATAGTAGCAACTTCCTGAACCAACCTTCAACAGGTTCGTGACAAAAATTGATGGTGATGTTAATACATTGGACCAAGCAATTTGATTTTAGCTGTTGATAACCTGGGCATTTGGTTTCTTCATATTTTGGGATTTGGGGTAGAAATTTACTGATTCATCCGTCTTGGAGCTTGACAACCATGTTGTTCACATGTGTTATTCTGCTTACGTTTCTGAAAAATTTCCGAAGGCAGTTTGATTCTGTTAAATTAGACAAACCTTGAGCCATGGTTAAGTCATGGCTGATGCAATGGTGGCATGCTTGCTAGTTCTTGTTGCTTAAGAACTTGGTTACTGGAAGAGGAAGGAAGCAGCGGTGTGGGAGTGGGAGTAGCATTCAAATTTGAAATTATCTGTTTTACGATCGAAGCAACTGAAATGCATTCCATTTGCTAATATGTTGATCTAGATTTGGGTTTTTTGTTGTATACTTGGTTCTAGACAAGTTTTTCGATCGTTTATTTCTATCCTAGGCATTTACTAGTACATTCATGCATTTTTGAAGCAGCATGCTCTGTTTATATATTTATGCCATCTTCAGCAAAGTACAATGATTGTGATTTTTATCTATCCCATCATTTGGCCAGAAACTGTACACGTACTACATTCCAAGTTGTTGCGCTTTCTGTTTTGTTGAATACGTTCGTCACAGCTGATGATACAATACCATCTGAGGTGTAGTAGAAATTTGTACACTATGAGCCTAGCTGGTGGAGGAAATTCAGGTGTAAATCACGTTGCTTTGTTTTGTTTGTTCACAGTGGTATTCAGGAACAAGATTTTTCAGAGCATGCTGATTGTGTTCATGCTTTCAAGGATTGTTTGATTCTTGGAACTCCTTAACTATTGTCCCTGTCATCTTGTTTTAACTAGTGTCAACCATACCTACTTATTGCTTCATGGTTTATTATCGAGTAACGAGTGCAATTTGGAAGATGAAAATGGAAGGCTCCTTTTCATTTTTTCTTTTTAACAAAGCATATTGCTCCTTCAAGTTCCGTATTGTTCATCTTATAATATTCAGAGCTAGGGACTATTTAAATGGCTATTTTCCTCTGGTATGTGCTATTGTTAAGACACTGCTGGAGAAGATGATGAAAAGCTTTATACTCGTTCTGTTGAGCAGGAGGTCTGAATGTTTTGAATGTACATGCAAACGAGTTCACTTATGAAGAATCCATTTCCACGGGTGAAATTGTGAAGAAGGTGGAGTCTCCCATTGACAAGGTCCAAGCTTTCAAGGACATTGTAAAGAACCAAAATGATAATGGCAAGCACTTATCTGTGTACATTGGAGACTCAGTGGGTGACTTACTTTGCCTGCTCGAAGCGGATGTAGGCATCGTGATCGGATCGAGCTCAAGCCTAAGGAGATTGGGGAATCAGTTTGGTGTTTCTTTTGTTCCATTATTTTCTGGGTTGGTGAAGAAGCAGAAAGAATTCGTTGACAGCGAGACTTCTAATTGGAAGGGGCTGTCTGGCATTCTTTACACGGTTTCTAATTGGGCAGAAATACATGCCTTCATTTTGGGGCCGTAGAATCATCTCATTGATGATGGACCCTCTTTCTTCACCCTCTCTCTTGTCATATTGCTTAGAACAAATCGGGGAATTCATATATAGTAGGATATATAGATACAGATGGTGGCTAATTTTACCAAGGGCCACAGGTCAGCTGTTGTTTTTTTCTACAGGGACTGCCATCCAGAGAAATGTAAATGCTGTACTTTGGTCAGATATGCTAATGATAGTGGGGTACTCACAATCTCTGTCTTATTCCCTTTTCATCTATTTTTTTTTTTTTATTTGCTCATTGCTCATGTTGTTTTCTACTTGTTCAGGTATTGGGAAGTTTCAGGCAGCGAATGTCTTGCGAGGTGGAGGGAGATATTAATTTGTTTGTCTAAATAGATTTTGGATGCAAGTGATTTTTTTTTCTTCCCTTTCATAGGGTTATTATTGCTACTCAGATTTTGGGGGAATGCAATTTAGATGATTACATGGATTTTGGGTTACGCGTCCACATTAAGGGAAATCAGTTCTGGCTCTTGGGCCTTTTCTATTTTCTTGATCCTCCATCTCTCTGTTTGAATAACACAGATCATCAACACTCATGAACAGTATGGATGTACAGGGGATGCCCTTATTCTGTGATGAAAGTACTGAAGAAATTATTCTTGAAGGTCCATGAGTTTTTTGTCAGTGATCTCATACTTTCCTTCTTTCAGAAAAGTTTTTATTCTTGTTGAGTTCATTGTATAAATGGGAAAACTAGAAGGGAGAGTTATAAGGGTGAGGCCCTAGCCAGACCTTAGCCTTACCCTCACTTATAAGGGTGAGGCCCTATAAGGGCAGGTTTAGGGTAGGACCAGGGCCTAGAAGTGTTAAAAAAATATAAAATGTAGTAAAAAAAGTGGATGCTTGAAAAATATTAATGCACTTGATTTGGTAACGTATTGCAGCCCAAAAACTGTGGTAAGTGACTGCAATGTAACTCACTGCCATTTGCACTGGAGTGCAAAATGTATCCCAGTGCAGCGAACCAAGTAGGTAAGTGAGTTCCATTGCAGTCATTTACCAGGGCGTGTTTACAAAATGGAAAAAAAATACTGATTCGAGTTGTGAGGAAGTGAGGCCTGTGTTTGTTCGCACCGAAAATTTTCCTGAGAAAATACTTATGGGAAATGCTGATTGAAACTGAGAAAACATATTTCAACCATGTGAGAAAATAAAGGCGTATTTTCAGGTGGAAATGAATTCTGACCTATCTGGATGGGAAATGAATTCCAGGTTTAGTAGGAAAAATTATCCATTAGTTAAATGGCTTGGTAGGGGAAATTACACAGATTTAAAATGTCTATCTAACAAAGGACAGTTGTGTTTTCCCAAGGAAAATGCAATTTTCCCACTCGGCAATCAAACACGCCCTTAGGGAATGGATAATGAGGGAGTTGCTTCCATACCTATCAATCAACAGAGCACCTCTTGGATGCATCATAGTTTTTGGTAGACGGCATGCATTATACTCATCAATTTGGCCTTGGAGACTTAGAAGTACGCAAACCTTGTCAGAATTTGAACTGCATCGTGCTACCACCCTCATGTCACATATTTCAAAATAAATCCATTATTTATATAAATATATATTGTAAAAATATAATTCTTATATAAGTTTTGTATTTTGGCACATAATAAGCTTTGGACAAAAATAAATTGTAAAGTCTTTGGATAAGCATAAGCTCATTAAAGTCTAAAATTTCTTTGGCCTTGGCATAACAGCTGACGCAGCGTGAAACAGTAAAAAAGATATGACCAATGTCAATATCTTGAGGTCTGGAATCCACCAAACAGAGAGAACCCTCAAAGGAGCTGAATCACGAAATCTTAATGATAAAAACTGTCTTCGTCTTTCGGCTTACAACTTGTTTAATGTAAAACACGAAAATAAGTAAAATAGGAAAGCTACTCAAAATAACAAAAATCGAACAAAGCATGGAAATTGATAATACTAGAGCCTAGAAACACGTCAGAATCGACGGTGAGTGATTCTGACTTCTATAATAAAAGTTATCGCTAAAATAGGACTTTCCAAAAATAGCAGAATCTTGAAAACGGAATTGTCGTGTGGACCTACTAAACAATGGAATTTGGCTAACAAATAGCATGTCTCTGCAAAGCAATGAGTATTGAAAATCTTGTCGTTTCCTTTTAAGAATGACAGACGTTGCGCGATTCTGACAATGATGACAATTAATTCCGTTAATGTTTGTTGTGTCCAGTTTCCATTAACAATTCCGTTAATGCCCATGTGTCCCGTTCAATACCGTTTGGGCTTTTGACAGTCCAAAAGCTCCATGAAAGAATCTACTACTTGTTCTACATCAACAACAAATGAATCAAGTGCTTCATGGGAAGATTAAACCTAGTATTTGAACCATTAACCTTGTCTTCATTCACAAGCTCCCAAGTGCACGAATCAATCAAAAGTTTGATTCTATATGAACTATGAACTATCTTTTACAAGTGATACCACATTGTTCGCAAATATATATTTAGTAGACATGAAAATTTTCTTATAATTTAATCTATAACCATTTTTACCTTGAGATCACAAATGTTGTACTTCTTATTAAATCGAGAAAATTATATCTTCCTAAAAAATTATAAGATGCATCTAAGGTGATAAACTCGCATGCTTTAGTTGATTGATAAAAAGATTATTTCAACAGACTTAAATCAAATATATCTCCGTGGTATATTGTATTTTCGTCATTTGATTTAATCAATACAATTAACGGAATGATAATCAAACATCTATAAGACAGAGTTTTTACGTAGAAACCTTAGCCAAGGAAAACCACGGGACCACGTCCAGCGGAAAGTTAAACGAAACAAAAGTTACCTACGTACACGTTGTAAATGCAGCTTCCAACCTTAGCCAATGCCCACTACCCATGCGTCCACGTCCTCTGAATCAACGCTACAATTCCACGTACGCCCTCCCAATCAAGAAACATTGTCTGCTTGTTCAATCAAGAAGCCTTAGATCAGAAGTCCTTGATCTTAATTCTCAACACTTCAGTCTCTACTGAAGGTGAAAGATTCAGTACACCTTAAACCCCAAGTCACTCAAATAGTGTTGAGACGCACTGGTACTCTCAGACTTGCTAGGTTTAAGATTCTAAGTGGGAAACCTAAGCTGAGTAAATATCAAGCACTAAGCTTCAAAGAGAAGAGAAAAGTTCTTAAGAAATAGTAATGAAGCTTTGAACTTTTCATCTTCGAATGGACAACTCTTAATAAATAAAACACTATTTTGAGTGTTAATGTACAATCTGTAAGTCAAAGAATAGTTATATTTATAGAGTTTCGTAACCTTGAGTCATAAGAGAGGTGGAGAATGTGAAACCTTGAATTTCGGATATGAAAAGACCTATTCGCACATAGTCCAATCGATTGTACTAATCAATTGTACTCTAGGTTTAATCGATTGGGCTAGTACGGATGGGTTTTTCCTTCGTAAATCCAATCGATTGTACTAAGGGTTCAATCGATCAGACTCTTTAAAGTTTCTGTTCCGTAGTGTCTAATCGATTAATCAGGAAGATCCAATCGATCAGACTCAGAATGAGTTCTGTCCGTAGAGTTCAATCAATTGATCAGGAAAGTCCAATCGATCGAACTTTGAAACAGTTTCTGTTCTATAGGGTTCAATCGATTGGACATACCCCTATAGTCAAAATCTTGACTAGACTTGAGTCTGTCCTCTGACTAGGTTTGACTATTATATTTTATTCATTTAAAACCAATTCCTATGGTCACTAAGTCACTTACCTTCCTATGCGAGCACATACGATCTTTAACGAACAAATGAGTAGTGACTCAGATGACTCCTATCATCAACCGTCTGATTTTTGCTGTCTTTCTTTTTTAGTCTTCATGTAGTCGGTGAAGTATGCATACCACGACATCTTCAACGCTACACTGGTGCTCGTAGGAATTGTTACAAGAATATTTTGTGTCACACGAAATCTTTGCCAAACTAGAATATGAAATTATTCTTTACAGATTTTCATCACATAAATTTTCTACAATACCTGATAGCCACAAGCCAAGATGCCCAAGTACAATTACAAATTGATGTGAACCAAGGTCTAAGGTTGAGACAGGGCCATCTCTACCATAAGGCCATTAAGGTGGTCGCCTTGGGCCCCAGGTGAGAGAAGACCCACCCCTTGTTGGATATACAAACCAAAAATTAACTTGATTGGTTATCTCTAGCCATATATTTTAGTACTTTTTAAGATTGATTCTAGCTGTTGGATTCAAGCATGTTTTTTGGATAGTAAATCCAATGGCTAGAAATCATCAATCAATATGATTTTTATTGTGTTTATCCACCAATAGGTGGGCTGAACATCCACACAGTCATTAGGCCCAAAAAATAATCTATGTAGGGCCACAAGAGTCCTCTGCATGGACTGCAATGGGACTACGAGAGTCCACTGCATCTAAATTTTTTCTGTAGCTTTTGATTATCATGAATAGTTGTTAAATAAGATTTTCTACTATAGAGAGATAAAATTTTAATTAATACCATATATTATAATATATTAAATATAAAAAAGGGCCTTATATGGAATTTTCTCCTTAGGCTTTAACTTGCATCGAAACGGCCTTGGGTTGAGGAAGAAAAGATTATTTTGGGTGTTTTGCCTTGTAAGATGTAATATTTTGCAAGTTCATGATTTCTTGAATGGGTTTTAAACAAGTACCTATCAGTTGACTAATCCATCCTTAACAAATACTAACTTATGTCCACTATTTTGCAAGCTTTTTGTGAATTGAAGCAATTAGAGAGCTTGGAACTAGATGACAACTCAATTGAGGGTAGTATCCACCCTTGTTTTTGCAACATGAATTCCCTTAGAGGCATCGATATATCTATCATATAATCAATTCCACGGAAACATTCTTCACTGTTTCAGTGACCCTGCATACCCTTCAGTTTCTAAAATTGTCCTATAATCGACTCCAAAGAACTATTTCTTCAGTTATTTCTAGCAACTTAAGTAGGATTGTGCAAATATATGTCTCAAATAATCAGTTTGAAGGTATGCTCTCACTTTCATTTTTTCCAATCTCTCCAACCTTTCTTATCTTGACCTCTCGTGCAATTATGGATTAGAGGATGAAACAGAGCCTCCAAGTTGGGTTCCACCTTTGCAACTAACAGAATTATATTTGGCAAAATTGCAATGTGAACAAGCACAGACCCTAGCTTCATGTCCATGCACCTTTTACACTTTAAAAATCTAGATTTGTCCCACAACTCACTTGTAGAAAACATCCCATTTTGGTTATTAAACAATACTTTAGAGATCCTTCATTTGGAGAGCAACAGATTATCTGGTACATTTCCTCAACGACACCCAAGCATGTCTTCCAAGCTCTGTGTTCTTGACATCTCCGATAACCAAATTCATGGGCAACTTCCCACAAACATCAGTGTTTTTAACTATTTAAAGAATTTTAACAGATTTGCTAATGATTTGCAATGTAGCATTTATAGTTTCTAAGATGATGACATCATATCATCATTGTTCTACATTGGTACACACGTATTGACGAAGATTTTTCACAAATTAGTGGGGGATTAATGAGAAAGTCTTAACATGTTGACTCTGATATGTGACGTGGACACTCACATTAACTTCTTTGTTGCAAATTGACCAAGTCAATGGACAAAATATTTGCTGTTCCTTGAAGTCTCCCCTCCCAAAAAATGAAAGGTGGAGCACCCTTTAGGGCTTACTGACCTCACGGATGTTCGATCTACCAATTGGTGGAGGTGGACCTACATACCAACAATCAGCTTGATTCATGATTTCTAATAGTTATATTTAGAATTCAAAAAAATTGCTCAAATCTAACAGCCAGAAATCAATATTTTAAATCAAGATATATAAATCACTCATTAAACTACTTTTGAAAGTGTAGATCATCCAGAGGTAGAACAAACATCCATAACCATACGATCAGTAGGCTCTAAAGAGGTTTCTGCGTGGCTTTTTGGGAGGGGGACTTCAACTCGGGGGACATCTAACTCGGACTCCAAGTCAATGGAACTTTTTATTATAGGAACCCGAGTTTGCTGTCCCCGAGTCCCCTCCAAAAATGCCACCTGTTCCACTCTTTCCGGCCCACATAACCATGGATGTATGGTTCAGCTCTCGGTGGATCTACAGATAGAACATCAGCTAGCTTAATTGATGATTTCTAATTCTAACTGTTGGATTTGAACATTTTGATGGAATGATTTCTGGCTGTTGGATTAGAGTTTCTTTTTTTGGGTGCTTAAATCTAACTTCTAGAAATCACCAATTACACTGATTTTTGGTTATAATGCCACCAAGAGGTGGGCCAAACATCCATAAGGTCAGTGGGCCTCTAAGAGAGTGCTCTTCGTGATATTTTGGGAGAGGGAAGACTTCAAACTTTTAAGTCCACATCAAACTTTTAAGTCCATGTGGGCCATAAATATTCAAGTTGATGGGTGATTTTTAGCCATCTAATATGAGCATTTTAATGGGATGACTTAGACATGGGAGTTCACCAATCAAGCTGATTTTTGTTCATAGGTCCACTAAAGGCTGGGCAAAACATTCTGGGCCAAAGGATTTGTTCAACGCGGCATTTTGGATAAAAAGGCCCTTCAAGTAAATCTTTGATGATGGATGTCCATCATCAATGTTGATGATACATTGAGTCATTGATAATGGACCACAGTATGAGCCACGTGGCACATTCTTAAAGACCAGTGACTGTATGGATGTTTGGTCCATTCCTAGACGCACCTACATACCAAAAAAATCAGCTAGTTATTTCTACCTTTGGATCTGAGTATCTCAAATAATGATAGCTAGATATCCCAAGGATAAAAATGAACTCATGAAAAGGAGTCCAATGAAACAGTTAGACATCACCAATCGGACTGATTTTTGGTCTGTAGGTCCACCTAGGGATGGACGAAAAAAAACGGAAAAAAACGCTCAGGGGCAAAAACGGAAAAAAAGTGGAAAAAAATGAAAAATAACAGAAATAATGGAAAAAAGGGTGCTGAAATTCAAATTTTGAATTTTGAAATTTGAGTTTCAAAATTTCAGAAACGGAAAATAACGGAATATAACAGAAAATAACGGAAAAAGTGGCAGTTTTTTTTCCACAAATTTTTCCAGAAAATAACGGTTGTTATTTTTGTTATAACGAAAAAATAACAAAAAATAACAGCCGTTATTTTCTGGGATTTTTAACGGTACGTAACATAACAGGGTAGGTCCGAATCCATTACAACGGCTGTTATTTTCGTTATAACTGTCGATTTTTAAACCTTGCTTTGAAGTTTCCCCACCCAAAATGTCTGACACGCATCCCCATCCTATAACCCAACCCGCGTTAACGCCTTGGTTAGTGGTTAACAAGGGGTACTTGTCAGACATTTTGGGAGGGGTATGTACTTCAAAGTTTGAAGTCCCCGGAAGTCCCCCAGGCTAGGGGTGTCAACGGGTCGGTTCCGGTCGGTTCCTAAGGTGGCCAGAACTGGAACAATCAGTTCCGGTTCTTATCGGTTCGGTTCCTTAACGGTTCCGGTTCTCAAAGTGATGGATCCGGAACCGATTATGTATTTCTATCGGCTCCGGTTCCGGGTATAATGGGCCGAATCTTGAGAATATGAGAATTTTTACACTATATTTATACATTGGTACCGGTTCTTATCGGTTCGGTTCCAGTTCCGGTTCCTTTTTCATCGGTTCCCAAAAAAGTGGAACCGGAACCGGTGTTTTTGGTTCTGGTTCCGATTCAGTTCCGATTAAACGGGTAAAATTGACACCCCTACCTCGGGCCAGCGAATGTTTTCTTCTCTAAGAGTATGACATACTGTGGTTTATCATCAAAGATAAAATATTCTAGGTCAGTCTTATTTTTTTAGGGTACACCCCATCAACATCAAGGGATTGACTAGTTGAACCTTACTAGGGAGGTTAAGGTAAGTGTTGGTTTCGAAAATGATTACAACTTCACCGTGACATACACGTTGAAAAACGTGTTGACCCAGAATATTGATCTGAGGATGGACCACAGTCTACTATAAAGAGGGTGGTAAGTGGTAAATGGTAAATGGTAAGAAAGAATCATAGCATAAGCTTTTGGTAAACTCTCAACCTTGTAGTATGATGGGGAGTTTAGGTGTCGACAAAGTTGGCTGGTTCTTGTTGTTGGTGTTTGTGTGTGTTGGTTATTTTCTCGATGGGTGCAATGGGTGTTTGAAGGAAGAAAGGATTGCTCTTATAGAACTGGGGAGATCATTGACCGGGCCCAACGACACTGCAGAGTTGGGGTGGGATGGAGAGGATTGTTGCCAATGGTTTAATGTTGGATGCAACAATGTTACAACTCGTGTGATTTCTATCGACATATGGGAAACCAGGGACCCTGAGTTGGGAAATTGGTATCCCAATGTTAGTTTATTTGCAGAATTAAAAGAATTGGGACGGTTGCATATAAATGATAATCACATCACAGGATGGATTAACCCCCAAGGTAACTAGCTTACTCCCTTTGTAGCTCTGTCTTTTAAAAGATATGGGTATTCATCCTTTGCAAACACTGACTTAAGTTTACTGTTTTGCAGCTTTTTGCGAATTGAAGCAATTAGAAGAGTTGTATCTGGATGACAACTCAATTGAGAGCATCCACCCTTGTTTCTGTAATATGCATTCCTTAAAAAGCCTCCAACTATCATTTAATCGATTCCACGGAAAGATTCCTCACTGTTTGGGTGACCTGCATTCCCTCGAAATTCTCGATCTATCATTTAATCAATTCTATGGAAAGTTGCTCAACTCTTTGGGTAACTTGCATTCCCTTCTATTTCTAGATCTGTCCTATAATCAACTCCAAGGAAGTATTTCTTCAATTATTTTTAGCAATTTAACTAGGATTGAGAGAATTGATGTCTCAAATAATCGGTTTGAAGGCATGCTCTCACCTTCCATTTTTGCCAATCTCTCCAACCTTTCTATTCTTGATTTCTCAAATAATCAGTTTGAAGGGATGCTCTCACTTTCCTTTTTTGCCAATCTCTCAAACCTTTCCACTCTCGACCTCTCGAGCAATTATGGATTAGAGGTCGAAACAGAGTCTCCAACCTGGGTTCCACCTTTGCAGCTAACAGACTTATATTTGGCAAATTGCAACGTGAACAAGCACAGTGGTAGTCAGATCCCTAGCTTCATGTCCACCTTTTACACTTTAGAGAATCTAGATCTGTCCCACAACTCACTTGTGGGGAGCATCCCATTTTGGTTGTTAAACAATACTTTAGGTATGCTTCATTTAGAGAGCAACATACTATCTGGTACATTTCCTCAAGCACACCCAAGCATGTCTTCCAAGCTATATGATCTTGACATCTCTGATAACCAAATTCATGGGCCACTTCCCACAAACTTCAGTGTTCTTTTTCCTAATTTATATGCTTTTAACATGTCTGTTAATGGTTTGCAAGGTAGCATTCCCCAGTCCCTTGGTCAACTCTATATGTTAGACCTTTCGCATAATAACTTGACTGGAGAAATACCACATAGCCTAGCCAGAAGTGATACTAATCTACAATACTTGAGTTTGTCACACAATAACTTGCATGGGGAACTTCTTCCAGTAAATTTCAATATGTCATATTTAGAATGTTTGCAGCTTGACAACAATGGTTTTACAGGAATTTTCCACCTAGCTTAGCAAATATTTTTAGTTTGAAGTTGTTGGACATTAGAAAGAACAATTTGTAAGGAATCATCCCGAATTGGATATCAAATTGTTCTAGTTTGGGAGCACTGCTCTTGGGGGTGAATCATTTTGAAGGCGGCATCCCAATACAGTTGTGTCAAATGCAAAAATTACAATTTCTAGATCTCTCTAGGAACTCACTTTCCGGAAACATCCCTTCTTGTCTTAGCAACATTTCTCTTTGGAAGAACAAATCTGAAACTTATGAAACCTTTTCAATATACTTGGCATATGAAGTTGTTTTAATTGATTTAACCAGAAAAGGTAGAGTTACAGAATTTTCCACCACAAAAGATAGAGTTACAATTGATTTCACCACAAAAGGTAGAGAATACCCTTTTAAGGGTGAGCCCCTCTACTTGATGACTGGAATAGACATGTCTTCAAATCAACTGACAGGTAATATTCCGAATGAAATGGGAGATTTGAGAATGCTTCATTCATTGAATTTGTCCAACAATGCTCTAGTGGGTTCTATTCCTACATCATTTCAAAACATGGAAAGTTTGGAGAGCTTGGATCTTTCTCATAACAAGTTGATTGGGATTATCCCTCATCAAATAACTCTACTCCATTTTCTCTCTACTTTTGTCGTTGCTTATAATAATCTCTCAGGCAAGATCTCCTCTGGGCCACAATTTTCTACATTCAATGTGAGTAGCTATGTCGGCAATCCAAGTCTTTGTGGACAACCGTTGGAAACAAATTGCACACCTATTGTCTCGTTCGCATCTCCAAAAAATGAGGAAAGAGAAGAACAATCTAGAATTGTAGATAGTTCTTTCTTTTTTTACTCATTCATTGCAGTCTCATATGTCTTGGGATTTTGGATTGTCATTGCTCCTCTGTTCCTCAACCGCAACTGGCGACGAAAATACTTTAGAACTGTGGATAAATGCATTGACTTGTGGTTCGTAAAGCTCTATAGAGTTAAATTCTACTTGAAAAATCATGGCTTGTAATTGATTGTGAGGATATTACCTTCATAGGAATAAGAATGTTATGTCATGTATTTTCCTTTTCTTTTTTTCTTTTTCTTTTTCTTGTAGTGTTGTCAATAGGGGAAGTGTTGTGACAACGCTAATGGCAATGTACAAATAATAATGTCATAAAAAGGAATTATTCTCATATCCAATGGCTTGCATTACAGTAAGATGTATTTGACATCTTTGACCATTCCTTTTCTTGTTTAATCCAGACCTTCTTGGGTTGTAAAGCTCTATAGAGTGGGCACGGGCCACCCTATTGACGAAGGCTCTACGAATTAGTTGGGCCATAGCATGATGGAACACTTTCTTGCAGTTAAGCTTGAGGATGTCTTAACTTGTTGACTCTGATGATGATACATGTGATGTGGACACTAACATTTTGTACCTTCCTCTGTTGCAAATTGACCAAGTCAATGAAATGTTTTATCATAGAAATCCGAGTTTGTCGGGCCCATAAAACTATGTATGTATGGTTCACCACTTGGTGGATCTACATTACAAAAATCAATTTAATTGGCGATTTCTAGCGGTTGGATTTGAGCATTTTGATGTGATGATTTCAGGCCGTTGGATTTGAGTTTTTTATTTAGGTGTCCACATAGCTGCCTGGTTGTTGTTGTTGGTGTTTGTGAGTCTTGGTTATTTTCTCAATGGGTGCAATGGGTGTTTGAAAGAAGAAAGGATTGCTCTTCAACAACTGCTGAGATCATTGAATGGTCCAAATGCCACCTTAGACTGGGGGTGGGTGGGAGAGGATTGTTGCCAATGGTATGCGGTTGGATGTAACAATGTTACATCTCGTGATAACAAATTGTTCTCATTTGGGAGGACTATCCTTGGCGGGGAATCATTTTCATGGCGACATCCCAAATCAACTGTGTCAAATGCAAGAGTTGCAATTCTGAGATCTCTCTTGTAACTCACTTTCGGGAAACATACCTTCTTGTCTTAACAACATTTCCTTTTGGAAGAACAAATCTAATAGTGATGCATTCCCTTTAATATTTTATACATTCATTGATGGTATGGTTGCAGTTGATTTCACCACAAAAGGTAGAGAATACCCTTATGAGGGTGAACCCCTCCACTTGATCATTGGAATAGACGTGTCATCAAATCAATTGACTGGTAATGTTCCGAATGAAATGGGAGATTTGAGAAGGCTTAAGGCGTTGAATTTATCCAACAATGCTCTAGTGGGTTCTATTCCTACATCTTTCCAAAACTTGGATCTTTCTCATAGCAAGTTGACTAGGAATATTCCTCAAGAAATAACTCAACTCTATTTTTTCTCTTTCAACTTTCATCGTTGCTTATAATAATCTCTCAGGCAAGATCCCGTCTGGGCCACAATTTTCTACATTCAGTGAGAATAGCTATAAGGGCAATCCAAGTCTTCGTGGACAACCATTGGAAAGAAATTGCACACCTATTGTCTCACTAGAGCCTCCGAAAAATGAAGAAAGAGAAGAACAATATGGAATTGTAGATAGTCCTTTCTTTTTCTACTCATGCATTGTTGTCTCATATGTCCTAGGATTTTGGATTGTCATTGCACCTCTGTTTTCAGCCACAATTGGCGACAAAAATACTTCAGAACTGTGGATAAATGCATTGACTTGTGGGTTGTAAAGCTCTATAAAGTTCAATTCTACTTGAAAAATTGCGGCTTGTAATTGATCATGACTTTCTTCCTCTTCTTCTTCTTCTTTTTTAGTACTTTTTTTGGTAGTGTTGTCATATATAATAGAAAAAAATTCAGAATTCAAAGGTCTCAATGTGTTTCAGTGAGGAAAGTGGTATAGAAAAAAATATCCAATGGTTTGCATTACAGTAAGATATGTAATGTCATAAAAATGGTTATTGCCTTATTGGCTCAAGTAATATAGAATGCAATATAAAGCTCATATCTAAAGAAAAGAGAATTTGACTGGGGCAACCTCCCAAATCAACACAAAAGCCTGAGGTTTGTTTTACCATTTTACAGCCATTTCAATTACAATCAATCTATTATAATATAGATTGCTGTGATATTTATATGTCGGAATTTTTGTCGCTCGGTGCTTCACCGCACTTGGGTGAGTGATTTAAGAAAGACATATACTACAGAAGGCATGTTAAAGGAGGATGTTTCCTAGAAGTTTCTAGAATTTCTTTCATTTTCTTTGATTAGCACATCTATAGGTCAGCCAAGGCTCTGGACACATTTTCTACTTGTGGGGCCAAACAACTTTTTGGCCTGTAGGTACCTTGGTTCGAAGTCTCATCCAATCCCGTTTTGGATCGGGTGATCCGGATTGGGATCGGAACCCACTGATCCGATCCAAAAATGGATGCTCTGAGATCACTATTTCCCAAAGGATTCCCACTTTATCTCGGGCAAGATGGGCTGATCTCGTTCTGGATGGCACTAAATTTCGAACCATGTTAGGTACCGTAGATGCCCAATCCTAGATGAAAAAGTAAGGTACATGGACACCAACCAGTTGCATGCAAGGAAATTTCTATAAATATCCGAGTAAAAGTATGTGCAGTTGAGACCATTGAGTGTTAGATTCAAGAGATTAACAGTCCACGGGGCAACAACTATTTTATCCTCTGCCTTTGCTGCCTCGTGGACTATGAATCTCTTGAATCCAATGGTTATCATAGCCTTAACCGTCTACTATTTTTCCGGTTATACCCTCCCTTTGTAGCTCAAGAGCCCCCCTTTTTCTGATCCCCCCCCCCCCCAGGAGTCGGGGCATTTGATTTTTTCATTAAGTGAATGCAACTCAACGCTATCAACCACCGTTGGATTCTCGAAATTCACGGCGTCGAATCTGACTCCCAAGGGAGGGGGGGTTCATAAGGTCAAGTCGATAGAAGGTTAAAATCGACTGGTCTCATCAACATCATAAGATTGACTGGTTGGGATTCCATAGTTGGTGGTGGGGCAAGGAGCTGTTGCTGTCCATGAATCTCACTAGGGAGGTAAATGTACACATACGAGCATGGTACGCTAGTTTCCTTCCAGTGTTGTTTATAAAACAAAGGGTCGGGCTCCACTGACAGGAGAAACTTACCACGTTCTGTACAGGGTCCAACAGCCACAAAAGGCGTCAAACCCAACGGTAAGAAAGAGGGATGATTTCCACAGCTAAGCTGAACGCGGCTCATCTCAAGCCGGCCCAACGTCCAAGCTTTTTTTCAGTGTCTGAGAAGTGATTAAATTTTGAGACATATGTCCGAAGACAATGAGTCTTCTCTGCGGCAACTCTAATGTCCCCTCTCCTCTCTCACGTTCCCTCTCCTCTCTCTCAAAAAGAAAATCCTGTTTCAACCTAAACCCTCTCTGGTTTTCCCATTTTCAAACCAGTGGACTGGGTAGCGAAGGAGCCCAACGAAGGCGGCGAAGCTGTTTGCTCAAGGAGCCCAAGAGAGTCTTAGAACCTGGGATTACTTTATAGATCCTAGTAGCTGAATCAATTATACCAACAGGAAAGGAAAATGGTAAACTATGAGAATTTTAGCCCCTGCCCTCATGAGATATGATAAAAAAGATTTAGAAATTGCAACTGGTTTCTTTAGTGCTATTAATGTGATTGGTAGCAGCAACTTTAGTACTCTGAAAAGGTAAAAGATTTTCCACTAAGGGCGTGCTTGATTGCAAAGAAAATTTTCGGGAGAAAATACATCTGGGAAATGCCTTAAATGGCTGTTTTGATTGCAACTGAGAACACATATTTCAATCATGTGAGAAAATAAAGGTGTATTTTCAGTTGAAAAGGAATTCTCACCTATCTGGATGGGAAACGAATTCCGGACTTGGTAGGAAAAATTATCCAGATTTAAATGGCTTGGTAGAGAAATTATATAGATTTAAAATAGCTAATTGACTATTGTGTTTTCCCACGGTAAATGCAAATTTTCCACTCGACACTCAAACACGTACGCCCTAAGCTTTTTATCTCTTCCAATCACAATTTGACCGAGATGCTATCCTCACTACAAATTTGACTTTTCAAAAGACAGGCAAGAATAGTTTTGCTTTAGGGGTATTTTTATCATGGCTCAGGCTCCAGTTACCGCCCTAAAATGACAGGCTCCGGTTACACGACACAATATGAGCCACGTGGCACACTCTTAGAGGACTCTAACCTTATGAATGTTTGGCCAATCCCTAAGTTGACCTACAAACCAAATATCAGCCTGTATTATCTTAGCTAAATATTTGCTCATATCAATATTTAACAATGTTTGGTACGTGTATGAGCTAGCTCACTTCAACTTACTTCATTTTCTTTCAATTTGAGTGGTTCCCACATATCGAAGTAAGTATCGAAAATAGGTTGGGCGAGTGTGAGAACCACATATTATGTCAAAGGATAAAAAAAAATTATTTTTATATTTTTTATATATTAAAAAACTAATTTTTATTGAAAATAGTGATTTTTCAGCGAGAAAATAAAATTTTCTCGTGAAAATATTTACACGGGGGGGGGGGGGGGGGGGGGGGGGGGGGGGGGGGGGGTGGGTGGGTGATCAAATGTTTTCCCACTATGGAGGGCAAATATGTGGGCCCGGCTAAATTTTCCCTGAGGGCAAGTGCTGCCAAACGCACCCGGGCAAATATTTTATTTTCCCGCCGCGTTGCGTTACCAAACAGGCCCTTATAGGCATTGGATTGGACTTATTTTCATCGATTGATCTCAACTGTGGAATTTGAACAGTATTTGAGGTACATATATCCAACGCCTAGAAATCACTAATCAGGCTGAGTTTTGGTTTGTAGGTCTACCTAGGGATTGAACAAACATCCATACGGTCAGAGTCCTCTAGTAGTGTGCCACATGGCATATATGGTGTCTTGTAATCGGAGCTTATCATTTTAGGGCGGTAACTAGAGCCCGACCCTTTTATCATAAACTATCATATTTTGACCGGGAGAGGTAAAAAGTTCATTGGAAAAACCATTCCGCTTTGTAAACTTCTGTCACAGCTTTCTGACAGATGCTTCTGTCACAATGCAAAATATAGGCCACGTGGCACACTCTTAGTGGACGCTGACCGTATGGATGTTTGGCCAGTCCCTCAGTGGACCTCTAAACCAAAAATCAACCTGATTAATGATTTCTAAGCGATTCAATGGAAGCTATTTTCATGGATTGATTTTAACAGTGGGAATTAGAGCATTATTGAGCATTATTTGGGTAAAAAAGATCGAAAGGTTGTAAATTACTAATCAGGCTAATTTTTTGATTATAGGTCCACCGAGGGACTGGAATGGAATGGCTTCAAGTCCAATGGATTTGACATAAACTTCGTGATTGTGTTGGAGCAAGACTTGCCTGACCACCCACAATATAAGCCAGGCGGAAATTTATTAGAGGACACTGACCGTATAGATGTTTGGCCAATCCCTAGGTGGACCTACAAACCCAAAATCAAACTGATCAGTGATTTGTAAGCGTTAGTTGAAGTCATTTTTTGTTGGTTGATTTTAACCGTAGGAATTTGAGCATTATTTACCATTATTTCCGTATAACAATCCAATGGTTTGAAATCACTAATCAGGCTGATTTTTGGTTTGTAGGTCCACTTACAGATTGGTCAAACATCTATACGGTCAGTGTCCTCTAATAAATTGCCATGTGGATTATATTGTGGGTGGGCTACCTGACCACGGGTGGTCAGGCTACGCTATATACCAAAGATCAGCTTGATTGGTGATTTGTAACAGTTATATTTCAACATTAAAAAAGCTCAAATTCAACGGCCAAAAACCATGTTATTAAAATATTAAATTCAACAATTGTCAATCACTAATCATACTGATTTTTTATTTGTAGGTTCATCAAGAGGTGGACAAAATATTCATAAGGACTTAAAAGTACAGACCTTTGTGATTTCAACATTAGGAAGATATAATGATCTGGATCTAACAAAAAGTACAGACATTTGTGGGTTATAGATCAAATTAAAAGAAGGGTCAGGATCGGGGACGATAATTTTCAGAACAAAAAACTGACGCGGGCCCATATATAACTTAAAAGTTTTATAATAGGCTGATTTTTGGTAAGGATAGTCTCTATGGTGAGGACATCATCATCACAAAAATTCAAATCATTCTGATATTCGTAGACTGGTTTAGAAGTTAAAGAATTATGGACCGTTTATTTTTACCGGAAATTTGAAAACTACATTTGATGGGGTTAGAATTTTCAGAATGGACTGATTTTTTGTAGGGGTTGGTGAGGAAATCATCGTCACCAAAAATCAGCCATTGATTCATCTTCTATGTGGGTACCAAAAATTGTTGTGAATGACATATAGAAATCAAACTTTCGAGCGAGTTCAATTTGCCACATGTCGTCACTGAGAGCCACCAGAGAACGAAGTCATGTACCTCTCAAACTCTTATTACTCCCTCTACTTCAAAAGAGAGGTTGGAAGTTGGAAGTTGGAAGCTCATCATTTATTACAAAACGTCCTCTAATTACTGACTTCAGTGCATCGACCTTGACTAATTGGGAAAAGTCTATGATAGAGACTTCTGTATCAAAATTTTGATGCAGAAGTCCCTTTATTTGCCAAGTAGTAGACTCTTTTGGGCCCACACCTTGGTGGATCCATACACCAAAAATCAGTGTGATTAGTGACTCCTAGCCATTGGATTGCTTGGTACCAACTCATAGGCCAGTTCATAAAGTCCATGATGAAAGTGCTCAAATCCTACGGCTAGAAATCACCAATCACACTGATTTTTGTTATGTAGGTCCATCATAATGTGGGCCAAACATTCAGGGGGTGAGTGGGTCCACGAGTCTACTACGTTGCAGTTTGAGGGACTTCTGCATCAAAATTTTGAAACAGAAGTCTGCATCAAAGAACAGACCGACTTAGAAACATCATTAACCAAAGATTTACAAGGTTTTCAAGTAGAAAGTAAGATCTTGGAGCTGCAGGGGAAGGATGACATAGGAAAAAAAACAAACCAACAGCTCATAAAAAGCTAGTAGAATTGATGGTTAAGATCAATTGATTGAGTCAAATTTTATGTACGATGTGGATCCTACACCACTAAATCTGGAGTAAACCTTCGCTCACACCCCGGTGTATGAGCACGTGGCAGGCTCTTAGAGGGTGCTCACCATATATGGATGTTTGGCCAATCACTAGGTGGACCTCCAAACCAAAAATCAGCCTGATTAGTGATTTATAACCTTTGGATCTTTGCACCCAAATAACGCTAAGTAATGCTCAGATTTCTACGGTTAAAATCAACCCATGAAAATACCTGCAATCCAACGCTTAGAAATCACTGATCAGGTTCATTTTTTTGTCTCTACGAGTGTGCCACGTGACTCATACTGTGGTCGGTCATCAAAGGTCTACTCCAACTTTAGGTGAGTCCCACTTTTGCTCACGGACGTGTATTCACTGCCAGCAAACGTGTTGAATGATTTTGAAAAACCGTTAAAAAGACCTTCTGTGGCAGCTGCAGAGGCCCCCGTGCACATAGAATGATCTCCCCGTGAAGTCTCTCAACCTTTTTCTTTCTCCCTTTGTTGCAGTTTTAGTATGAAGGGGAGTTTAGGTGTCCACAGAGTTGCCTGGTTCTTCTTGTTGTTGTTGTTTCTGCGTCCTGGTTATTTTCCCGATGTGTGCAATGGGTATTCAAAAGAAGAAAGGATAGCTCTTCAACAATTGGGGAGATCATTGTGGGCCGGCCCAAATGCCACCACTACCAGAGAGTGGTGGGGGTGGGTGGCAGATGCTTGTTGCCAATGGTTTGCGGTTGAATGCAACAATGTTACATCTCGTGTGAATTCTATCCATTTATCCTACATAAGAGACCCTGATCTAGGCAGCTGGTATCCCAATGTTAGTTTATTTGCATAATTAAAGCAATTGCGAGAGTTAGATATAAATATGAATAACATTGCCGGATGGATTAACCCCCAAGGTAACTTACTCCCTTTGTAGCTCTCGCCTATTAAAAGATGGGTCGGGATCGGGGGACACCCATTTTGGCGTACCCACATAGAAGATGAATCAATGGGTGTATGCCAAAATGGGTTAAGAGATTGATTCATCTTCTATGGGGGTACGCCAAAATGGGTGTCAAAAATGGGTGTCCCCCGATCTCCGACCCTTAAAAGATAAAGAAGATAATTCATCCTTGGCAAACACTAACTTATGTTACTGTTTTGCAGCTTTCTGCGAATTGAAGCAATTAGAGATCTTGGATCTAAGTGGCAACCTAATTGAGGGTAGCATCCATCCTTGTTTCTGTAACATGTATTCCCTTAATAACCTCGATCTATCATATAATCGATTCCATGGAAAGATTCCTCATTGTATGGGTGACCTGCATTCCCTCGAAACCCTCCATCTATCATTTAATCAATTGTATGGAAAGATACCCAACTCCTTGAGTAACCTGCATTCCCTTCTATTTCTTGATTTGACCTATAATCGACTCCAAGGATGTCTTTCTTTTGTTATTTTTAACAACATAACTATGATTAAGGCAATTCATCTCTCACGTAATCAGTTTGAAGGCATGCTCTCACCTTCCATTTTTGCCAATCTCTCTAACCTTTCTTATCTTGATCTAACAAATAATCAGTTTGAAGGCATGCTCTCACTTTCTATTTTTGCGAATCTCTCTAATCTTTCTTATCTTGACCTCTCGAGAAATTACGCATTAGAGGTTGAAACAGAGTCTCCAAGTTGGGTTCCACCTTTGCAGCTAGAACACTTAAATTTGGCAAATTGCAATTTGAACAAGAACAGTGGTAGTCAAATGCCTAGCTTCATGTCCACCTTTCACAATTTTAAGTATCTCGATCTGTCCCACAATTCACTTGTAGGAAGCATCCCATTTTGGTTGTTAAACAATACTTTAGAGATCCTTCATTTTGAGAGCAACAGATTATCAGGTACATTTCCTCAACCACACCCAACCATGTCTTCCAAGCTCGATGTTCTTGACATCTTTGATAACCAGATTCATGGGCCACTTCCCACAAACATTATTGTTTTTTTTTTCCTAATTTAGAGGTTTTTAACATGTCTGTTAATGCCATGCAAGGTAGCATTCCCCAGTCCTTTGGTCAAGTCACTCCATTAATTATGTTAGACCTTTCTTATAATAACTTGACTGGAGAAATACTGCATAGCCTAACCAGAAGTGAAACATCTCTAGAATACATGAGTCTTTCGCACAATAACTTGCATGGGGAAATTCTTCCAGTAAATTTCAATATGTCATATTTAGAATATTTGAATCTTGACAACAACGGTTTTACAGGTATGATCCCACCTAGCTTAGCAAACAGTTTCAATTTATTGCTCTTGAGCGTTAGAAAGAACAATTTGTTATTCCTAACAAATTGTTCTAATTTGGGAGCACTACTCTTGGAGGGAAATCATTTTGAAGGCAACATCCCAAATCAGCTGTGTTGTAATTCCTAGATCTCTCTAGTAATTCACTTTCAGGAAACATCCCTTCTTGTCTTAACAACATTTCCTTTTGGAAGAACAATTCTGAAACTTATGTAATCTCTTCGATGTTTCCTACATATTTCATCAAAAGAGACTTAGTAGTAATTAAAGTTGATTTCGCCACCAAAGGTAGAGGATACTCTTTTGAGGGCTATCCCCTCTACTTGATGACTGGAATAGACATGTCTTCAAATCGATTGACGGGTAATATTCCAAATGAAATGGGAGATTTGATAAGGCTTCATTCGTTGAATTTATCCAACAATGCTCTAGTGGGTTTTATTCCTAAATCATTCCAAAACTTGAAAAGTTTGGAGAGCTTGGATCTTTCTCACAACAAGTTGATTGGGATTATCCCTCATGAAATGACTCAACTCTATTTTCTTGCTACTTTTAGCATTGCTTATAATAATCTCTCGGGCAAGATCCCGTCTGGGGCACAATTTTCTACATTCAATGAGAATAGCTATATGGGAAATCCAAGTCTTTGTGGACAACCATTGGAAAGAAATTGCACACCCATTGTCTCATTAGAGCCTCTGAACAATAAAGAAGGTGAAAAACAATATCGAATTGCAGATAGTCGTTTCTTTTTCTACTCATGCATTGCGGTCTCATATGTCCTGGGATTTTGGATTGTCATTGCTCCTTTTGAGCCACAACTGGTGATGAAAATATTTCAGAACTGTGGATAAATGCATTGACTTGTGGTTTGTAAAGCTCTATAGAGTTAAATTCAACTTGAAAAATTGTGGCTCGTAAATGATAATGAGGATAACTTTCATAGGATTAAGAATGCTATGTCATGTTGTTTGTTTGTTTTTTTTTTTTTTTTTCGTAGTGTTAATAAGGGGAACTGTCTTGTGATGACCCAATGGCTTGCATTACAGTAAGATATAGGACGTCATAAAAATGGTTATTTGACATCTTTGACCATTTCGCTTCATGTTTGATCCATACCTTTTTGGGTTTGATCTTTCATCACAGGGTTTGGTTAATGTTCGGACCACAACGTCGTTCACCATCCAAGGATATTAACAAATCACGGTTGAGTTCTTACTCCTTCCGTCTTCCTCATTGCAAATGTTACTGGTGTTTTCTGAGAGAATAGTGGGCATTCAATTTGAGGATTTGCCTTTGAAGATAGAGCCACTTACTGCCATGAGACCACCATTAGCCACAATTCTGGTGTTTGTTCTCTACAATAAGAAATAAAATTTCAAACGTTTGGACTGGAACGACCTCCAAATCAACACAACAGCCTAAGGTTTCTTGGGTCTTTTAAACCAACGCCGCTATTATCATTCACCATCAGACAATTAGATTATAGAATGCTATATTACTTATCAATATTGTTGCAATCTTTGTTGCTACTTGGCCGCACTAAGTGGGCGATTGACCACCATCAAATCACTAGATTGTGAATTGGGTTGCAAATGGGCTAGCTTGGCCCATTATGGTCCCGGCTTGGGCTAAGAAATCCAACCCATGGACAAGGCATGAGCTTAAATTTAAATGCCTGATTACATGTTGGGCCTAGGTCTGGCAAATGGCCCAACGGGTCCTTATTCTACAGTTTGCCTAGCCTAACCAGCTCCATATATAAATGATTTTCTGGTAATATTATTTAAAATTTGTATTGCTTGGCTCATTGATCATTCCATTAATGCCAGGTTTTAAAGTACCCAATCCTTCGCTTCAGTTGAAGATGACCTCTATTTTGGGCCTCAACCTATGATCTCAGACCCAAGTTAGTTTAAGTATATATGGAATTAAGCAACACCCAGCCCACAACCCATTAGCTCGCCACCAAGACCAGGCCCAACACCAGGAGCCCAGCTGCTCGCTACCAACCAAAATACAAAAAAAGAGGAAACAATGGAAAGAGAAAAGAAAAAGGGCAAAAGAGACTGTGTGGCCAATTTTCGCCGCAAACTCTAAAAAAAAATGTGTCCATCGTTAACACAGTGATATGGTGTTAGGCACGCAGATTAAAGTTAGGCCTGGTCACTGCGGCCCCCTTTGTGAGGAGGTACCCCTTCTCCCAAAGTTACGGGGCTATTTTGCCAATCATCTTCAATTCATGCAAAATTATATTGGTGTGTTCGTATGATTGAGGTCTATCACGTGTTGTGAGAAATAATATATATGCATTGTTTACCTTGGTGTATCTAGGAGCATCATAACATGGTGTGTACACTCCACCGAAGCTACTCTATATGCTCTAATATACGATATGAAAGCAATTTTGCCTATAGAAGTAGAAATTTCTTCCCTCTGAGTTTTAAAAGAAGACACAGTTCGGTAAGCAATATAATTATATTCTGTTTTGCAAAATTTTGTAGGACAAAACACAAGTGTACCTGATCTTATTGTGTGCTAGTTAGGCTTTGAGTACATCAGTGGTATGCATCACTTCTGATTGCCTAAAGACTACAAGATGAAGACTAAAGACTTAGAAAATTGAAGATTGATTTATTTGAAGACTTGCATTTATTCGATTTATCCATACATACATGTATAGGATGGTAAGTGACTTAGATACCCTAGAGACAAAGGATTTAATGATAATATTTACCTAATACTAAGTCACATAGCAAGGGTATCCAATTCAGGGCCTTAGAAACTTAAAAAATTGAATCAGAGGGTGTCCGATTGATAGACCCTAAGCCCAATTGATTAGACTTGCATGACCAATCGATTGAACATAGCCCAATCAATTGACCTTGATCCAAATCGATTGGCCAGAGAAAAGAAGTTTTCTTTGAGCAGTCCAATCGATTGAACCCCTGATCCAAAATTGATTGGATACTGCCCAATCGATTGGCCAGAGAGTGGGCATGTTTTTTTATAGACAGCTCAATCGATTGGACCCTAAACCCAATAGATTGGACTCTAAACCTAATTAATAATTTTAAACTATTTATAAAAATAGATAAAAATTTTCAAAATTTGTAAATAAAGTAACTAGACGCCTTCCTTGACAAAAATTTAAGGCTGACGAACGCCCATTTAAAGGGTGTCTAAATTGAGGAGTAAAACTTGTCACAATATGAGCCACGTGGCACACTCTTAGTGGACACTGACTGTATGAATGTTTGGCCAATCACTAGGTAGACCTACACACCAAAAATAAACATGATTAGTGGTTTCTAAGCATTGGATTGAAGTGATTTTCATGGTTTGATTTTAATCATAGGAATTTGAGAATTATTGAGCGTTATTTGAGTGCAAAGCCAAATGTTGTAAATCACTAATCATGCTGATTTTTGGCTTTCAGGTGTATTGCGTGAGTGAGGGACTGGAATGGCTTCAAGTCCACTGGAATGGCTCCCAAAAATGCCATTTGCAGCTTAGTTTAGGGCGTACTGACTTTAAGGATGTTTGGACCACCTCTTGGTGGACCTACATGACCAAAGATCAGCTTGGTTGATGATTTGTAACAGTTATATTTTAACATAAAAAAAGCTCAAATTCAATGGTCAAAATCCATGTTATTAAAAATTTGAGTTTAATTCAATTTCAGGATATAAAAATTCGGTCATTGTTGAAGTTTTATATTCGTTTAGCCTTAAAAAGCCTGAATTTTACCGATTTTTTTATTTATTTTATACAACCATTTAATACGTTTTTTATGAAAAAAATGTAAAATTAGTGTATTAATTAAACTAATCTTAAAATTCATATTTTTTTCTATTTTTTTATACGCCGTATTAAACATTTAAAAAATAAAAACGGTTTGAAAATGGTTATTATATAGTATTATATTTTGACTGGAAGAGGTAAAAAGCTCATTGGAAAAATTATTCTGCTTTGAAAATGGTTACAACTTTAGGTGTGGTGCGTGAGTGGGGGGACTTGAATGGCTTCAAGTCCAATGGATTTTACATAAAGTTTCGTGATTGGTGACTATGGTCACCCTCTTCACTTGGGGGTAGGGCCAACATGGAGATCACGTTGGACAATCCAGCCAGTCTACAAAAGTTAGAGGACTTCATTTGAAGTCTCCCCCTCCCAAAAATGTCATTTGGAGCTTAGGGCCTGTTTGGTACGTGAGAAAAAGAGTTCCGACGGCGAATATTTAGCCAGGCGAATATTATCTTGGCTAAATATTTGCTCATAGCAAAATTTAACAATGTTTGGTATGTGTACGAGCTAGCTCACTTCAGCTTACTTCATTTTCTTTCAATTTGAGTGGGTCCCACATATCAAAGTAAGTCAAAAATAGGTTGGGTTAGTGCGGGAACCACATATTATGTCAAAGAATAAAAAAAAATTCATTTTTATCTTTTTTATATATTAAAAAATTAATTTTTTTTGAAAATAGTGATTTTCCGGCAAGAAAATAAAATTTTCTCACAAAGGCATAATCGGCGTGAAAATATTTTCACAGGGGGGGGGGGGGGGGGGGGGGGTGATCAAATGTTTTCCCGCCGCGGAGGGCAAATATGTGGGCCCGGCTAAATATTCGCCAAGGGTGGGTGGCTGCCAAACACCGCCGGGCGAATATTTGCGCGGCTAAATATTTTATTTGCCCGCCGCGGTGCGTTACCAAACAGGCCCTTAGTTTAAGGCCTACTGACCATAAACCTTATGGATGGTTGGACCAACTCTTGGTGGACCTACATACCAAAGATCAGCTTGATTAATTGTGATTTATAACAGTTAAATTTTAACATATAAAAGCTCAATATCAACGGCCAAAAAATATGTTATTAAAATATTAAATCCAACGGTTATAAAACACTAATTATATTGATTTTTTATCTGTAGATTCATCAAGAGGTGGACAAAATATCCATAAGGTAAGTCGACCTTAAAGAGTACTCCACGTGGGGTTTTGGTGGGGGGCCATCAAACTCTGAAGTCCCGAGAGGCCATCAACCCCGGACTCATGGTGGAAGTATAACATGATCAGACCACATTTGTAGAACAGACCCTACAAATCCATGGAAATTGCAATTGACTAAAATCAATGGAAATTGCTCGGACACCATCCATCTGATTTTTGGTTGATAGGTCCACCAAAGGATGCCCAAACATACATGGGTCAATGGATTCTCCGTCACAAACACCATATACACCTTTAAAAACGTGTTGAATGGTTTTCGAAAAGTAAAACACACGAGTAGAACTTTGACGACTGACGTCCGACAAATATGAGCCGTGTGGCAAGCTATTAGAGATCACTGACCATACGGATGTTTGGCCCAACCTTAGGTGAACCTACATAGCTAAAATCAGCCTGATTAACGATTTCAAACCTTTGGATCTTTGTACCCCAAATAATGATGAAATGACACGGTTAAAATCAACCCATGAAAACGAAACAATCCAACGCTTAGAAATTACTAATAATTGGGCTAACTTTCGTCTGTAGGTCCACCTAAGGTTGGACCAAACATCCATACCGTCAGTGGTCTCTAAGAGTTATTGCCAGGTGACTCATACTGTGTGCTCGTTCATCAAAGGTCTACTCCAATTTTAGGTGAGTTCACTTTTGCTCTCGGACGTGTTGAATGGTTTTGAAAAAGGTAAATTCACCTTCTGCGCTGCGCAGCCGTGTACATATATAGCATAATCTCACGGTGAAGTCTCTGCAACCTATTTCTTTCTCCTTTTGTTGCAGAGTTTCAGTATGAAAGGGAGTTTAGGTGTCCACAGAGTTGCCTGGTTCTCGTTGTTGGTGTTTGTGAGTCTTGGTTACTTTCTCCATGGGTGCGATGGGTGTTTGAAAGAAGAAAGGAATGCTCTTCAACAACTGCTGAGATCATTGGATGGTCCAAATGCCACCTCAGAGTGGGGGTGGGTGGGAAAGGATTGTTGCCATTGGAGAGAGGTTGAATGCAACTATGTTACATCTCGTGTGATTTATCTATATATATCTAAGGGCGAGTTGGGAGACGGGTATCCCAAGTGGTATCCCAATGTTAGTTTACTTGCCGAATTAAAGGAATTGAGAGAATTAGATTTACATAAGAATAACATCGCCGGATGGATTAACCCCCAAGGTAACTTTCTCCCTTTGTTGCTCTCCCCTATTGAAATATATGGGGAAACCAACTTTTAATTATAACACTAACTTATCTGTTGACTAATCCATCCTTAGCAAAACACTAACTTATGTCTTTTGTTTTGCAGCTTTTTGCGAATTCAAGCAATTTGAAGCGTTGCATCTGTTTGGCAACTCAATTAGGAGCAGCATCCATCCTTGTTTCTGTAACATGCATTCCCTTAATACCCTTGATTTATCGTCTAATCGATTCCATGGAAAGATTCCTCACTGTTTGGGTGAACTGCACTCCCTTCGGTATCTAGACCTGTCTTACAATCAGTTTGAAGGCATGCTCTCACTATCTATTTTTGCCAAGCTCTCTAATCTTTCTTATCTTGACCTCTCGAGAAATTACAAATTAGAAGTCGAAACAGAGTCTCCAAGTTGGGTTCCACCTTTGAAGCTAGAATACTTACGTTTGGCAAATTGCAACGTGAACAAGCACAGTGGTAGTCAGATCCCTAGCTTCATGTCCACCTTTCATACTTTAAAGGAACTAGACCTGTCCCACAACTCACTTGTAGGAAGCATCCCATTTGGGTTGTTTAACAATACTTTATACATTCTTCGATTAAGGAGCAACAGATTATCTGGTACATTTCCTCAACCACACCCAAGTGTGTCTTCCCTGATCTATGAGCTTGACATCTCTGATAACCAAATTCATGGGCCACTTCCCACAAACATCAGTGTTCTTTTACCTAATTTAGTGACTTTTAACATGTCTGTTAATGCTTTGCAAGGTAGCATTCCCCAATCCTTTGGACAAGTAACATCATTAATTGAGTTATACCTTGCGTATAATAACTTGACTGGAGAAATACCGCATAGCCTAACCAAAAGTGAAACACTAGAATACTTGTTCCTGTCACACAATAACTTGCGTGGGAACATTTTTCCAGGAAATTTCACACTGTCAAGTTTAAAATGTTTAAAGCTTGACAACAACGGCTTTACAGGAATGATCCCACCTAGCTTAGCAAAAAGTATCGATTTAATGTTCCTAGATGTTACAAAGAACAATTTGTCAGGAATCATCCCAAGTTGGATAACGAATTGTTCTAGGTTGGGAGGACTACTCTTGGGTGAGAATCATTTTAACGGCGGCATCCCAAATCAACTATGTCAAATGCAAGATTTGCAATTCTTAGATCTCTCTAGTAACTCACTTTCGGGGAATATCCCTTCTTGTCTTAACAACATTTCCTTTTGGAAGAACAAATCAAAAACTGGTGCAATCTTTTCAATATTTCTTACATTCTTTAATGGTATAGTTCCAGTTGATTTCACCACAAAAGGTAAAGAGTATTCTTTTCAGGGTGATCCCCTATACTTGATGATTGGAATAGACATGTCTTCAAATCGATTGACGGGTAATATTCCAAATGAAATGGGAGATTTGAGAATGCTTCGTTCGTTGAATTTATCCAACAATGCTCTAGTGGGTTCTTTTCCTAAATCATTCCAACACTTGGAAAGTTTGGAGAGCTTGGATCTTTCTCATAACAAGTTGACTGGGATTATCCCTCATGAAATAACTCAACTTTATTCTCTTTCTACTTTCAGCGTTGCTTATAATAATCTCTCAGGCAAGATCCCGTCTGGGTCGCAATTTTCTACATTCAGTGAGAATAGCTATAAGGGCAATCCAAGTCTTTGTGGACAACCATTGGAAAGAAATTGCACACCTATTGTCTCATTAGAGCCTCCGAAAAATGAAGAAAAAGAAGAACAATCTGGAATTGCAGATAGCCCTTTCTTTTTCTACTCATGCATTGCGGTCTCATATGTCCTAGGATTTTGGATTGTCATTGCTCCTCTGTTTTTCAGTCACAACTGGCGACGAAAATACTTTAGAACTGTGGATAAATGCATTGACTTGTGGGTTGTAAAGCTCTATGAAGTTCAATTCTACTTGAAAAATTGTGGCTTGTAATTGATCACGAGGAATAAGAATGTTACGTCATGGCTTTCTTCTTCTTCTTCTTCTTTTTCTTGGTAGTGTTATCATATATAATAGAAAAAAATTCAGAATTGAAAGGTCTCAATGTGTTTCAGTGAGGAAAGTGGTATAGGAAAAAAAATTTATAAAAAGAATTATTCGCATATCCAATGGTTTGCATTACAGGAAGATATGTAACGTCATAAAAATGGTTATTGGCTCAAGTAATATAGAATGCAATATAAAGCTCATATCTAAAGAAAAGAGAATTTGACTGGGGTGACCTCCCAAATCAACACAAAAGCCTGGGGTTTGTTTTACCATTTAACAGCCATTTCAATTACAATCAATCTATTATAATATAGATTGTTGTGATATTTATATGTCGAAATTTTTGTCGATCGGTGCTTCACCGCACTTAGGTGGGTGATTTGAGAAAGACATATACTATAGAAGGTGTAGGGAATAAATCCACACACATCCTCAAAATACGCGCTTTTTCCACGGGCTTGATATCCTTTCAGTGCTGTTGGATCCGAGGTCCCGAGACCGATCCGGGGTCAGACTCCGAGGTATCCGAGGTCAGGTTCCGAGGCCGCTGGATGATCCTACAAATAACTCAATGTGGTGGAATTCCACCAAATGAGCCTCCGATGCTTAAGTCAGTCTTCTGAGCAAAATTTATGATCAAGCTTTAATCTCCAAAAATCCTCCTCTACAACTGTAGCAAATGCTGCTATTTATAGTGTTAAAAGCTAAATATTTATGTAGATATTTTATATGGACCAGTAAGAATTCACCATGTGTCTTTTAATAATAACTCTCCAAGTCTAAAGGTAATTCCGAGGTTGCCGAAGTTACCGAATATCATATCCGAGACTTCCGAGGATCCCGAATAAGGTGCCTAAGAACCATGGCAAAATCAGTAAGTATCACCCGAGGATCCGAGGTTACATTTCATAGGACCCAAGGTGTCCGAGATACCCGAGGTACCCGAGGTCATATTGCAATAGGATCCGAGGTATCCGAGGTACCCGAGGTATCCGAGGTCATACTGCTATAGGATCCGAGGTACCCGAGGTATCCGAGGTCATATTGCAATGGTCCGAGGTACCCGAGGTCAATTTGACATTCGATCCGACATGTCCGAGGTACCCGAGGTCTCCAATGAAGTTTTTTCAATTCCAAATTAAAGGCCAACCACGTGTCAGTCGAAGCATGTGACACGTGGCACAATCGCATACTTCCACATGTCAACAGATTTTATCCCCCACAGAAGGCATGTTAAAGGAGGAGGTTTCCTAGAAGTTTCGAGAATTTCTCTCATTTTCTTTGAGTAGCACATCTATAAGTCAGCCAAGGCTCTGGGCAAATTTTCTACTTGTGGGGCCAAACAACTTCTTTTTGGCCCCTTCAGTACACGGGCTAGGCTCAGGCTTGGATTTTGATAACCCGATTTAACTGGGTTAGGCTAGGGTTGAAGCTTACCCAAGTCTCACATACCCTTTTGGCGTATCCTCATAGAAGATGAATCAAGGGCTGATTTTTGGTGAGGATGATCTCCTCACTGTATAAATCACTCCTACAAAAAATTAGTCCATTCTGAAATTCTAACCCCATCAAATGTAGTTTTCAAGTTAACACTAAAAATAGACGGTCCAAAATTCTTCAACTTCAAAACTAGTTTACAAATTCCAGAATGATTTGAATTTTTGTGAGGATGACCTCCACACCATAGAGACCATCCTATCAAAAAATCATCCTATTCCAAAACTTCGAAGTTACATATTGGCCCGCACCAATTTTTTGTTGTGAAATTTATTGTCCCCCGACCCTGACCCTATGTTATCAAAGATATGTTTGAGACAAATCCATTGAGGTGGTCCACTGCAAGAGTTGCATCACAGCACCAATGGCTTGACTTCAATTCTATATGAGAAGGTGCGCAATTGAAAAGCTCATTGCTATGTTGCTGACAATGGAGGTGCTTTTGAGTCTTAGCTGAAACTATGAGTTTCGCCAATGTGTAGGTCTCATTTTGTTGTAAACTTGTGTTACTATCTATAGTTGAAGGAAAATTATTTGGCATTTGTAGGAGTAAGATTATGTAGAGAATTTTCAACTTGTAATTCTTGTATGAATAAACCTGTAAAGATGATGAATATAAATGTATATATATTTTGTTAGTGTCGTCCTATTTTACAGGATGTGGAAATGATGCTATTATTTAATGACTAGCATAATGGTTATTGTATTGATCAATAAACAATTTTAATATGAAAAAAAATTAGCAGCATTTCCAACCAATAAAAAAAATTAAGAAATTGACCAACTCGACCAAACCCTATTGGATTGGGCTCGGGCTGGGAACTCTAGGCCTAACCTCGGGTTGGGTTCACAGCCTTGAAGGCCAGGTTGGGCTAGGGTTGACCCCCAACCTGAGTCAACCCACTCGAGTTGCAGCCCTAACATGTAGGTGAAAGCCATGGTGACCTTGGGTTGGGTTCACAGCCTTGAAGGTCAGGTTGGGCTAGGGTTGACCCCCAACCTGACTCAACCCACTTGAGTTGCAGCCCTAACCATGTAGGTGAAAGCCATGGTGACCTTGGGTTGGGTTAACAGCCTTGAAGGTCAGGTTGGGCTGGGGTTGACCCTCAACCCGACTCAACCTACTCGAGTTGCAGCCCTAACCATGTAGGTGCAAGCCATGGTGACCTCGGGTTGGGTTCACAGCCTTGAAGGTCAAGTTGGGCTAGGGTTGACCCCCAACCCAACTCAACCCGCTCGAGTTGCAGCCCTAACAATGTAGGTACAAGCCATGGTGACCTCGGGTTGGGTTCATAGCCTTGAAGGTCAGGTTGGGCTGGGGTTGACCCCCAACCCGACTCAACCCACTAGAGTTGCAGCCCTAACCATGTAGGTGCAAGCCATGGTGACCTCGGGTTGGGTTCACAGCCTTGAAGGTTAGGTTGGGCTAGGGTTGACCCCCAACCCAACTCAACCCGCTCGAGTTGCAGCCCTAACAATGTAGGTGCAAGCCATGGTGACCTTGGGTTAGGTCACAGCCTTGAAGGTCAAGATGGGCTAGGGTTGACCCCCAACCCGACACAACCCACTCAAGTTGCAGCCCTAACCATGTAGGTGCAACCCATGGTCTCCTCCACAAGGAGCCACGACCATGCGAAGTGGAGGTTCTAAGTTCGATTCCCTTGGTGGCCACCCCCTGGGATTTATCCTAGTACACCAGATACGTGCGGAAGGGGTGACATACGTGCCCTATGGGATTTAGTTGGGTGCTCTAAGAGGCCCAGATACCCATGGTAAAAAAATAAAAAAAAATAAACACAAGAAAAAGGAAAAAAAAGCTACTTTTTGCCATTTTCTTATCTAATTGGTGTTGCAACGGGTTTTGAAAAAGAAGTTGAACTGATTTAAGGGTGCAAATTGAAAAAGGGACGGCCTCAAAGAGTGGGACTCACACAGTTACCAAATACGGGTAGTCGAGTTAGAACCTGAACTAACCTCCGCTGGCCCAATTTTTGGTGTGTCCAAACAACCCCTAAATCCCTCCAAGCAGCCCTTTGGTTAGAACTCTCGTAATTTGCCACTTCTTCTAAAAAGCGTCCCACAATCACTCACGTCCGGCCCACTAGTTTTGTCTTAAAACGGCTCTCTTGCGTTTTCAGTTCATCAAAAGATCAAAAACTTTTCCTCGGAAAAAAATAGAAAGTTCATCGAATCGATCATCAAAATTAGCGTGAGGTTTCGGAAACTCAAACAGCGATGTTTGGGACTCGTTGTTCCATCGCCAATCCCTCTTCGTCTCTCTCTCTATCAGTTTCTCCTCATTTATTTTCCAACTCCAGGTCACTTTATCCATTAAAAAAATGCTCTTTTTTTAGTTTCTTCTAAGCTTTTAGAGCTCTCTGCTTTCTTAACTTGCTCTTTGTATTTTGTTAATTTCAGGCGAATTATCAGAATGTCTTCAACAATCGGTACCACAAACCCTAGAATTTCCTTGCAATCCATGGCCGTGAAGCCACCTTCTCACCCTACTTACGATCTCAAGGCTGTTATCAAGCTCGCCCTCGCCGAAGACGCCGGCGATCGAGGTGATTATTTTGTCACTCGGAGGTCCAGTTCTTGATTTAATTTCATTTCTGTAATCAATTTGGTTGAATGAAATTATTGGATAGGAGTTTCAATTCTATCTATTTTCTTTAATTATTTTTTTTTGAATATATGTGATTTTTATGCTTTTAATCTGTTTATAATCAAATTGTTTATCATCTACGCCTTATCCCAAATGTTTGCGGTTGGCAACATGAATCCTATTTCGCCGTTGGATTATATTTAAAGTTATATCTTCTGCCATTTGAATCTTATAATTAGATACTGTGATCTTGTGAAAAATAACGTACGGTCTCGGATGGTTTAAATTTTGAACTACAATGTTTCGAAGTTTAGATTTTTAGTATTCTATCGGGCAATTGATTGCAGGAGATGTAACTTGTCTGGCCACGGTTCCGGTTGATATGGAAGTGGAAGCTCATTTCTTGGCTAAGGAGGATGGGGTCATTGCGGGAATTGCTCTCGCGGAGATGACATTTTGCGAGGTTGATCCTTCACTGAAGGTATTACAGACTGAACAATTTGGAATTGGTATAGCGGAGTGTGTTTCGAATGCCAAAAGTGCTTTATGTTTTATGTAATTTGTGAGGTTAGGTCATGTGGTCTCAGAAGGATGGAGACTCTATTCATAAAGGAATGCAATTTGGAAAAGTATCTGGTAAGTATCTTGTGGGAATATATTTTCTTTTTAGGCCATGTATGGTTGCCTTAAATACTTTTCTAAGGTGGAAAATTAATCTGCTGACAGGTTTTATGAGTATAATTTTTCAATGTGAAATCATTTTTACTGTTTAGTGGGGAACTTAAAAGTTCCCACCTAGTTGGATTGAGTCAACTCCTCTAACTCAGCCCAAAAGAAGATAACCCATCAACTCGACTTGGTCCAACTCATTTTCCATTTTTTTCACCCATCTTCTTCCTCAAGCATCTGTCTCAAAACCATTGGTTTTTCTGCCGCCTCCCATGGATTGTTAGCTGCCTGTTTGTTAAACTCGCCGTCATTGGTATCTTAAATGTCATCGGCCACCCCCCCCACATGGTTAGAGCTCTTGTCACCGCCCCAAACCCATTCATCATTAGAGTTGAAACATGGGAAAATATATATCTCCCTTGCAAGAGGAAAATCTTTCCGCCATATCTACTCAAATGTGGTGGGCCCGGGAAACACTTTTCCATTTAAATTTCTATTAGGATGCATGGAAAAATAACTTTTCAGTTGTTTTGTTGAAAATGCAGGACGAGCACATAGTATTGTTGTGGCGGAAAGGGTTGTGCTTAATTTTATGCAGAGGATGAGTGGAATTGCGACATTAACTAAGGTGCATTTCTTCTTATGCATCATTAATTTTGAACAAAAATATTGGGTGCAATCGGGAAGTTCACAGAAAATTGGAGGGAAGTTTGTAAAAATAGAATTAGAAGTAACTGTTCCTGTGTTTTTAGGTGATTCTAAAGCCTGAGTTTGTTACTCTTCTTGAGCTATAAATATGGTCTCTAAATGGAATTTTTGTACATGTGTTGCACATCTAGGGGAAGTTTGTAAAAATAGAATTAGAAGTAACTGTCCTGTGTTTTTAGGTGATTCTAAAGCCTGAGTTTGTTACTCTTCTTGAGCTATAAATATGGTCTCTAAATGGAATTTTTGTACATGTGTTGCACATCTAGGCGGTTGGGAGCCACCATTTGATGAATCTTACGTAAGATGTTTTATGCTAAAAGTGAATTCAGCTTGTGGTTCTTAATCATCAATTAATTGAATTTCCATGGGGGGATAGGCAAACAGTCCGGTAACGCTTTTCTAGATTGGTCTACAAGATCGCCTAGATAAGGCCCGTACAATCTGGATCCCTCTCCCTTCTATTTATGCCAAGTGTAGATGTTTATAGACTGTAGTTATGGTGTACATGACACCAACTATAGATCATCCTATGCTGATAACATAATATGAAACATCTGTACATATATATATAGCAATATGATTGATACACAATGTTTAGGAGGCATATATAACAGAAGGATGCATTTTTGCTAATTTAAAGCAAAGAATTGCAAGTCAATTGGAAATTTGCATCATAAACATGCACAGTTGTTTCTTTAACTGATTGTAGCTATGCATCCCTAGGATGCCCGTGAAATGTTTTGGGCTAATTATGCTCTTGTCTATGCTAGAGAGGTTGAGATGTTCATGTTTCCTGCAGGCAATGGCAAATGCTGCACACCCTGCATGCATTTTAGAGACAAGGAAAACTGCTCCAGGCTTACGTTTGGTGGATAAATGGGCGGTATTGATCACTTCTCTAGCTTGTGATGATCTTCAATTTTCTTTCATTTTGTATTTCTTTCTTTGAATTTTCTTTTTCTCCGGAACCTACTCTGACAGGTATTGATTGGTGGAGGACAGAACCACCGGATGGGTTTATTTGATATGGTGATGATAAAAGATAATCATATTTCAATAGCAGGGGGTGTCACAAATGCCCTCAAATCTGTGGACCAGTTTTTGGAGCAAAGGAGTCTTCAAATCGGAGTTGAGGTAGCGTGCTCACCTTATTAATTTTTCCACAAACTAAGTTACCTGGATACAGTTATGTTAGGCACTTGTAAACGAGGATATGACTGCATTTTCCAAAATCCAGGGCACGGATACATATGGGCATCCCTCCAAATGTTGTTAACATGCTATAGTTTTTAGTTTTCTTAATCTAATCATCATCTTTTAGTATTTACGTAATATCAGAATGTAATGGAACATCTAATTTTGCTAAGCTTTAGAAAATACTATTTATATATTTTTGTTGAGAAAACAAACATGGAAATTGTTAGGAGTTAAGAAAATAACCAATAATACTATAGGAAATGAGAAAAGTTCTAGTATAGAAGTCTCCATGCAGTAGATATTGGAACATCTAACTTTTCTCATTTACATCATGTCAGAACGTAATGGAACATCTAATTTTGCAAAGCTTTAGAAAATACTATTTATATATTTTTGTTGAGAAAGCAAACACGAAAATTGTTAGGAGTTAAGAAAATAACCAATGATACTATAGGAAATGAGAAAAGTTCTTGTATAGAAGTCTCCATGCAGTAGATATTGGAACATCTAACTTTTCTCATTTACATCATGTCAGAACGTAATGGAACATCTAATTTTGCAAAGCTTTAGAAAATACTATTTATATATTTTTGTTGAGAAAACAAACATGGAAATTGTTAGGAGTTAAGAAAATAACCAATAATACTATAGGAAAATGAGAAAAGTTCTAGTATAGAAGTCTCCGCAGTAGATATTGGTGTTATATTCCGTCCATATAGTTTTCTTCTGCATTGTGAAGTATCCTGGTTCATAGACCACAAAGGGTAAAGTTAATTTAAACTTGACTATCTTTTGTTTTTGATAAATATAAAAATATTCTTGGTTTTTTTTTGTATTTTGTGACATTTTGACTCTGTACTCATGCTTCATTATGATTTTCTTTCTCTAACATGTTTTGTGCTGCAATATTCAATCGTAATTAATAAAAGAGTCCTTTCTCTTACTTTAGATTGAGACAAGGACATTGGAGGAATTGAAGGAGGTATTAAATTATGCATCGCAGAAGAAATCCTCATTGACCCGAATAATGTTGGACAATATGGTTGTCCCTCTGCCAAATGGGATGTGGATGTGTCCATGCTTAAAGAAGCTGTTGAATTGATAAATGGAAGATTTGAGACTGAGGTAGGTCCTAATCCCTATTCTTACTTGCATATTTTGTAGTTGAGGTAGGTAAAAAGTCTTGTCAGAACCATCATTGTTGTCTACGGTTTCACATATATTCAATCAGATTAATCAACTTACATGCATTAACCATACAATATCAATGATATACTGTAATCTAGTATGTAGAACTTGTTTTTGTGACTTCCTTGTGTCGTATATACCCTATCCCAGCTATTAGGGATTGGCCACATGAATCTTATGTCGTCATTAAACGCTATCTAGAACTTTACCTCTTGTTAAGGCGTTTATCTTCATATCATTTCTTATGACCTTAATCCACTCTCTTTTCGGCCTTCCTCTTGCCATTTTAGACCCTTCAACCTGCATCAAAGCGCTCCTTCTCACTGGTTCCGTCATTGGCTTTGAAGTACATGCCGGAACCATATCAATCGGTTTTTCTTCATTTTATCCTCTATTATAGATACTCCTAGATTCCTTCGGACGTAGCATTTCTAATTTTTTTTTCCTAGTCTTTCTAGTCATCTGTCTAATATCTTCATCATTGTTATACTGATTCAATAAGTATGATGTTTCTTGATTACCCAACATTCTGCTCTATAAAACATAGCTGGTCTTATTGTTGTCCTGTAAAATTTTCTCTTTAGTTTGATTAATACGTGTCGGTCATTTAACAATTTCAAAAGTATGTCTCCACTTTAGCCCCCCAGTTCTAATCTTATGGGCTACATTCTTGTCAGTCTCTCTCTTTATGGATAGTTCAACTTGGATAACCAAATTATCTTCGCCGGGCAATTATTTTCGGTGATGGTTAGGGAAAGAAGTAACAGTTCCATCATATGATATGTTTAACCTCTCTGCCATTTTGTTTAGCCTGCTTCTAGAAGAATTTAATCATATGTATTTTTATTTTTATAATTGCATAAAATTGGGAAATAATAAAATTCATGGTCAATGTTCATGCCATTTTTTGAGCTGGTTCAATGGTTCACTTGTTGGACTGTCCAGTCCGGTCTGGTTTTCAGAACACTTCGTATGCAGAGATACACAAGATGGCCTCACCAAGTCGGCAACAAAACTAAGTTAATCCAATCTGTAAGATGAGGCAATACTGGAGGAAGTCTCAATCAAGTACAGTTCCAAACTAAAGCGCCTAAGAGATGTCTGCTCTATCTCCTCCTTTTCTCCTGCCACAGCTTCATGGCTTGCTCATTGCATCATAAGTTACTGTTCGCAATGGTTCCCTCTTCGAAGAAGTTGGCATTCCTCAAATCTCCTTCATTAAATGTGATCTTAAAGCTCAAGGCCGAACTCGCTCCCCAGTGCAAACCATAACAAATGGTCAATATTGGCGGAAAAAATCAGTGCTAGCTTGCTTCTTTTCTTCAATCTTGCAATCTTCTATGCTCAGAATTTAGAACTCTCCCTCTCTCTCTCTCTCTTGCAAGATACTAATCCTTCTTATTAAGTACTGAAACTCATTGTCGATAGTATGTGCCATATCAAGTCACTTCGTCTGCGAAAAGTGAGCAGAAAATGTTATCTCTGCTTGGATGTGTGACCTGTATAATATGCTTCAATCCATTTTGTTAAGTAGATAACACATAAGGCATTGAGATTACTATGCATCTTATCTGTCAAACTGCAGGCTGTCTTTATGCACACAAGTTGAGGGGCACATGTTGCTCAAAGTAATAGCATTGCATCTATACTTGTAAAAGATAGAAGGGAAATGACTAGTGGACCCCTCGGTCAGGCCTCTAGCTGACCTCCTCTCAAAGTGCACCATGTGGATCTCGTTGACCATTTTCACCGCTTCCCCATTTACCCTTCGTTCCTTTTTATATAATTTTTTTTTATCTGAGGACTCATCAAAAGCTTGATATATTTTAGGAGGAAAAATCACGTCTTACGTATTCATTCACAATATGGGTTAACAATCTGATATCATATTCAAGTCCCTCTGTAGAGTGCAGAACAACCAATTTCTCCATTCAATCCTGCTGACATTAGGGTAGGCAGCTCCATTAACGAAACCTGATAGTTCAATTCCCCCTGTAATTGCTGTTTCTGCTGCTGCTTACATTGTTATGCTTTCAACGAAATTTGATACACTGGTGGCTTGTTTGTGTTCCTTACCGTCATGGTCGTCTCTGCAGCGGTGGTGGTGCTTTATGGGGGTCCAATAATGGTGAATGGTAGTGATGGTGGTGGTATTGGTGGGTGGGACTGTTCGATGGAACGGGATTGAGACTGAGAGAGATATGGATTTTAATCGACGGTTGGGAGACCTGGTTTGGGAACGGGTGTGTCATAATTGTGCTACATTCCTGGAAAGAGGAGATATTGTGCTACATTCCTAGAGTTTGTTTGGACAAATTGAAGGACAACAGTAAACGGTGGAGACGGATGGAGTAGAAGATAGAGAACCGGATAAAACAGAAAGGGATGTTTTTTATTCTTCTTTATCTAAGAAATTTAAATATTTAATATGTGCAGAAGGGGAACAAGTAAAAGGTAACCTATTCCATACTAACATGTGGTATCAACTTTGTTGGTGGTTGGCTAGGTAGCCGACCTGGCGGTCCTCCTACCACTGCTCAAAAATAGAATATGAATGGACTAAAACACCCTCACTTGCTTTCAACTCTTACTAGATATTGTAGGGATATTTTGGAAAAAAAATGGCAAAAACGTCGCTGACAACTAAAGGGTTGGCTCATGACTAAAGGGGTAAACCTCATTATAATAGTATATATTTTCTCCTCATTCATGCTATGCCTCTCAATTTCATGTCTCTTCTTTGTCTAAGCAAACTATTGTTATGTATAATGATGAAAACTGTTTTGAATATTACTTTTTCCTGAAGAACGATAGTGTCACTGTCCTGTACTCATGTTACACAAGCCTAATATGATAATAGTTGCATCTTTTAAGCCATGTTAACTGCTAGTTACATCTGATTTTAGTTCAACTCTTGTGGATTTTAACTAATTCTTCTGCTACATGATGACAGGCATCAGGCAATGTTACACTTGAAACAGTGCACAAAATTGGACAAAGTGGGGTAACCTACATTTCTAGGTAATCAAGCAACCCTTCTTATGTTTCATTGAACTGCCATTATTATCTAAAAAGTAAGATTCATAATGGAACGAAACATAATCTGATTCTCTCTGCTGGACTTTTTGACATTTTTATATGGACAAATTTGTGTGGAACTGATGTGATTGACACAGTACCATTAACCTAGCTCAAGGAGATGTTTTACATAAATAACGACACAAGGATGAAAGTTTGACCTGTTGTTAATTCTTTGCAAGAAAATAAGCATGGTTATGTGAGCTTGTTTACATATTTTTGTAATTGTTTGACATCTGAAATTTGCTCCGACCATGGTTTATCCACATATGTAAGGGAAACAGGAGATAAGAGCAGTGATATTGGGAATTTTGGAGGTCTACATACTCCATGCCTGAAGAGGTGTTTGTGGATGAAAATTTTGTACTTCAAATTTCATTGCCAAGAATGTTCAGTGAAGCCATAAAATGATCTGGAAAGGAACTGGAAACAGTGCTATAATGACACTGAAACGAAAGGAACACTAAAGGTATTGGGTGGGATCAGGTAATCAAATAGGAAATTAGTAGCACTTATGTGATGCTCTTAGTAAGAAGAAAATGACTAAATATTGGTCTCAGATGCCAACTTGTTCAGAGCTGATATTAAGCCAAGTCTGGTATGACTTTTACAAGTCCTTGTGAACTAAATCATTAGAATCAGTTTGTTGGGTTAAAAGCAGCCTCGGGCTGGCTTGGCTAATACAAAGTGCAATTTCTGATCCAACCAGCACAGACCTTGAATTGGAGTTTCCTTGGGAACAACTGTTGTGGTTCTTGGTTGTGTTTCTCATTGTTTTCTGCTTCACTCTTTCAATTGCTTAGTTAATCCCACATTTTATTTTGGTTCAGCATTAATGTAAAAGATGATGATGCCCTTTACTTTTTGCAGCGGTGCATTGACACATTCCGTAAAGGCACTTGATATCTCCCTCAAAATCGATACGGAGCTTGCCCTTCAAGTTGGAAGGCGAACAAATAGAGCATGATCATCAAGTTCTTTTTTGCATTTTTCCTTTTTTTTTTTCCGATCATCATATTAACATTTTGCAGTGGGTCTCATAAGAACTCCACAATTAAGGTATGCGCAAGCAATAGTACTAGGATGGGTGGTTCCTAAGAAACCCTCATTTTACAGTACTAAACATTAAATAAATTAATAAACAAATGTGTTCCTTTGATCTTTCTCATTATGCTCAGTGAGGATCTAACTTATGCTTTGGGAGCTTTGTTGCAAAATAAGGGTTTGGGAGGCTGCCTCTAGTCTAGTTCTTTATGGTTGGAAAACTTGTCGAGACTTGCAGGTGCCTAGACCCCAATGTAGAACATCTTAAAATTACTTTGGACATCAGGAAGATGAGTTTTATTAATAGAAAACAAGGTTAAGGTTTGAATACAGTTTTTACAAGAAGAAAAACAGTTTTGACCTACTGTCCGTTAAATATTCACCCCAATTTCATTTGAAGTCCATTTTAAACCAACCATAACAATTCTGAAACTAGAAAGAAAAATGCACATCAGTGTACTTTCCCTAGATTTTCCATAGAAGAAATTTTAAGTAAAATTGGTTGAAAACATTTTTCTGACAGACTGCAGAAAAAACCTTGTCTGGACAGTCTGAGGTAGAAAATTCATATCAATTTGCCTCAATACCTATTGGGGATAAGAATATTGTTTTGATAAGTATAGATTTATTAAGAAATAAGAGAAAAGGGATACAAGGGCTCAAGCCGTCGAGATGACAAGCACAAAGGCAACACAGTGGCCGAAAAACCAAAACACAAACACAACACGAAGAACTAGAAGCAGATCATAGGAACAAGGTTAGTCGTTGCTCTAATACCAACTGACATAGTGGAAAGCGTGAAGTCAATCACAAAGAACACTGGAAGAGGATCATTATCTTCAACCAAAATCACAGAAACTCCTTGAATCTACAAAGGAAAACGATGTAGCAACTTGTAATGATGTTTTGACCCTTTTCCTGATCATATTTCACCTCAAAAATATTGGTAACAGCGTAAGTGTTAAGTGCGTAGAGCTCGTCGAGGCGATCGCATGCATATGTAATAATAGCAATTATGAGTTACAGTCATAGAGTTATGGCTGTTTGAAATTCAAGTACGCGTTTAACCCTTCCGAGAGGCCTTCTTCTGATCAAACTGCTCTATGTAATCATCTGCGACCTGCTCTACATCATTCCCAGTTCTTTATCACTCAATAGGCATACATAAATAATAAGCTTATCCTTGTAAGTTTTTTTAGTGATGTAATAATCGTGCCTAAGGTGTCTCAATTGATACCTGATTAATCAATACTCGATAGGAACTGGTCCTGATTATCTCCATTGCTGGATTAACTATTTTGTATCCCAACACAAAAAGATCCGGATCGAACCAAAATCAGTAGGATCCGGAGCCAATGTATATATAGTGTTAAAATTGTCAAGTTTCTTCGAAAATTTAGTATGAGAACTATTATTATCTATGTAACAAAACAGTGAAGTTGTCTCCCCACTTATCCCCCTCTTATCGGCTTCACAAAGGATGGCTGAGATCTTATCGCCTCAAATGGACGGTGGATCTCAGCCACTCACACCCGATTTTGACAAACACTTGTCAGGGAGTGCCGTGGGCACGGGTCACCCCACTAGTTTATTACAATACGGGTACCCAGTACCTAATCGGAGAACCAGATGTTTATTGATTCCAATTCTGATCTACTTGTTTTTAGTTCTGGAACCAGAACGGATAGCAACTGGAATTCTCATAAATAATGGGTTCTAATTCTGGTTACATTGGTACCCAAACGGGTCAAACCGAACCGACCCGCTGACACCCCCTAATCATACCATTGGGGACTTTATAGCTAGTCAAAATCGAGAGGACAAACACGAAACATGCCTCATAGGCTCCTATTGTGGATTCATCTTGCCTTCTCACAAAATGGAAAACACAACCTAGAATAAAAAAAGATATATTATCATATCACAAAATGGTATATAAACATATTGAATTCGGATTGGATTGGATCAGGGCAGGTCCAAAACCAATCCGGTTTCATATCAGATCGCAAGTTATAGGTCCAAACCTAATCTAATAATACATATGTTAGGTCTAGACACAAATTCTCGAATAGATCCGATCCATTAACAGCTCTAGTTATAAGAATTTTCAAGGTCTATATGGTTTATTTTCAATATTATTATCTACCAGCTTGCTCAGTTGGTAAAGTTTGTAGGTGATGATACCATAGACCTGGGTTCAAAACCCACCTTCACCGAGTTACTAAATTTTAATATTTTAGTTTCTGTTATTTTTGTTATAACGAAAACAACGACGGTTATTTTTCTGAAAAAAATTGTTAAAAAAGTCTGTTATTTCCGTTATAAATTTAATTGAAAATTTGAAATTGAATGTTGAATTTTAACGCCGTTATTTTCTATTATTTTTCGTTATTTTCCCCTTTTTCCTGTTTTTGCCCTTGTGCGTTACAATTCGTTATCACAGCCATTATAACGGAAAAAATGGTAACACCCCCGGTCCATTATACCGTTATAGCATCCCCTTTTAAACCTTGGCTTTACCATTTCCATTGTGGCCATATTAGAATCATGGCCGTCTTGATGCAAGTTGAGGCGGCCAAAGGCGAAAACATACGAGGCATTTTATATTTTTAATATATTACTATATATGGTATTAATTAAAAATTTTAAATATAGTAGAAAATCTTATTTAACAACTATTCATGATAATCAAAAACTACGGAAAAAATTTAGATGTAGAGGACTCCCGTAGTCCCGTTGCAGTCCATGCAAAGGACTCGCGCAGCCCTACATAGATCATTTTTTGGGCCTAATGACTGCGTGGATGTTCAGCCCACCTATTGGTGGATAAACACACTAAAAATCGGCTTGATTGATGATTTATAATCATTGGATTTACTACTCAAAAAACATGCTTGAATCCAATGGCCGAAATCGATCCTAAAATTAAAGTACCACAATCTATGGGTAGAGATAACCAATCATGTTAATGGTTCTATGATTTGCAATTGTTAATTTTTCTCTAGTGAATTGTGTTTATCGTCGGAATGCTTCCTATTCTTATTTTTTGTAGTCCTCTCCAAGGTTTAAAAAACGGCCGTAATAACGGATTCGGACCTTTTATCATGAAATTATAATTGAGGGAGGTGTGATGGAAGCTCACTGCATAAACAGAGTTCTCAATGTGGTCGCCTCATGGTCTTCTTTGCTGGGGATGTACAATCAGCAGCTACTCTTAATGAGATCCTGAATTTGTTCAAATACGTTACAGGCCTTGAAGCTAATCGCTCCAAGAGTACTTTGTTTTGTTTTGGGCTCGAGGCTGAAGTTCAAGAAGAAATCATGGAGATTCTGGGTTTCTCTGAAGGTATTAGTCCAATTCATTACCTTGGCCTCCCTTTGATCTCTAAGCGACTCAGTGCTAGGGATTGTCAACCTTTGTTGGATAGAATATCTTATCGGATCCAAGCTTGGAAGGGCAGGATCTTGTCTTACGCTGGGAGGCTTGAACTAATTCAATCTGTGCTTAATAGCATCCAGATTTTTTGGAGCTATTGCTTCATTTTTCCAAAGAGCATCGTTTTGAAAATGACCAACTTATGTGCCAGATTTCTATGGGGAGGTCCTGATCTTAATAGGAAATATCATGCTATGGCTTAGGATAAGATTTGTAGACCCAAATGTGAAGGTGGTCTTGGGATAAAAAATCTTGCTACTTGGAACAAAGCAGCTATCATGTGGCACACATTCGCAATTGCCTCTAAACTTGATAATATCTGGGTGGATTGGGTTTACCGGAACCTTATTAAGAAGAAACATTTATGGACTATGAAGATCCCATCTGATTGCTCTTGGTCTTGGCGGAAGATCCTAGCTAGCTAGTAGAGGGATGGCTAGCAATTTGGTTATTCATCTGATTGGTAATGGCGAAGACACAAGTATCTAGAATGACCCTTGGCATCCCAAAGGTATTCTACATGAAGTGTTTCTTAGGAATCAACGATTAGATAATAGCCTTCAGCAAGAAGCCAAGGTTTCTACTCTTATTTCTCATGGAGAATGGATCCTACCGTTAGCCCTTACAAAGGAATTGGTCCAGACATGGGGTGCTCTCCCTCTTATCGACATTGATAACCTCTTGGCAAAAGATGATATAGTGTGGTCTCCTTCTAGCTCGAGTCGTTATTCCATGAGCTTAGCTTATGATGCAATTTGTGATCCGAATCCTAAGGTGGACTGGTACAATATTGTTTGGAGCAAACGAGCTATACCTCGGCATAGTTTTATTGCATGGCTCACGATCAATGGCGCTTTACTCACCAAAGATAAGCCTTTTCTTAGCAACATTGTCAGCAGCAACAAGTGTGTGTTTTGCTGGACTCACGAGGAAACGGTCAAACATCTCTACTTCGACTGCGTCTACACCAAGTTTATTTGGGGACAGGTGATTAGCTTATCTGTCCTTAAAGTGACATTTGTTGCGACTATCTATTTCATTTGAAGGGAGAGCAAATGCCCGGATATTCCATAATATTTTTTGCTCGAAGGAAAGTGTTCTTAATAAGGTTGTTGAAGCAACTAAAATTAGATTCTTAACTTGCAAAACTGGAGTGATTGATAATCCTAGCACTAGGGAGTTCTTTGCAGCTTGGAGGATAAATGTGGAATTTCAACACACACAGTCCATTCCTTGCAAATGGATAGCGCCTCCTACTCATTATTGGCTACTTAATGCTGATGGTTCTTTGAAGGAGCACTCAACGGGGTATGGTGGTATTCTTAGAAATTCGGAAGGAGAAGCATTATTTGCTTATGCTAGGGGGTGTACTAAGAAATCTATCTTATTCCAAGAATTACAAGCCATTGAAGTTGGTCTTCGGTTAGTTATTTCCAAAAAAGTTCACAACGTTCAGATTTCTTCGGATTCGGAAGTTGTGGTGGGTATCATCAAGGGCACTTACTCCATTCCTTGGCATACTAGAAGATTGGTCCATTCCATTCACTATAGCTGGAATAAATTTGAGAGTATTGATATAGATCATGTATTTCGAGAAACTAATGAAGCTGCTGATCACTTAGCTTCATTCCATAGATCAGTTGGTTGTATTACTTTAGCCTCGGAAGATTTTCACGATGACCTTAGGGTCATCATATCTAGAGATGCTTCTGGGTGATTGTATTTTAGAGTGTAATACCTTTATTTCATCAAGGTCAGGTAGGGGTCTGCCTAACCCCAGCTTATAAATCAAAAAAAAAAAAAAAAGTCGTTTAAACAGCCGTTTAATTCTGAAAAATTTTGTGAAAAATCGGCCGTTAAATCAGTTTAATTTCCGTTAAATTCTATTTTTTTTAATTTTCAAATTTCAAAATTTAAATTTCAGTGCCATTTTTTCCGTTTTTTTTTTTTCCATTAAAATCATTAAAACCGTTTAATTCCATTTTTTTTCCATTTTTGCCCCTGTCCGTTTCAATCCATTTTAACGGTCGTTTAAATGGTAACGCCCCTAGTATGTTTAACCGTTAAAACGGCCTCCTTTAAACCTTGGTTTAAACTATACCCCTGTTTCAAATGAGAGAAGAAGCTCCAATTCACCAATAAAATTGTGGGGGTTTAACCCGAGAAGTATTTTTTTAACATCAAGAAGACTACTTTCATCTCATGCTTGTTCAGTTAGATGATTGCTCCCTCAAATAAAACACAGTACGCAAGGAGAAATCAAATAAAGTAAACAAATAACACAAGCATTTACGTGGTTCGATCAAAACCTATCGGATCTTCACTATGAATCAACAGAGTACAAAGATTGTTTTCTCAATCTCTCGTACAACCTCTTACAGACACTCTATTGGCTCTTTCAATCAATGTCAAGAGTCTCTCATTTGACATTTCCGAGTCTCTCACACTCAATACAATGACTAATGAGCCACTTAAATAACCCTCAAATACAAACTAAGGTTTCCCAAAATAGAAAAACCCGAATTAGAAATCTCCACAATTTCTCGGTTCGTCAATCCAATCGGTTGGATGACAGAAACTCCAAACACTTTCTAGTGGCATTCTAACCAAAAAAAATACGACAACAATGACCTCAATACAAACAGTTTGGCACTGATTGACTACTTGTAGGAGGCCATGGAGCATGAGAAAGTGTTGTAAAATTTTCTTTTTCTTGGAGTAGTTCGACGACAACACGTAACTTCTCCACTGCTTGTTTACTTAGCCGGCGACGTAAGCTCCATTATGAACACAATGCCACCTAGAGATATCTCCTCTTCAGACTCCTGTATTCTTCATCTAGTATGTTGTTCCAGTCTCCTCCCAGCCTCAACGACCGAGTCTCCCACTTCTTTTCTCTTTCCCCGAAGAGACCTTGCTTGCTTCCCAAGTCCCCCCACTTCTTTTCTCCAAGTTGTATGGAGTGGAAAGTTGATAATGGCACTGTATGAGCCACGGGGCTCAGTCTTAGAGACCAATTACCGTATTGACGTTTGGCCCATCCCACATACCAAAAATTAGCCTGGTTTAATGATTTCTAAGCGTTTATTGGAGTTGTTTTCATGGGTTGATCAGCCTGATTTTGGTATGCATAGTAGCTTCACCTAGGGATGGGCCAAACATCAATATGGTAAGTGGTCTCTAAGACTCTTCCACGGGGCTCATAATGTGGTCCATGTGCAACTCTGAAAAGACAAGAAAAAATGCCTTGAAACCATGGTTTTAAAAATAGACATTTAAACTGTTTTAATCGTCGTTTTTCCATTAAAACCGTTCAAACACGTTTTGACGCTTTGAATTTAAATGCCTTTTCTTATTATTTTAACCACCGTTTAAACAGCCGTTAAAATCGTTTTAACAGCCGTTAAATTCAGTTTTTTTTAAATTTCAAATTTTGAATTTCAGCGCCACTTTTTCCGTTTTTTTTCCCCCTTAAATTCAGTTTTTTTTAATTTTGCCCCTGGCCGTTTCAATCCGTTTAACAGTCCTTTTAACGGTAACGCCCCAGTCCATTAAACCGTTAAAACGGCCTCCTTTAAACTTTGCTTGAAACCAAGGTTTAAAGGAGGCCGTCTTAACGGCTAAATGGACTGGGGGCGTTACCGTTTAAACAGCTGTTAAAACGGATTGAAACGGCCAGGGGCAAAAATGAAAAAAATTTAACCGAATTAAACTGATTTTAAAGGACAAAAAAACGGAAAAAATGGCGCTGAAATTCAAATTTTGAAAAAAAAAATTTTAAAAAAATGAAATTTAACGGATTTAACGGCCATTTTTTCGCAAAATTTTTCAGAATTAAACGGCTGTTTAAACGATTTTAATGGCCGTTTAGACAATTTTAATGGCCGTTGAAACAAAAAAATGGCCGCTTAATTCAAAAACGATAAAACGTGTTTAAACGGAAACGGGCTTGGGGATTTACCGTTTAAACGGCCTTTAAAACGGACGTTTTTAAAACCATGCTTGAAATTAAACAAGGTTTAAAGGAAGCCGTTTTAACGGTTAAACGGCCTGGGGGCGTTACCATTTAAATGGATTGAAACGGCCAGGGGCAAAAATGGAAAAAAAATGGGAAAAATACAATTTAACGGAATTAAGCGGATTTTAAAGGGAAAAAAAAAATGGCGCTGAAATTCAAATTTTGAAATTTGAAAATTAAAAAAAAATAGAATTTAACAAATTTAAGGGTCGTTTTTTTTCACAAAATTTTTCAGAATTAAACAGCTATTTAAACAATTTTAACAGCCATTTAAATGGTTTTAACGGCCATTAAAACAAAAAAAAAAAATGGCCGTTTTATTCAAAACCGATAAAACGTGTTTAAACAGTTTTAACGGAAACGGGCTTGGGGCGTTACCGTTTAAACGGCCGTTAAAACTATTTAAACGGCCGTTTTTAAAACCATGCTTTTAAATTCAAATATATTTTCTTTTCTTGTCTTTTGGGAGATTGCATATGAATATTTTGCAAGACACCGACGATTATTCTCAAGGTTTTAAATGAATAAATCTTTAATGACGGACGTCTGTCCTCAATGTAGATAACGGACCACAGTATGAGCCACGTGGCATACTCTTAGAGACCAGTGACCATATAGATGTTTGGCCCATCCTTAGGTGGACCTACAGACCAAAAATTAGCTTGATTGGTGGTACAAAAAGATTTTGCTTTCTCCCTGGGATATCGAACTCTATTAGCTAGGTTACACAACCTGCAACTCTTTCCGGTCCACTGATCCATGAATTTCTGCGCCACCCCTTGGTGGTTTCTAGCTGTTACATTGAACTATTTTTCATATGGGATGATTTCTAGCCATTGGATTCGAGTGTTTTCGGAGTACTCAAATCAACGGCTAGATATTACTAATCAGGCTGATATTTGGTGCAACTCTTTTGGGCTCATTGATCCATCAAAGTTTAGCCCACCCCTTGGTGAACCAATTTGCTCATAATTACAATCTTGGCCCACCACTGGACATCGTGACAACGTCCATGGACCCCAGATCATGTGATCATTATCCTGATTAAGGAGGGTTAAAAACACCAATCTAGCTAGAGTAAAACTTTGATGACAGGGCGTAATATGAGCAACGTGGCATGTACTTAGAGGACTCTGACCTTATGGATGTTTGGCCAATCCCTACGTTGACCTACAAACTAAAAATCAGCCCGATTAGTGATTTCTAGGCATTGGATTGGAATTTTTTTTTCATGGGTTGATTTTAACCATGCGAATTTGAGCATTATCGACCATTATTTGAGGTACAAACTACAAAGATCCAAAGGTTTATAATCGCTAATCAAGCTGATTTTTGGTTTTGGGTTCACCTAGGGATTGGAAAAACATCCATATGGTCAGTCCTCTAAGAGTGTGCCACGTGGCTCATAATTTGCCCTGTCATCGGCCGCCATGACAGGCCGGTCATCAAAGTTTTACTCATCTAGCTAATATTTGGTGTGTGGGTCCACCGGTGGGCCAAACATTCAAGAGCCAGTCGTACCCAAAGAGTTGCCACGTGGCTTTCTCTCAAGCTTAGGTGATCGAGTTCGATCTCCTACAGAGAGAGCAAAAAATTTTCTGCTTCTATCTTCTATCCTTATTGGAGAAGCAGCAGTGAATGGCTGTCTTTAGTACACACCACCCACAAATCTCCTACCTCTGCATTTTTGTTCCTCCACATCTCTCTCCCTCTCTCTCTCTGCAATGGCGGCACTGCAGTCTCTCGCATTCTCCTCTCCGATTTCTCATCTTCGACAGCAGCAACGCTCTCTTTCAGGTCCTCTTCACTCTCATTTGAATTCGAACAATCGATAATGGTCGTTATTGGTGACTGGGCTTTTATATTTCGTACTATTTCAGTTGAGGGAAACAGTAAAACGAGCTCACATTTCAATGCCAATGAATGGATAGTTTTTAATCCTTTCTGGGTTTTACATGAAGAAACAATTAAACCGAGATGGGTTTTGTGTATTTTCTTGAGATTCGACCAGAATCAGTTAGTTGGGCGGAGAGAATTTTGCCTGGTTGAAGATGGGTTTTTCTTATCTTTTATAATTCTCTGAAAATTTGACACTTTTGTCTTCTTACGGCATATAAAAAGCTGAAATGGGTTTTCCATACTTGATTGAGATTCAGAAAATATAAAAATTTTACACCTTTTTTTTTTATTTACATGAAGAAATAATATAACTGAGATGGGTTTTGTGTATTTTCTCGAGATTCAACCAGAATTAGCTAGTTGGGTGTATAGAATTTTGCCTGGTTAAAGATGGGTTTTTCTTGTCTTTGATAATTCTGTGAAAATTTGACACTTTTTTTTGATAATGTAATTCAAAATTTTGACACTTCTGTCTTCTTATATGAAAGGCGTAAAATGCTGAAATGGGTTTTTCATATTTGCATGAGATTCAGCAAGCACCAGTTAGTTGCAAGTTCAAGAGCATTTCCGGGATTGATAAAATATTGCTTGCTTAATGATGGGTTCTTCATGATATTGATTATTGTGTAAACTTTTAAGACAATTTTGTACTTTTTTTTGAAAGAAGAGATAATATAAGATTGGGTTTTCATACTTGATTGAGATTCATCAAATATAAAAAATTGACACACTTGTTTTATTAAACAATAAAACCGAGATGGATTTTGTGTATTTTCTTGAGATTTGACCAGAATTAGTTAGTTGGGAAAACTGAATTTTGCCTTGTTAAAGATGGGCTTTTCTTGTCTTTGATAATTCTGTGGAAATTTGATACTTTTGTCTTCTTATATGAAAGACATATAAAATGCTGAAATGGGTTTTTCATATTTGCTTGAGATTCAGCAAGCACCAGTTAGTTGCAAGTTCAAGAGCATTTCCGGGATCGATAATTTATTTCTTGCTCAATGATGGGTTCTTCATGATATTGACTATTGTGTAAACTTTTAAGACAATTTTGTACTTTTTTATGAAAGGAAAGATAAGATAAGAATGGGCTCTCTGTATTTTCTTGAGATTCAACAATAATTGGTGAGTTTGATGTTCTTGAAAATATCTGAGATAGATAGAACAAAGGTTCACTAAAAATGGGTTTTCCGTGATTTGATGATTTTGTGAAAATTATGAGTTATAGCACACACCGCTCTTGAGAGCCAAAGGAATCTGCGACGCACATTGTTGTGCCGACAACTCAGGAACACTGTGCTCAGCATGATGGCAGTGCAGATTCCTTGACTCTCAAGCATAATGTGAGGCTCATGCAGGCCATATAAACCCAAAAATTTAAGTCATTGTTGTTTGGATTTTGTTTTAAATGAAAAGTTGAGACTTAACTGGGTTCTTGTATTCTTCACCACAGTGCTTGATTCCTCTTCTTTAGTATTTTTGCAGTTTTGAGAAGAATTATTCACGCTTTCTAAAGAATTTAGTGGGTAATAACTGTCAGTTTTACCTTGAAAACTGATGTCAGCAATGGTTGGTTTTGGACAAGCTGCATAGGTGCTAGAGAGAGGCTTTCGTCCCACTTTGATTTTGTTTTCTTCTTCTTTTATCTTTTTTTTGGAAAAGTTATGTTGTTTCCTACATTTGAGTACTCAAGTGTGAAGTTGCTTTTTACATGTGGAGAAAACAAGGGTCCAATGATTCTTTTCTCAATTGCACCATGGTTACCTGGTCAATCAATCTCGGAAATATTGAGGATCATTGTTTTCTCCACATGGATTCCCTGTGTTTCTGCATTTTCTTTCCTTCCCTTACTCAAGTGCTTTTGCAATTTAGACTTTTTGAGATTGGATTAGTTGATGGATTCTCCCTGAAAAAATTAGTTTTATGCAAAAATAACTTTGGAAGAGAATGATTGTTCTTTGATCAATCTACGTTAGGTCAGATTTTTATATTTTGTCAACACATGCGAGGCATCTGTTTTTTCTCTTATTCTGTCTGTTTTGGCGCTTGCTTCCTTGTTAATAAGATTGACCTCTTACCTATATCATATGGTGCATATTTATGAGTTTATTTAATATCTAAAAATTAACTGAATTTCTTGAATTTTCAACTGTATTTATAAGAAACTGGAAGATTTTCTTAGAATTGGCTAGTTCATTCAAGCTTGCTATGGGTTCCTTGGAGATTGAATAAGATCAACCCTCAATTATATTATTTTTAGGGTATCTTAGTAACACCCCCCTTAAATTGGAAAGTAATTTGTAATACCCCCTTATACTTTCAAACTTTAGGATTACCCCCTTGACCTAGTTTAACAGTGGTTGACTTCAGTTAAAATGGACTTGAATCACACATCATTAGCATTGTACTTGCAATATTATGGTCCTTTCATAAGTGCATTAACAGGCGCATGATGCGTGTCACGATTAAATGTTAGTCAAATGATAGTTAAACTAGGTCAAGGGGGGTAATCCTAAAGTTTGAAAGTATAAGGGGGTATTACAAATTACTTTCAAATTTCAGGGGGGTGCTACTAAAATACCCTTATTTTTTTTTTATTATTATTGTTGTTTGGTTGGATTTATATAATTTGAGCAAGATTTCATGTTTTTATTTAGTTTCGCAAGTGTAGGAGATGTAAACAAAGGAAATTGTCTAGCTCACGTCCAACTCAAATACCAAAAGTGTTTATGTTCTTTTCTGCAGGTTTGGTATCTTCACCTTCGGTTGTTTGTCGAAGTTCCCGTTCTTCATTCAATGGCCAATCATTGCAGCTACCTCATCCACAATGGACCCCATTAAGAGGAAGTTGTCAAGTGTCTGGAACTATAAAGATGATGGTCAAGCCAGCAATACAGTTCATCCAAGGAACCGATGAACAGACAGTACCAGATGTGAGGCTAACCAAATCGAGAGATGGCACAAATGGTATGGCCATTTTCACATTTGAACAACCTTCCGTGTTTGACTCGTCTAGTGAGCTTGGTGACATCACTGGCTTTTTTATGATTGATGAGGAAGGGGTTCTTCAGTCAGTTGATGTCAGTGCCAAGTTCATTAATGGAAAGCCCTCGAGAATAGAAGCTAAGTATGTAATGCGGAGTCCGCGAGAGTGGGACAGGTTCATGAGGTTCATGGAGCGGTACTCGAACGCGAATGGCTTGCAGTTCATCAAGAAATGAGGCAATGTACGTCCATCCTCTACTTTCTTCCACTTTCACCCGTCTCTTTGTAGGTTTTTGTACTTGGGTTATCTGAAACTTGAAAAGCTTGGTTGATGCCCATTTTTGCTTAAACGCAATTACTGTATGCCCCCTCTCATTGTAATGAATTTTGCCTACTTTGGTAATATTTAATTCACTTCCCTTAAAAGCAGAGCTCTGTACATACAGGGTGGGATAGGTCATTCTTTATCAACTTCTCACTTTCAGCCCTTACTGGTTTTATGTCTGCAAGATTAAAAGAACATGGTGAACAAATTGGTTTGTTACTGACGTGAGAGACAAAAAAAAGGTGGAGATATTGATGTCTTTGTGTTAACATTTTGTATAACATTGGATATCTATGTGATCGCATTTTCCTTGGGCACAACAGAAGCTGCTTTTAAGGCAGTTACTTTTTTTGGGTTTACACGAATGAGGCCAATTCAGAAGAAAAAAAAATGTTTTTTGCATTTTACATGTCAGCCAAGCCGGGGAAGAGGACTTCAACCTTATCAGAGTGGTGATGCTCAAATCCATGTGCACAAGTTATTCTTTCGGCTCATTGGCACTTGTTGTTCCTTCTCTTTGTTTGATATATTTATTAGGAGAGTTATCCATCCTGACAATGTACTTGACGTATTCTTTTAAATGGAGAATGAAAGTTTTGGGGGATCAGTAGGGATGTTTTAACACTTCCATATTAGTTCATGCATGTTTGTGTGCAATTATAACAGTTGGAAGAAGAGGATTTATTTGAATTTTAAAGAAATATATTGAGTCAAAAGGGACCACATTTCCATAAGTTTTGTAGAACTTGATATAATAATCATGCCGCTCTTTATCGAAAGATAAAGAAGCTTCACTTGAATATTTCTTACCTGCATTTCTTCCACTAGAACTAACAATATAGACTCCACCCGCAGATCTCCATGAATCTGAGACAGTGTTCATTAGGGAAGTATTGCTTAAAGGTCTACTACTACCTGCCACTAGTTCTTTGCCCAAGTGACAGAAATTGGGCTCCTGATTCTGTAATGACTATGGCGAGTATGCATCCATGTCAAATGCCCTTGAGCATAGGTCACCATCTTTGTAGCTATTCTCTTCCTGGATACGAACCAGACTCTGTAGCTTTTACTCTGATATAAATGATTGAATGTTAGACGCCGTGGTTTAACTGTTACTTTGACTCCTTCAGGTGCCATTACCTCCACAGAGTAGGTGGAATTCGGGGAGCCCACATTAGTTAGTCGTCTTTTAATCATCGTACTCATCCTCCCGTGTTCGAAAATCACAGTCATGGAGGGGTAATTAAGGCTAAAGCCCCTGTTCTTTGGCATGATTTCACGGCAACTCACATTCCTGTGAGTAATGGTGAAAATCTCTGGCCTTGTGTATCCAAGAGTGCAGAGGTGAGTGATATACTCATCTGGCATGATATTGTAAATCAACCCTGGGTCGATTGCTCTTTCGGGATTTACATGTCCAGCTCCAATCGCGAAGACTTTTGCTGGTTTCAATCCATCCATAATCGGCTTACCGAAATGATCAGTGATATCAGCACTTGTCATGATTGCAGATTTAACTGCAGCTGGGCTCCACGTGGGGTGGGCTGAGTGTACCAGAGCAGCTATTCCACTGACATGGGGACAAGCCATTGAGGTCCCCGACAAAACACTGAAATTCACTCTTCTAGAATCTTCTGGTAGGCCAGTGGGACCCAAGTTTTGAGGCCACGCAGCAATTATGTTCACTCCTGGAGCAATAATATCCGGTTTGAGGATTGAGGGATTGGTTAAACTCGGGCCTCTTGATGAAAATAAAGCTACTGCTGGTGCTCTAGATTTCCCAATAACTGTTCCTCCAAATTCAATTTGAGCTCTTGCTCTCCGTGTAGAATTTATGTAGCTCTTTAAGTGAACAGACTCTGCATAGCCAATCAATGTCGCAGGCAAGACATGGGCATCAACAGAATCCTCCTCCAGGTTGATCTCTGTGTTTGCCAAAATCATCGCAGCACCGCCGGATTCCTTCACAACTTGGCCTTTTTCAGCTCTTCCATTGATACCTCGGTCACAAACCACCATTTTCCCCCGGACTTCAGCTCTCGGAAGAGAGTCTTTGAAGCAAAATTCGCTCCCCTTGTTCCCGCCAGTTACATAAACCAACTCGAGCTCTTTATTTGCATTTGATAGCCGGTTTCCTGGGTACATGGACTCTCCATACAGGATTTGACCATTACCCATACGTACAATGGCAGGAAATCTCCGATCAAGGGTGCTTGCACCAACGGTTGTTATCCAAGGAGCCTCATTGGCAACTGAGCTTGGGATTGGACCGTTATTCCCCGCTGCGCAAATTACTGAAACACCCCTCTCCATAGCTCTAAAACTGCCTATGGCAATGCTGTCCTCAAAAAGTGGTATTGGGAAGCCTCCTATAGAGAGGGAGAGAACATCAACTCCATCCCTGATGGCATCATCCATTGCAGCAAGGATGTCAGAGCTGTAACAGCCACTGAACCAGCAAACCTTGTACATTGCGATATGGGCACCAGGCGCCATCCCCCGAGCTATACCAGCGCCATTTCCCAGCACGTTTGCCATGGGGACTGAAGCTCCCGCTGCTGTCGATGACGTGTGGGTCCCATGGCCATGTGCATCACGAGGGGATATGTACTCCACAACAGCAGTTGACTTTGAGGAGAGCCAAGATGCATGGTGCCCTTTACTGTAGAACCGTGCGCCAATTAGCTTCCGGTTACAAAGTGAAGAATTGAATCTCTCCCCTTCCTGGCAAACCCCCTTCCACTTCTTGGGCACCGGAGGCATCTGATGATCATTGAAGCTTGGGCTCTCAGGCCATACTCCAGTATCAAGGACACCAATTATTGTTCTCCAACCAAACCCAGATCGCAACCAACCTTCCCTTACAGGGCTTAGTCCTAAGAACTTGTACGAGTAAGTGGTATGTATCTGGAGGCAACGGTCAGGTCTAATTGCAACGACATCGCGCATGCTTCGCAATGCCTTAAGTTCATTTTCAGAGAGACGAGCTGCAAAACCTTCCATGGTGGAACGATAAGAGTAGAGAAGGCGAGAGGATGGGTTTTCTTCAGATGCAATAGTTCGCTCGAGAAACGAGAGATGCCACTCGAGCTTTTTGTTGAAGCCGGAGTTAGTCATCCCATGAGGGTGTAATTGGACAATGTAGGTTTGCAGGTTGTAAGCATGGAGGTGAACCAAGTTGAAGACAATGGTGAATGAGAAGAAGAGTAATTTGGTTTCCATTGAACAGATAAAGACTCTGTATTTTGATTTGGTTGCATGTTTTTGTGAATGGGATGTGGGGTATTTGAAGATGTGGAGAATTTGAAAATGGGTTTGAGAAGCATTTCTGAGAGAAGATGAAACTCGTGATGTTGAAGGGCTCTTCTTCATCACGAGTATCCTTTGTTGAGAGAGAGAGAGACAGATTTTTGTTGAGGAGCTGAAGTTTTGTCCATCTTCACGAGATGTTTTGCTTGGATTTATTATATTCTATGTAGCCGTTAGATTTCAAATTCCATGAATCTTTGTTCCTCACTTCTTTTTTGCCCTTTTTAGTTAGTCCCCTCAATCACTTACCGAAGTCAAAGGGTATCTTAAATGCTTGGTTCCATAGCCATTCACATGCTCTAGCAGTCTAGCGTGGCTCTCTTGGCGCCAATTCCACGCTTCACTCGTGTTTGGTTGCAGGTCTTTATTTCCTACCGTTTGATGATGATCTGCATGGTAACACATCATATGGTGACATGGCATATGAGGTGGCATCACCCCATTAAACCGAAAACTCGAGCTTCGCCACACGGGTCATGTTGACAGCCTCTTAATAACAAGAATATAGTAAAATTTCTAAAGCAACTGATTAAACTGTCAAAATTTTCATAATAGCTTAATTACGACTGTTTGAACTGTGGACCGTCGGATTCAAGAGATCCAGGGTCCACGTGACGAACGACTATAAAGGGTAAAATAGTCATTTGAGATATTAACAAGTAACTGCCACGTGGACTGTGGATCTCTTGAATCCAACGGTCCACGGCTCTGTTTTGCACCTAAAAGCTTGGGATACCATTTTCCTTATAAATTTGTTAAAACACTTTGCACCTGCACCCACTAGTAATTTCAAGTAAGGAAAAGGAGGCCAGTTTTCTGGATGGGTGCGTCCAGGATAGAAGTCTACATAGTTGTGTATCTTAAATGTGGGAGATGAGGTAGCAGCCCTAAAGGCCTCAGATGTTTTACCACCTCATCCTCTCCTATGTGGTAATTTTGTGACCTTAGGGCCTGTTTGGAAATCTCATGTTTTAGACCTAGTCCAGTCTTAGTGCAAAAGAAATAGTTCAATGTTGCAACTACTTTTAGAAAAATCAACTCAAGCCCTGTTTTGAAGGCTAAATTTTAGAAAAACGAGGCCGAAAAATATGAGCCCAAACGGTTACCAAAAAGGCCAATCCAAGGGCTTGTTGGGAAGAAGAAACAATAAACAATCAAAAGAACAAAGATGCAATCACCCACAATACAGAGATTTACGTGATTCCCTCTAGATTGACATATGTCCATGGATCCGCACAAATTCCACTATGTTCTGAGGCAAAAAGAAATACACGCAATACAATGAATCCTCTTCTCTGATCAACCGAGTTATATATAACCCCAAGATGAAATTAGGGTTTATGTATCTCTATGTAAAAGTATGAAAACGCCATTATGAAAAAGACTTCCCCAAAAAAAAAATTCGGGGTGATGCCCCCAAACCCCCCTTCGGACAGGGGCGTGAGCTGCCCCCCTGTAACGCCCCAGCCAGCTCTCTACGAAGCTCGGCCGCGGTGTCATGCCTTCATGTACAGTACTCTAGTACCATCGGATCCGCATAACAGTATAGGGCTTGCCTATAGTTACCAAATTTGGACTGTGGCAAAAATACGATACGGAAAATGTTCGAGTACAATTCGGGTTTGTCATTAAAAAAATCAGTAAAAATAATTTTAAGAATAAAATAAAACAAAACAAAAAGTAGAACTTGAAACTTTTTATCTTATAAAATGATTTTTCTTGTTTAAAAGTGAATAATCAGGAAATAATTTGGAAAAGTTCATGAATTATTCGATCATGATAAAAAAAAAAAAAAAGTGCGATTTTTTCTAAACCTTCGAATAGGATTGTTTTTTAAGTAATTCTTACGGTCGTGATTTATTCGAGAATTTATGGATTTGGATGGTAGAGATAGTTGGCCAATACAACACGTGCTTAGAATATGACGTATGGGCAGCAATTAAAGCCTAGAGTGTTAGTCCACATGTTGACTCTTTGGGCCCACTTCTGAATGTTAGGCCCACTCATTGTCTCACTAGTCACTACTCAGCATATGTCCCTTTGAGTGTACTTTGGGCAGTGTCATGAAACTCAGACTGGCCCGAGAATAGGACGCATATCGCACTCTTTCAGGCCCACTGACCCTGTGCATGTTTAGCCCCATCCCTTCTTTTACCTACGCACCAAAAATCAGCGCGAATTGGTAATTTATAGACGTTTGATTTGAGCCATTTTTAATCATGGGCTTAGAACTCATCTATAGGCCTCTTCAAGAAGCCCATGATGAAAAATTGTTCGAATCCAATGGCTATAAATCACTAATCAGACAGTGATTTTTGGGGTAAACCTCCACCAAGGGATAGGCCAAACATTCATAGGGTCCGCGGGCCAGAAAATCTCTCCAACGTGTCATATTCTGGCGACATTCGCAATATTTATAGACTAGTTTTTTTTTTTTTTAACTGGCCTGACCGATTGAACCCGGAAACCAGATATTTGTCTCTCATAAGGGAAAAGACCCGGATGGGCCATTTTCTTGACCAGTCAGTTGAACTGATGGCCGTTATTTTATAATGTTGCCCCATATAAAGGGGTGGAGCTTTGAGGGGATGGTAGGTAATACGACATCTGGCTCCTCTCGCATTTTCCAACTCAAATCAGAAATAAGTACTAAATCGGCCTTTGTCGTCTATTATATGCCGGGATCCAGGACCCGACCTGTGGTTCATGGGTCGACCCAAAACCCCAAGGCCAAGGGGTGAGAATGAAAAAAATTAATTATGTCATTTTACCATTTATAACTCCATTATTGTTCATGAAGCATCCCAAAAGGAAAATGGTAGGTACCGTTATTTCAGAAAATAGAACATTCGAGTTTTCTCAAAATAATTGTTTCTCTCTAAATTTTCTGTGAAATAGGACGAAGTCAAGTTCTTTGGCATCCAGACAAAATGAGGATTATAGATTTTTATTTTTTTTGAAAATTTCCTAATCTGTAACATACGTCCATTTATAAAGATATATCACCGATTATATTCTCAGGGTGTACAGTTAAATACGATGTACCCTAATTACATGATCGGAAAAAATAACAATTGATCTATGATGGTTCTGAAATCTTCAGAGATTATGGTCTCTGAGTTATCTTTCTAAGCCATTAAGTTCGTCCCGTTTTGAGTTATACGAAGGAAGTTATGGTCAAAATATATATTCATGACTACGCACAGAATTCTAGATATTCAGAAATGATACAATAGATCCAAAATTTTATTAATTAATTATTAAACTGAATCTAATTAATCTTCATTCACCATGAAATTAATCAAAAATCAACAAAGTAAAGTATGTTCTAAAATTTATGAGAGTTTACAATATTTTTTTCAAATAAATTGAAACAAGCAATTAAATGACTAGGGTCTTTATCAAGTCCTCAAAAATGTAGCATGTGTTCGCTTCCAGGCTAGATCTGAAACATAATAGATTGAATGAACTACGAAGCTCAATAGGAATGATGTAACCCTCCGTCATAGTAAAGAAAAATGTAATTGATGAGAAACTAACATGATATTTAAAACACAAGTAGTACTAAGCAATTGTTTTTGACAATAATAAATTAATTAAACATGAATATAATAACCGAAAATTCTCATGAATTCCGACCAGAGAATGCATGTATTCCACCAATCGTTCTTTTTATGGACTTTCACATCGAGATAGGATACAACTTAAAGTAATTCTACCACAAAGATTTAGAGAGTTTAAAGTCTTTCACCTAAGGTATCACAATGCTCTTTTAGAGTTTTCACATTGGCTGTAGCTCTTCATTACTCAAGGGTCCAAGCATTCTAGGGTTTTTTTTTTTTTTTCAAAATTCTCATAATCATATCCATCATAATCTAATCTCAAATTTTAGCACAAAATCATGCATAAAAACTTAAAACATATTAAAAAAAATGCATATTCAAAATATCAATTTTCAAAAGAGAATAATTCGTTATTCAAAACTTATTTTTTATAAGATTTCAAATTCTTTTACATATATCATTCTCATGTTCTCCTACTTTAAAATCATGGATTAAAATGCTTCATAATCATTTAAATATCATAAAACAAATAAAAAAATGATCAACATAAACACGAAAACACATATGAGATTTATGATCACGAATGCAATTTCTTCAATTCCTAATCTCATGTATTTTAAATTAATTCTTATTGCATTTCGAATCCTATTTCGAGTTCTCTCTTTGATGCTTTAATCAATCTATATTTTATTTGCTTCTTCTCTTCATTTCTTCTTGAGATTTGGTGAAGAAATCTCTCGATTTTTGGTTTTTTTCTTTGATTTGTGCATGAATGGTCATGGTTATGTATACTTCAGTTTCCCCCATAGCAATTTGGTCCTAATTTTAGAGTTTCTTTCATGACTACCTCACTAACAGTCAGCTCTTCGCCAATTTCCTTCACAATAAGGTCCGTTTTGTTCTCCTAAATGTTTGAGACTTTCAGACTTCAACACTAGAAACTTAAATGAATAATAGGATTTTTTAAAGTGTAAGAATTAGCTCGTACTAATGTAGGTGAGTCGATTGTTTAAAAATCGATTCTAGCGAGGGAAATTAGAACTCTGTGATTGCATATTTAAATACTTGTAATTGGTTCATAACATTTTTGTGTAAATTAGGAATTTTTTGCATTTTTATTGTGAAAGAGTTGTAGTTCGGATTTTGATTGAGTCGTTTGTTGAAGAATGAGTTCAAGTAATGGAGATTGAAACTCTAATGTTGAGATGTCTGGTTGCAATCATTCATGGTCAGTACAGCACTATTCTTTGAAAATTAGGGATTTTTTCCTTCTAGGAAGATAAGAACTTTAGGGGGTTCTTGGATTCCAGAATATGTATCTCAATCGAGATAGCGTGAGCATTAGTAACGTCATTTGTTTGGCTCACTTGGTGAATAGGGATAAGGAAGGTGGGTCCTTGAAATTTGGCCATTGAGAACCATGGTCCAAGCAAGGAAGGCACTATTCTTGGGAATGGCTCACATGTCCTTTGCGCCCAAACACCCCTTCAGATTCGATCATGTAGCTTGTTGAAAAATAAGTGCATAGTGAGTTATGTAGTCTAAACAAGAATTTGGTCTAAGTGCGCAACTGATTTATTTGATATACTTATATTTTGTGACTCATAATTATAGATCGTTATTTGTTGAATTATTTGTAACTCTCATCATTTCAAGTGATTAGTACTTTGAAATCATCTACCTGGACATGTAGCTTATTGCTATACAGTTTTCATGTACCACATTTTGTAGATATTGAAGATGACTGCTCATCAAATAGCAAAAATCATATCCTTTGTTTAGCATCATCGTCAAGCATTACAACAGGTTAATCTTTACTTTTAAGATTGGAATTTTTTTGAAAAAGTGACTTGTTTGAATGTTTTGAGAAAGAGACTTGTAAACTTTACAAGTACGTAAAAATTGTAACTCTATATATAGTGTTGGTGTCACTATGATGGTGCAAATATAGTAATTTATGTTGGCTCAGATATTTACTTTTGAGTTTTATTATTGAGCCATGGTAATCAAAGCAATTTGTTAGGTTTGTTCCACTGTCGACATATTCCTCATATGCCAACTTTCTTTAGTGCCATGGTGCATGCTTCCACATTGGCCATTAAAACCTGAGTTTTATTTTGTGTTTCCATCTGTAATTTCTCATGAAGATCACAAAAGATAAACCACTATTAATCTTAAAAAAAACATTCACACTTATCTCTTGACATAATCACTATGGTTAGATTGATAAAAAAAAGCATTCAGGTATCTTTTTTTTTGTGCTAATCCATGAATGTAAGATGATTAGATTGAAAAAAAATTATTCAGATATTTTATTTATCTATGCTAATCCATGGTGTAAGAATGTATAGTTTTATTTCTATGCATTTTCAAAACCTATATTGGAAGTTTTTCTTAATCCACCAGGGCATGTAATTTAAATATTGGATGGATGTTGTACCAAAGAATTGAAGAGGAATAGGATATTGTACCCAAGAATATGATCTAGTAGTTTTTCCATCTGTGTCTTACGGATCTATGCAACAAAAATGGATGCAATTTACTGTTAATCAAAGCAAAAATCGAGTCCTTTTAAAAGAATTTTCCTCTCCTTATTTGCTTTAGTAATCACCCAATCTTTTAATTTCCTCTCATTAATTATACTTAACTTCACTAATGTAATTTGCTTTTTCAAACAAAGAAAATAAGAATTTGTTGTCATACCATGTGTTTTATTTGGATGGTTATGTAAGTAATTGATTTCTTAAATTTTTGAGATTTTATGTTCTTTTGCATAGGGATGGCACAAAATGGAGATGTTGATAGGACAAGTTAGGGTAATCTAGTAGATAAAAAACTCTTCATAGATCTGTCTCCAAAAAGCAAATAATTGATGAAGGGCATGAGGAACATTGAAGCCCACATCTTGGACTAGAATTAAAGAAGAATTGAAGAAGCAACTTGGAAATAATTTTACCTAGAAAGAACTGAAGAATATTTTGGGACTACATAAAGAAACAATACACTATATGGTCTAGACTAATTAATTCAACGGGACATGGTTATAACGTTACGACCAACACATTGAATTGGCTAGCTGAGCGATTGGATGACTATAAAGGCAATTACTTATCCTATATTTATTATAAAAAATGTCTAAATAAATAATTAACATATTTGTTAATATTATTATATTATATAAATATCCATATGTAAAATAATTTCGCCATAAGGCATTGATTCATGCGGATGAGTTGGCAGCATTATTTGATGGGGTGCTAGTGACTGGTTTGGAGAGTTGGTGTTTACATAGGGAAGGGATGCCTATTGATTCTGATGTATCGCCACATCAAGTTGAAATTAACATCGAGTTGGAAAATCCTACATTGCCCACCTCACATTCGACATCCACTTTTTCTTCTCCAATGATGAACCTTGATAGTGATGCAGAAGTACAGGTTCATGAAAAAAGTCGCAAGAAAAGTAAAAAGGTGGATACTTTGAGTGAAATAAATCCTATTATAGCGACTCTGAACAAGGATGTTGATGAGGGGCCACCGTCGAAGAGTGCATACAATATTTGAAAGAGATGACAACCCTACCAAATTTAGATCCATTGTACATTATTGCACTTTTCGCGTTCTATGAAAAGAAAGATAACGAAAAAACATGGATAGCTGTGAATGATGATAAAGAAGTGGTTAAAGCGTGGCTTAGGAATATGGCATCTAGGCTAAGAGTATGAGCACGTTACTCAGAAATATTTTTTGTATTTATTTGAGCAGAACATGTTACTCGAACATCTTTTTTGTGTTTACTTGAACATATATTTGTGACTTTGAATATTTTTATGTTTTTGATAATAAACATCTTTTTCTGAGTTCTTTGAAAACATGATTACTCTTTTGAACAATTGTGAACATTATGTTATGGTCCTGATAACAATAATTATGACGTCCGAACAGATGAGATTACTGAAGATTCTATTATTAAAGTTTTTAATTAAATATTACAACCAGTTAAGTATTAAACGAGAACCAGCAGATACATCCTCATTTTCGGGCGCATCATTTGTAAAAGAGCTCTTACAAGGCTCTTCAATAGTTTGTTTTGAGTTGTTGATGATAGATAAGCATGTGTTCATTGGTTTTTGTAACTAGTTTTGAGAAAAAAATGGCTTACAAACAATAGATATTTGACCATCGAAGAAAAGATGATGATAGTTTTTTTATGACAGTGAGCTATAACCTTCGAAATAAATTAATCAAAAATTAATTCCAACCCTCAAGGCAGACAGTGCACATGTACTTTCATGAAGTATTGTGGGCCATACTAAATTTTCAAAAGAGATGATTGTCACTCCATCATTCGATGAAGATATTAGCGAGATTCGAACCAATCATCGACTTAAACAAATATTTAAGGTAAAGTTTTATTATAAAAAAATTGAATACTACATTTATTGGATACTATTACACCATAATATTAATCATAAGATTGGTTGCTTAGGGTGTTATTTGAGCAATAGATGAAACATCTGTTCACGCATGCATTACAACAGATATACAAATATCATATATGGGAAGAGGAATGGGGAATGCCATCAAAATATTATGACTATTTGCGATTTCAATATAATATTTACTTTTGTGGTAGCTAGATAGGACGATGTTGCACATGATTTACGAGTTTTGAATGAAATTATATGTGATCTAGCCAACAAATTTCCGATGCCCCTTCAGGTAATCTTTAATTCATCTTTCATTGTGCAGATTTATTAATTATCCTTAATTACATATTAAGAAGACATGTATTGTTCTTATATAGATAAATATAATATCGTAAATGCTGTCTACATGCACACGTAGGGATTCATGGCGCCATACCAAAATATGCGATATTGGTTAGCTGACTTTCGAAATGATGATCGTCTTAGAGAGAAGGAAGCAGCATTCAATCACATGAGAAATTTAATTGAATTAGCTTATGGGGTATTGAAGGTGCACTTTCCAATTTTAAAGATGATGTTATCATATTCTTTTTCGACCCAATGAATATAGTGTTTGTATGTCATTACATAATTTTTTTTGAAAAGTGTCAAACGGAGATGCATTATTTAGTCAATATGATGATAAAGATGTTCAGTTGGAATGACTCAATTATCAGGAGAGTGATATACTCAACATATACGGACTATTTGGACAAGCTCAACAAATATTAATGTCAAATTTGCGAGATCAAATTGCAAACCAACTCATTTGAGGAGTCTTAATATGTTTTGTTTATCTACTTTATTTTTTATTTTTTTTATGTTCTTCATAAATGGTTAAGATCAAATTTTTTTTTTTAATTTTTTACGACTCTAGATTGGTTAGTTTTGAAGGAATTATATACATTTGATAATGCGTAAGATGATATCTTTTTATGCACATGTGGATCTACTATACTAGATAACAATTATATGATTAATTACATTTAACAATGGATTAACAGTTTTTTAAGAGAATGGGGGGGGGATTGATCTATCACATGGAATTTTATATTTTATATCACATCAAATGTGACACGGGTTAGAGTCCATTAAAGGGCTAACAAAAAAGTTATAAGGGCAAATATGTTAAATAGCCAATTTTTAGACATTTTGGTTTATGTTTACCAAACAGACTTAACACTTAATTTTCAGACATCATGACTTTTTTTAGCCAATTTACCAAACAGACTTAACACTAAAATTTTAGTACTTTATATTCAACACTTTAAGCTTTTAGCACTTAGTTAAGATTTCAGTGATAAATTTTCAGTTTAACAAACACACCCTAAGTCTCAAATGATTTTGCATTGGACCCACGCTAATTAAGTTATTAATTGTCATAATTAATATAATATTCAATTTTGAACTTTATTTTTAAGGCCCAAAATATTAAAATTTTAAATTATTCATGAAATAACTATTGTAGATCTTTAACAAACGTTTTAAAACATCAAATAGAGTCTAAATCAAATATGAGTAAAAAGTTATACCCCTTATAAGATGACTGTTCACATTATCCCATTTTATAAGTCAACACTTTTGTCAAAAATATATATTCATAATTATTCTAATTAATATCAAAGTATAAAATTATTAATTTACCATCTTAAAATAAATTACCTAAATACTATTTGTTTGTAGTTTAATGCTGCTAATTCTTTATGAAGTTATTAAGTTTTATCCCTAACAATTATCATTTTAAAAAATAGTGAAATTACTAACTTACCCTTGTATAGTACACTTATTAATTAAAATGCCTTTACATGTAAAAATTACCATTAAATCATCGACAAACGAATAAACAAGTTCATAAATGTCCTAATATGGGTTTTTCACTATCAATGGTTGGCTTATAAAAGTCTTAGGTGGCGTTTGGTAAAAAACAATTTCGGACCTTAAATCTGATTCAACTGAAATTAAGTGATTTTGGTGATTAAGTTACATTTGGTAAACAACTTAATTTCAACACTTATCCCCAAACTCAAGGAAAACAAGTGACCCAACCTTCACTTATTGCAGTAAGTGAATGATTCTTTAAAAAAGATTCCCAGATTCTTTTTTAATACCAACAATGCCCTTTTTTCAAAGTTTTCTCTCTTAAAAACTTACGGAAGTATCCTAATAAATATTTTAAAATACCCACAATGCCCTTGACTTAATTTTAAGACTTAAGACCTTCACCAAACAACCTAATTTAGACATAAGTCATTAAGCTACCAAATCTTAAGCACTTTAAGCTTTTAGATCTGATAACTTAATTTACCAAACGCCACCTAAGTCTACTAAAAAATTCAATATATAATCCTAATGGTCTTCAAGTACGAGTTTACACGAAGGTACATATCAATTCAAGTCAAGAAAAATAAATTTGGGATACTATAAGAAGTCCCATCGAAGGGTATATATTTTGGTACATGTAGTTTTGAGGAATGTAAAATACACCATTTGGAATGTTGGGATGGCCGATGTGACTTTCTTGATGAGAGTTGTTCAACTTTCTTGGGACAAAAACGTTTTAGTCCTATAATTTTGAGGATAATAATTTCATGTTTTCTGGGAATATTTTTACTAAAACAAAAACTCAATTTTTGAAAATTTATTAATTGCCTTGAAAGGTCTCCAGACAGTTGGAGAGTATCTTTTAGAGCATGGACTCTCGGAGATTAGATCTTGAGAAAAGGAAACAATCATCAGCAAAAAGAAGATAAGAGACTGGTGGACTAGCTCTAGAATCTTTAATGCCATGAATGTGATTTTATTGTTCCTCTATCTGGATTAGATGAGTGAGGCTCTCCATACAAATGATTTACAATAGAGGTGATAAATGGTTACCTTGTCTAAGCCCTCAAGATGGATGAAAGAAACCCATGGGTGAACCATTTAGTATAAAAGGGAAGGGTATAGTGGTGGAAAAAGCCAAAAAATTTCTTATTCCATTCATTGAGAGTGGCTTTCAGATGTTTAATTTTATGACAGATTTTGAAAGCAATTGATCCTGGAACTGTTGCACCAATTTGATTTAATCAATGGAGTGCAAGAAGCATCCTGAAGCCACATGGCCTGGAAGTGAAATTGTCGACTAAGTGGTTTTACGAATGGATTTAATAGCAGATGGAGAGGGGAATGATTAACCATATTGCTGGAAGATGGTTAACCACAACATTTGGAGCTATGTTCACAAAACCGCGATCAAGTCGTTCTTTAATGTTTGCAAAGCCCGATTGTTTATTTGATCACATATAGGGATATCCACGCATGGTACCCAAGGTCCATGAGACCGGGCATATTCCCTGTAGCTGCATAGCATGTGTCATAGCAATGTCTGTACATCCGACAGGTGTGCCTTAGATTTTTTCATTGCGATGGAACATAGAATTCATGTCCCCAATAAGGAGCCAGGGATAGGGGTGTAAATTTAGCTTGAGGCTGAAGCCCAACTTGAAATATAGGCATGAAGCCCAAACTTTGGGCAGCCTGGCCCAGCCCGGCCTGAAGTCAATTTTTTCGGGCCCCAACATGGGCCTCCTCTAAGCCTGGGCCTAGCCCGACTTGAAAATAGGCCCGAGGCCCACCCCAATACATTGTTCCTCCCCCTTTCTTTATGAGTTGTCACCCCCCGCCCGAACTTCGGGCCCAGCCCAGCCCCACCCGAGGTCAATGTTTTCAGGCTGCAAGCCTCCCTATAAGCCCGAGCCCAGTCCAGCCCCAAAGTAGGCCCAAGGCTTACCCCCAATCCACTGTTCCTCCCCCTTTATTTATGATCGCCCCCCTCTTATGAGTTGATTGTCACCTCCTCCCCTTCTTAGGTTCGGGAAAAGAAGGGGAGGCTCCCAAAGTCCTTTCTCTTTCCCCCTTCCCTCACATGTACCTCCCCCAACACCTCCAATTTGCCATGTACCCCCTTCCCGTTCCCACCCCCTACTGCTACCTAGTCCCTACACCCCTTTGCTGCCCTTACCATACCTGCCCCCTACAGTCCTTACTATACCCCTTGCCACCCTACCCCTCTCTACTCCCCATTTAGCATATACACCCCCCTTCAACCAATCTGATCATTGGGCTTAAAAAATAGGTCTGGCCCAATCCTTGATCTGAGGCCTGGCCCATATGTTGGGCTTTGAGTTGGGCCTCGGTCCTCCTCTTTAGACTTTGGCCTAGCCTGAAGGTTAATTGGGCCTGCCCAACCCGAGGCTCAAAAAATCCCAAGGTTTCGAATCTTCCGACCCTAGGAGAGCCCAGACCAACCCGATTTACATCCTTAGCTACGGAGCATCACTGTCCCAAGCAATGTTTTTTGTTTGGATCCACCCTAATGATTTTTCTGATTTGTTTGAATCTACCTTTTCATCTATATACATCTCTTGATTACAAAAAAAAATCTATATACATCTCTTAGATGTCCAAATATTTTTCGGTCGGGTTTGGGGGACCCCAATTTTTGACACCCATTTTGGCGTACCCGCGTAGAAGATGAATCAATGGCTGATTTTTGGTGATGATCTCTATGATGAGGAGATCATACTCACAAAAATCAAATCATTCCGATATTCGTAAACTGGTTTAGAAGTTTGAGGAATTATGGACCGTCTATTTTTACTGTGTAACTGTAAAAACCACATTTGATGGGGTTAGAAATTTCAGAATGGGCTGATTTTTTGTTGGGGTTATCTATATGGTGAGGAGATCATCCTCGCCAAAAATCAGCCATTGATTCATCTTCTACGTGGGTACGCCAAAATGGGTGTAAAAAATGAGGGTCCCCCAAGCCCGACCCAAAAATATTTGTTTTCCTTGCAAATTTGACTCGTCCGAGTCGTGATTCTCGTGAATCGGTTTGACTCGTTGAGTCTCTGTGTCGAGTCATCCCTTTAGGGGTTTTAATTTTAAACCCCACCTCCTCTCTTTCTCACTCATGGCGTAGAGAAACTATCTCAGCAGTCCTTACTGTAACAACAATGGCTGCAACAATTACCAAATCAAAAGGAGCTTGGACTCGTCTCCTTCTCAGCCAAACCCTAAAAAACCCCATTCAACATCCCCTCAATCTATCCAGAAAAATCTCTTCTTTCCCCAACTTACGACACCATTTTCAGCATTTCCAGGGACCCACTTCGAATTTCTATCTGGGCCGGTCATCGTCTCATCATCGCTTCTTCTCGTCGGCGAGAACGGTTCAGGAGCTCCTCGTCGAAGTTGAGAGGGAGAAGCAGAGGGAGAGAGAGGAGAAGAAAAGGGCTGGTGTAGATATCGGAGACGACAATGAGGATGAAGAGGATTACATGGGTGTGGGGCCACTGATTGAGAAGCTTGAGAAGGAGAAGTTGAAACGTGCTGGAGATCTCGATACGTATGAAGAGCCCACTGATTCGGAAAGTGAAGATGATGAGAGGTTCTCACCTGATTCAGTCAAGAAACGAGCGGACGAGTTCGAGAAGAAGTTCAAGCGGCACGAGGAGCTACTCAAGAACTTCACTGATGCCGGTAATTATTTTAGTTTTTATTTGTGACTTGAATTCTCCAACTGTGTTTTTTGTTTGATAAAAAAGTTGCGCCTATTTAATGTCGATAGCTTATGCAATTGTCATAAAGAAAGTGAACAAATCTGTATCTGGGCTTGCAATGTGTGATTTTTTGGCGTGGTGGTATTTTATTCTGTTCTAGATCAAACAGAGGATTTGGACTCTCATTCGAATTATAGATGGGCTAAATAAAAGAAAAATCAATTGATCAATTGGTAACTGAACATCACCTACGCGGGTAATGAGTTCATCTTATTTATTTTTCCATCCCCTTTCAAATTTCCTTTTTTAGCTATTTATGACTTGAATTCTCCAACTGGGTTTTGTGTTAAATGGAAAATCGTGCATGTTTTATGTCAATAGCTTTTGCCAATTGTTGTGATTCTTCATCAGTTCTCTATATTCTGCAAAGGAAAGTGAACAAATCTGTAAGTCGGTTTGCAATGTGTTTGTCATTTGATCTGCAGTAGTATTTAGGTTTCATCAACCTTTGGGGTTTTTCTTTATCTATCCTTTCTTTCTGCTTTTTTTTCCTTTACAGAAACTCTTGACGATGCGTTCAAATGGATGAATAGAATCGACAAATTTGAGCAAAAACATTTACGACTTTCATCGGAATACAGGGTTATCGGTGATTTGATGAGCCGTCTGAAAGAAACCAGTGGAAAGGATAGGTTCATGCTTCTTCAAAAACTTAATAGAGCCATGAGGTTGGTGGAGTGGAAGGAGGCCTATGATCCTAATAATCCTGCGAATTATGGAGTTATTCAGCATGAGCAAGTTGGTCCATCTGTTGATCTTCTAGAATATGCTGGATTTGAAAAAGAAAAGCAAATTATTCAAGGGGTTGGACTAGAGGAAGATGATGATGAGGATTTCAGTGACTTAAAAGATAGAGATGATATACTGTTAGAGAAGCTTAATGCCATTGACAAGAAGCTTGAAGAGAAGTTAGGGGAGTTGGATCATACATTTGGAAAGAAGGGAAAGGTTCTAGAGGAGGAGATCAGAGATCTTGCAGAGGAGAGAAATTCTTTGACAGAGAAGAAAAGAAGACCGCTTTACAGGAAAGTAAGTTTGGACATCTGTCTGTTATGATTCCTTTTCTTTTTCTTTGTATCTGGTTATGCTTAATGTTCATTCGACTAAATTAGTGGTAGTTGGAAAGTGATAAACGATCTTTCTCTCCTTCTCCTGGTTTACAACGATTAATTAGTATCAAAATGCATCTACTCTTTCTCTATTCTATTTTCTCTTGGTCTTATAAGCTTTAATAATTTAATTTGGATATAGCATAGAGAAGGATACCTGAAAATTATATAAATGTCTTTCCTTTTCCATTTTCTCTACTTTATTTGACTCATATGACCTCGTAATTTATGAGTATATCATACCAAAGAAAGTTGGGGGACAATAGATAGCTACAACACTAGACATGTAACCATAGGGTTTACTTAGAAAGGTTACCTTTTGGGGAGAATTTATTCCTTTTAGACTCTGTATGGTGATCAACAAAAACTTTGACGGAAAAGGATTTGTATGTCAAAAAGTATTGATACAGAAAAAAGTTTTATGACATTTATATGCAAAAATCATTTCTGGAAAACTTATTCAGGGCAACCAGATATTGCCTTAATGTAAACTTGATCTTGCATCATATTATCTATAGTGGCACATTTGGACCAATGTCAATGATGCTTTTTAGTATTGTTGTGATTAATATTGTATTCAGAAGCAAAGAAAGAAAGAAAATAGGAGAATTAGGGTTAGAGAGAGAGAAGAGAGGAGATGAAAAAGGTGAAATTGTGTAGAGCATAATGAGCTCCATGATTTCACCAATATTTATAATTTTGAAACTATCACCATAATTACAAAGAAATCCCTGCAGAATATAAAGTATTACAAATAAGCCCCCGAAAGCACTCCCCCTCAAGCTGGTGCGAAAATATCGAGCATGCCCAACTTGGATAACAGATTCTGCAGACAACCTTTACTAACACCTTTAGTCCACACGTTAGCCACTTGATCAATTGTATTGACATAAGGTGTACAAATTAGACCAAGACGAAGATTCTCCTTGATGAAATGCCTATCCACTTCAATGTGCTTTTTCTTATCATGTTGTACAGGATTGTGAGCAATACTGATGGCCGCCTTATTGTCACAGTACAGGTTCATAGGTTCTTGTATAGGATAGCCTAGTTCACTTAGCATAGTCTTAAACCATAGCAGCTCATATACACTATGAGCCATACATCAAAATCTTCTTCAGTACTGCAACGAGCGCCAACTAGTTGTTTCTTGCTGCGCCATGAAACCAGATTGCCCCTAACATAGGTACAGTGTCCAAATGTAAACCTCCCGTTTGTAACTGATCTTGCCCAATCAGCATCTTTATAAGCCTCAACTCATAGATGTCCATGCTTGCCAAACAAAAGTCCTTGTCCTGGTAAACCTTTGAGGTAGCATAGGACTTTGTGAGCTACCTCAAGATGTGGAGACCGAGGACCATGCATGAACTTACTAATAACACTGACTGCATAGGCGATATTTGGGCGTGTCAGTGAAAGATAAGTTATCCAACAAATCTCTAGAACTGGCTATATCAGTAACTGGATCCCCATCAACATGATTAAGTTGATGTTGATGGTCAATAGGTGTATCAACTAGTTTGGTCTCCAAATTACCAGACTCGCTTAGAAGATCAAAAACATACTTTCTTTGTGAGATGAACACTCCTTCTTTTGATCTAGCAACCTCAATACTAATAACACTGACTGCATAGGCGATATCTGGGCGTGTCAGTGAAAGATAAGTTATCCAACAAATCTCTAGAACTGGCCTATATCAGTAACTGGATCCCCATCAACATGATTAAGTTGATGTTGATGGTCAATAGGTGTATCAACTAGTTTGGTCTCCAAATTACCAGACTCGCTTAGAAGATCAAAAACATACTTTCTTTGTGAGATGAACACTCCTTATTTTGATCTAGCAACCTTAATACCCAGGAAGTATCTTAGGGACCCAGATCCTTGATCTCAAACTTTGTCCCTAGGTACTTTTTGAACCTGCAGACCTCATCAGGGTCATCACCTGTGACCACAATGTCATCCACGTACACGATGAGAGTAGTAGTACGGCCTTGACTCCTTTTAATAAACAATGTATGGTCAGCCTGACTCTTGTGAGTATTCCGTCTTCTTGACTGCAGTGCTGAATCTCTCAAACCAGGCCCTAGGCAACTTGAGTCTGTACAATGCTTTCTTCAGTTTGCACACAAGTGCTTTGCCCCTATTAAGGCTGAATCCGGGAGGTGCTACTATCATGTAAATTTCTTCCTCTAGATCATCATGGAGGAATGCATTCTTCACATCTAGCTAGTGCAAAGGCCATGGCATATTTGCTGCTAGGGAGAGAAAAACTCAAATTGAATTCATCTTGGCTATTGGGGCAAAGGTCTCCTGGTAGTCAATTCCATATGTCTGTGTGAATCCTTTTGCAACCAATCGGGTCTTGTACCTGTCAATGCTCCCATCAGCTTTGTACTTCATTGTTTATACCCATTTGCACCCTACTGGCTTCTTTCCTTTAGACAGTGGGACCAAATCTCAAGTACCATTCTTTTCTAGTGGTTATCTCTAACATGACTGCTTTCCACTAAGGCTGTGTTTGATTGCAGGGAAAATTTTCTTGAGAAAATACATCTGGGATATGCATTAAATAGTTGATTGATTGCAATTGAGAACACCTATTTCAATCATGTGAGAAAATAAATATGTATTTTCAGGTGGAAATGAATTCTCACCTATCTAGATGGGAAATGAATTCTGGGCTAACTAGGAAAAATTATCTAGATTTAAATGGTTTGTTAGGAAAAATTCATACAGATCCATACTGACTATCTAACAATGGACAGTTGTGTTATCCTAGGGAAAATGCAATTTTCCCACTTCGTAATCAAACACGGCCTAAGGTTGAGCAAGAGCATTTGAAACACTAGATGGCACAGAAATAGAAGACATGGAAGTACCAAATGCTCTATAGAATCGGGATAGCAACTAGTAAGAAACAAATTGAGAAATAGGGTGTTTGGTAGTACAACTCCGAACACCCTTATGATGAGCAATAGGTACATCAACGTCCACAGGTGGATTAGTAGAAGGATCAAGAAGAATATGATCATGAGGGTCAATGAGTGCCGAATTACCTTGATCGAGTTAGATTCCTTGGTAGTGAGATTGGACGGTGGATTATTTCTACTTGGGAAATCTTCTAGCATACATCTACAGTTGCGTGTCCTGTGGAAAAATGTTAGTATCAAGTATCAATAGTAGGAGTGACCATAAGCTCAAAAGGATGGTCAAATGGCATAAGTAGGAGAATCTCCCCCTGAGGAGGTATCGGACTTTGATCAATACGCCCACTCTCCCCCCAAAGAGAAGTCCGATCAACAGAGAAAAAAGGTAGACTCTCGAAGAAGGTGACATCCATAGTGACAAACCGATGACGAGTAGAAGGATGGAAGCACCGATACCCCTATGAGTGGAAGAATAGCCAAGAAAGACACAACGAACAACTTTAGGATCTAACTTCACCTACCTGTGATGAGTGTTAACATAACAGACACATCCAAAGATTTTGGGAGGGACAAAAAATCGGATTGGATGGAAACAAGATGGAAAGGGGAGGCTGCAATCAAGAACCCTCGAAGGCGTATGAATAACCAGATAAGATGCAGTCAGCATAGCATCAGCCCAATACATCTTCGGTACCCCCATACTAATAAGAGTGCACGAGCAATCTCTAGAACATTATAGTGCTTTCTTTCAGCAATCCCATTCTGTTGAGGAGTGTCGGCAGAAGAAGTTTGATGAATGATGCCATGCTCCTTAAAGTAGGAGGTAAGGCTATTATATATGTACTCCCCACCATTGTCAGGTCGCAGAATTGTCAACGTGGTACCCTGCTGATTGCACACCATCTTATGAAATGGTTGAAAAATTAAGTGCACCTCATTTTTGGATTTCATGAGATATATCCAAGTATAGCAACTATAATCGTCCACAAAATAGCGGAAGCCAAATATGAAAGTGGCGGAATTCGGTTCCCAAACATGAGAATGAACAATATGCAAAGGAGATGTACTTTTATTATTACTGATCGGGAAAGACACCCGACATTTCTTAGCAAGTACGCATGTTTCGCAATTGAACTCAAAGGACGGGACATATGCAAACTGAGGTAACAGACACTTCAAGACATAAATAGGTAAATGACCAAGTCTGTTATGCCATCGCATTAACATATCTTTATTGACTCTATGATCACCAACACTAGCACTGGACTGATGGGTTAATGAGTATGAAGTTGGCTGGCTATCGCGCAGGTACACTCCACCATCTTCATAACCACTGCCAATCATCATCCTTGTCTCCAAGTCCTGAAAGACACAATGATTTGGAAAAAAATGTAACACTGCAATTTGGGCTCTTAGTAAGATGATTGACAGAAAGTATATTATTTGTAAATTTAGGAACATGGAGAATACAATGATAGTATAAGGTAGGAGTAACAGAGATATTGCCCTTCCCTGAGATAGAGGATAGGGTACCATCTGCAACCCGGACTTTATCTTTACCAGAGTAGATATTGTAGGAGGAGAAAATGGAGGACATACCAGTCATGTGATTAGAGGCACCTGAATCAATGATCCACGACGGACCATTGGATGAAGTAGACACATAATAGGTTGAACGGGTTGTACTTGTTTGAGCAAATGCAGAGGTGGACGTGGAGCGACCATCAAGATGCGCAAGGAGCTAGTGAATCTTGTCAAGGTCCATGTTGGAGCCTGGAAATGGTATCGGACTACCCAGAAGATAAAGAAATCGCATCAGACGGCTCTTGATTTGTAGCAAGAGCAGTAGAGGTCCCCGGTTTGGCACCAAAAGGCTTCCGAGATGCGCCTCGCTTGCTACCAGGGTGTTGTGTAGGGTGACCATGTAGGCTCCAGCAGGTCTCCTAAGTATGGCAACATCGGCCACAGTAATCACAACGAAGCTTGTCATAATCATCTGGTACCATGGTTCAAAGTCGTTGGTTTCGTTTCGGTTTCGGTCGCGGGCGAAACCGAAACGTTTCGGCAGTTTCGGTGGTTTCGGTCCGAAACTTGGTGAAACCATAATGAAAGAGTTTCGGTAGTTTCGGTCATAGTTTCGGTAGTTTCGGTAGTAGTTTCGGAAGTTTCGGTGGTAGTTTCGGAAGTTTCGGTGGTTTCGGTCCGAAACTTGGTGAAACCAAATGAAAGAGTTTCGGTAGTTTCAGTCACAGTTTCGGTAGTTTCGGTGGTTTCGGTGGTTTTGGTCCGAAACCACCGAAACTGAGCCGAAACTTTGAGTTTTCCGATACAAATCCGTATCTTGTATCGGCATGTACCGAAACCGAAACGTTTCGGGCGAAACGTTTCGGTTTCGGCCGAAACTTTAAACTATGTCTGGTACCCCATCTTTGTTGGGGGTAGGCTTGTTCCATTTTTGAGTGGCCAAAGCAGACTTCTCAGACAAAGGAACCTCAATATCTTAAAACCCATAGTTCTCTTCCTGTTGTCCTCACTCTGTATGTTGGAATAGACCTGTGCAAGGGACACAGGTGGTGGGTCTTTGCCCAATATATTGTTACGAGCCTGCTCACAGCTCTGGTTCAAACCACCTAGAAACTTAAATATGTGAGTTCGTTCAATTATCTTCCGGAACGCTGTAGCATTAGTCGTGCAGGTAGGAGTGTAGGTTTGGTAGTGATCTACCTCTTCCCACTTACTCCGTAAAGTAGCATAATATGTCCCTAGCGGAAGGTCTCCTTGCTTTAGTCGAGCCATCTCCTGTTGAAGTTCATACATCTTAGCAAACTTCCCAACCTGGGAATAAGCCTGAGATATAGCATCCCAAATATCCTTAGTTGTCAGGAGAAAGAGAAAACCTTTGTTGATCGATCGTTGCATGGAATGGAGCATCCATGACATAACCATTGAGTTCTCCGCTTCCCATCTCTCAAATGTCGCATCGGCCTCTGAGGGTGTAGTGACTCGTCCGGTGACGAATCTAATTTTTCAACGACCAGTGATATACAATGACCGTTATGCTAGCCCTTAAATTATAGCTTCATTTCCACATCTTATATAAATAAGATCACATTAACAAAATATATGTACATTTATATTCGTCATCTTTACAGGTTTATTCATACAAGAATTACAAGTTCAAAATTCTCCATATAATCTTGTTCATACAAATGCCAATAATTTGCCTTCAACAGCATATAGTAACACAATTGCGAATGGTAACACAAGTTTACAGCATAACGAGACCTACACATTGGTGCCACTCGTGGCTTCAGCCAAGACTAAAAAGTACCTCCATTATTAGCAACATAACAATGAACTCTTCAACTAGTCACCTTCTCATACAGAAGTCAAGCCATTGGTGTTGTGATGCACCTCTTGCAATGGGTCGCCTCAATGGATTTGTCTCAAGCATGTCTTTGATAATATATATGTTTATATATATATATATAGTGTATATATCGGGTTCGGGTTGGGTTGATGCCTCAACCCTAGCCCAACCCTATTTGAACGGGTTGTCAAAATCTAGGCCCGAGCCCAACTCGAATACTGAAGGGCCCAACCCAACCCTAACCCGAAGTCGGGTTGAGCCTTGCCCAAGTTGCCCTAATTCCCAGTGCTCTTTTACAACGGAGATTGCTTTGAAGGAATACGAAGAGATAAAGGCTGAAGGTTGTTAGTCAAATAGGAGTATGTACTAGTATCTGAAATGTTTGTATAGGTAGGAATTAGAAAGTAGGAAATCTTAGTAAAATATGAAAATACCTTGTATGTCCATATTCAGAAAATTTGTAAATTTGGTATTCATTTAAGAGTTCTTAGGGTAATTTAGGCATAAAAGTACTTAAAAAATAGACTAATTTAAAATAGTTAAACAATTTCAAAAGTTATATAATGTAACCCTAAAAACCTATTTATTATTATATATATTTTTTGAATAGGTGAATTTTCACATGATTTTATTGTATATGACCTGAAGGAAGTAAGTTATTCAAAGAATTTTAGATATCTTGAAGTATAGATTAGTTCAAAGAATATTTAATATTACAAAACTAAACTTAAGATTTTTTTTTTGATAAGTTATAAATGTATTAAACAAAAGGGGGGAGAACCCCACAAGATACAACCTAGAAGGGCTTCACAACACACAACTATACACAAATCAACAGGGAGAGGAACCTCCTATCATCTCATCCCATCTGAAAACAAAATTCTGAAAAAAAAACCTTTGAAATCCGGCGATAACGACGACCAAAATTACAAATGAGCTTTGATCTTCCTCTTTTCCTTCAAAGATATGGGAATTCCTTTCTCTCCAAATGTCCCACAGAGAAAATGGAAGGATGCGCCAAAGATATCTCCCTCTCCCTTTGATGATTGATAATGATAATGACAACATTGATAGAGTCATGAGCTTCATCATCATCATCATCTATGCCCTATCCTAAAAGTTTGGGGTTAGCAACATGAATCCTATTTCGCCATTCAACTCTGTTTAGAGCTATGTCATCATTGTCTTCATCATCTATGCCTTGCTCTATCCCAAATGTTTGATAGAATAAGCTTCCCATATAAAAAAAATTGTTTGCTTCTCATACAAGCATAGATCACCTTGACATGTAGAGTTCTCATGATGAGATCCTCATGAGAGCTGTTACACCACCTTGTCCTATATGTTAATGAGAATGATATTCCATCTGGGGTCGGTTGGCCTTGATTAACAGTGAGAAACTAGGTCATTAATCATTATCTGCTTTGTAAGTTATATTGTTACGTCGGGTTAATCAGCCTCAATGGTGCACTTTATTCCTGCGGATAACTGAGTGTCTCTTGTATGGTGTGATGGATGTGACCATGTGATTCTGTTTTTTCTTTTTTTTTGCATCTCTTTCTGCACCATGGATGGAATGCACGTCATACCACAAATTATTGGGATTATATTACCCACGGTTGGTGGGGTTCAGTCCTTGGTTTGTTCACTCTGTGAATGCCAGTCTTTGTGTGGTAGATTCACCAAATTATGACAATACTAATTGGTGATGTCTACTTTGACAAGCATTTTGGTGATGGTATGTGCTTGCTAGGAAAGAGGGACGTATGTTGTCAGGTTATGGGTGTGCTGCAAAAGATGTTAGCATATACACTGGCCAGGAGCTTGTACACTGCTTGTATCTCTTGACAAAAAGGCTGCGCTTCTCATTTGCTTAGAAGCCTTAAACCCTTTCTTCGTCTCATATCTTTGCAAGACCCGATGAAGTACACTTGGCGGAGGCGATGTTTACTATGTTTTCTTCCTGTGAATGTTTCCCATTTGTATTGTCTGGGTTCTGCTTCGTATGCAGCTACTCTCACTTGGTAGACATATCTTCCACTGAAAACATGTCATTTTTTTCTTCTGCTCATTGGTCTTTTTGGGAAAGTACGCTGGGTAGTCAGATCTTCATTTCAGATTTTGCTGTGGAAAAAAAAGCTACTTCTTCGATTTAACTTCAATATTTCGTAACCCATATGCAAGATATGGGCTTGCCTCAAAATGTTGTGATTCTGATTTTTCTTGGATTTATATCATAGGCTTAGTCATAATTGCTTTTTCAATTTCATTTTCATGCTTGCTACATAAAGTATGGCCTTTGTTAAATCTCCTATTTGCAGATGCATATAGGTTTTGCAACCTTCATTGTTCACTCTTTATTTATTTTTTGAATGATGGCAGGGTTTCGATGTGAAGCTAATTGATGTTAACCGAACGTGTAAAGTTACAAAGGTAAGCTCTTTTCCCTTTTAATCTTTCAAATTTTAGATTAATTTCTTCATGACAGTTTTCTCTCCTTTGTTATTTAGGGGGGTCAAGTTATCAAGTACACTGCCATGTTAGCTTGTGGGAACTATCATGGAGTTGTGGGTTTCGCAAAAGCAAAAGGCCCAGCAGTTCCCATTGCACTTCAAAAGGTATCAACTTTAAGCTCTTTGGCTATGCATTTCCAATTGGATTAGGAAATTTAGGTAATTATTCATTAGTTGGTACACTATGTCTTGTTTATCAGCAAGAGTTAGATTTTACACACATGTTGATTATCATATTCATTTGCAAATCTAAATTTTGGAATTACACAAGGTGAAAGGTAGAGAGAGAGAGAGAGAGAGAGAGAGAGAGAGAGAGAGAGGTGGTCCAATAGGTGAACCCCCTTTGGTCTCGCTATATCAGAGCGTGAAACCCATGCCACATGAGAGGGGATGAGGTGGTCCAACAGGTGAACTCCCTTGGGTCTCGCGATATTAGAGCGTGAAAACCCAAGCTTTGCAAGGATTCCGAGAGAGAGAGAGAGAGAGAGAGAGACCCCTTCTTTTCTCTTCGGGTGTATTTATAGACCCGGGTCTAAGAAGCGAAATTACTGAAATACGCTTGTCCCATGTGGAAGTGACATGGCACCTATGACCATATTGATTGGTCACAGGTGTTGGTTGCTCATTCGTGTACTCTTCTCTCTCAGTATGTCCCCAAGACATGTCTATGCGCCGACGTCTCATGTCGATAAAAGGACGAAATCGATGAGGTGCCTGCGTGGCTCCATATGATGTCAAGATCATGTCCTGCGGACTTATCTCTCAACTTCCAATCTTATGTCTCTTATGTCACCCAAGTGTTGACTATGCATCGTTGCCATACCTTTAGATATTTTACGTAGCTCTAGGTTTCTCACGTGACATCCACATAAGCACGTGTGTATTGAAGCATCTACATATAGTCCCCTGCTTGCTATAAGGTGATGACATAATCACTGAGGCACGCATCGATGCTAATTTGGGATAAGTATTTTGCGACATCTTCTTCAAGACATAATTAATTGTTGATGTTATTTTTTATGACGTGTAAGCGTCTATAAACAATCTCTTTATTAGCATTAGAATAGCGTTTAGTGTCAAGAAGGACACATTAACAAACCAAGAGTAAAGTGGGTCAGTCCCCAATCTTAGTGTTCTGATGACAATGAGAGTGTAAATCGAGCGTGTTAGTGATGTCTTGGCTGCAAGGTTGATCCCTATACAAGATGACACATTAGTGGGGTGGAATCTCTTAGATGCGACGTCTCATGTTGAAGTCTTATGTTGACTTTAAAAATTTGAGTGACGTCGATGCCTCATTCATCATCATTTTTTTAACAAAAAATAGAGCAACTGGGTGTCGATGTCTTGTGTTGATGTCGCGACATCGATGCCTCATGTGAAGTGATATACGTATGACTTCATAGATTGCTTAAGTCAGAGAGACTGGACGTTGGTGTCATCTAAATGGACGATCAAAAGACATTTAGGTCTTCCAAAATGTTGGGTCGACATTGAGGCTGGGGTCGATATTTAAGTTAGGGTCGACATGAAGGCTCATATAATACATACTTGGTTGACATTGAGGTCATGGTCGACGTTGAGGCATGGGTCGCTAGTGGAGTTGCCAAAATGTAAGTGACGGGGGATAAGACAATTGACAAATGTCCCCCTTCCTTTCTCCTCGGGGTTATTTATAGACTCGGGTCGAGATCGAGATCGAGAGAGAGAGAGAGAGAGAGAGAGAGAGAAAAGTGTCCCCCTTCCTTTTTCCTTGGGGTTATTTATAGACCCGGGTCTAAGAGGCAAAATGATTGAACTACCCTCGTCTCATGTGGATGTGACATGGCACCTATGACCATATTGATTGGTCGCAGGTGTTGGTTATTCATGTACTCTTCTCTCTCAATATATTGGTTCCCAAGACATGTCTATGCATCGCAGTCATGTCAATACAATGATGAAATCGATGAGGTGCCTCTGTGGCTCCCTATGATGTCAAGATCATGTCTTACGGACTTATCTCTCAACCTCCAATCCTATGTCTCTTATGTCGCCCAAGTGCCGACTATGCATCGTTGCCCTATCTTTAGGTATTTTATGTGGTATGTGACATCCACGTAAGCACGTGCATTTTGAAGCATCTACATTTAGTCCCCTGCGTGTTAAGGTGATGACGTAATCACTGAGGCACGCGTTGATGCAAATTTGGGGTATGTATTTTGTGACATCTTTTTCATGACATAATTAATTGTCGATGTTATTTTTGACGACGTGTAAGCGTCGATAAACAGTCTCTTTATCAATATTATAATAGCGTTTAGTGTCACGAAGGACGCATGAACAAACCAAATGAAAAACGGGTCAGTCCCCAATCTTAGTGTTTTGATGACAATGAGAGTCTAATCGAGCATGTCAATGATGTTTTGGCTGCAAGGTTGATCCCTACACAAGATGACACATTAGTGGGGTGGAATCTCTTAGATGCGACGTCTTCTGTTGATGCCTTATGTCAACTTTAAAAATTTGAGCGATGTCAATGCCTCATTCATCATCATTTTTTTTTAAGAAAAAATAGAGCAACTTGGCGTCGATCTCGTGTGTTGATGTCGTGACGTCGATATCTCATGTGATATATGTATGACTTCATATATTGCTCAAGTCAAAGAGACTGGATGTCGGTGTCATCTTAATGGACGATTTGAAGACATTTAGGTCTTCCAAAATGTTGGCTCAACATTGAGGTTGGGGTCGATGTTGAAGTTAGGGTTGACATTGAGAGAGAGAGAGAGACCCAGGAAAAGTGTTCCCCCTTCCTTTCTCTTCGGGGGTATTTATAGACTCGGGTCTATGTCTCTTATGTCACACAAGTGCTGATTATGCATCGCTGCCGTACCTTTAGGTATTTTACGTGGCTCTAGGTTTCTCATGTGGCATCCACATAAGCACGTGCATATTAAGGCATCTACAATTGCATAATGTATCTTTATTAACTGCGTAACACCTTCACTATATTACTGTGGGTCAGATTGCACTATTTGGTGGAATGTAGATTAGTTGCTCTTTTGGTTTTTGATAAACAAACTGTGAAAAACGAAACATGTGATTGCTTTTCCATGATCCTGTACAAAATGTGCAAAATTAGTTGTATTTCAAATGCAATTAGGGGTTAAAATCCCTAGTGACCTTTTATCTAATCATTTCGATTAGTGAGAGGCATTTTCTGATCATATCTGTTAGTCGTGGTTCCTACAACCACTTGACTCAATTATGCACTTACTTCTCATGCACATCCTTGATAAACCAGATGGGAACTCAAATTTTTTTACCCCTTGCACCTTTATATTCTTCATTTTTATTGTATTTTCAAAATTTTTTTCTGTCAGTCACTGATTGGTTTTTTGATTCACAGGCGTATGAGAAATGCTTCCAGAATCTCCATTATGTAGAACGATACGAGGAGCATACAATTGCGCATGCAGTACAAACAGAATACAAGAAAACTAAGGTTCATCTATCTAGCTGGTTTCTTCAAATTTTTTTTCTTTCAAAAGCAAAAATGTTTCCTTTTCCTATTTTCCCCTCAATTCTTTAGTTCTTACTACAACGTTTTCCCTGACCCTTTGTTTTTTGTCTTAGGTATACCTCTGGCCTGCTCCAACAAGAACAGGGATGAAAGCAAGCAGAACTGTACAAACCATCCTAAATTTAGCTGGTTTCAAAAACGTCAAGTCCAAGGTAATTTACTATCAGAGTTAAACAACCCAGGTTGCATTGGTGGTTCATTTTTTGGTTATTATCCTAATCTTGATTCTCTCTTGTAGGTCATTGGCTCAAGGAACCCTCATAACACAGTTAAGGCTCTTTTTAAAGCTCTAAACGCGGTGAGTAGGATATGATATTTCTTTGATACATTGCTATGAGTCCCTTCTCTCGTTTCTTCTGTGGTGGTTTATGTTCAAATTCCATATGGGTGGTTGTTCTCATCTTTGCCTTATCCAGATTGAAACTCCCAAGGACGTTCAAGAAAAGTTCGGCCGGACCGTTGTTGAGTCGTACCTGCTGTGAGAAGAAGAGGTATGTATCTAATGCCTCATCGGCTCATCCTCAATTCTTTCTCTTCCTTTTACTTTCTTGAGAATTGGAAGAGGGGCCGTTGTGCTTCTCAATATTCAATTACAGTTTGAGATGAGGAAAAGGAAAACTACCCGTTTGGACATATCGTTTTTTTTTTGCCTTTACAGCACCGTCTTTGGTTTTTGTTGCCATCATTTTTATTTATTTTCCCTCTTTCTGTTGGCTGTTGCATAATGAATTGATGCTTCATAAAGAAAGTTTTTCTTCTACTTAGCACTCTGTGTGTGCTATTAAATTTTTTTATTAGTAACAAGGGGAATTTATTGATGAGAAAGAGGAGCTAGGGGAAATCATCCTCAATGTACAAAGGCCTTGCCATCTTTAGCAAGACAATCCACTTTCTCATCTTTAGCTACACATTTTGTCCAAGCTATGAACAATATCCTTAATGTGCTGTAAGGTGTTGGCAACCCCCCAAGGACCCACAACCTTGCTGCCTGCCTGCTAACACGTTTGCCGAGTTGTCTTCAACAATTGTCGGCTCCTTGAAGGAGTTTTAAGATGTTTTCAGACCTTGTGAGAGAGCAAGAGCTTCCACCTCATTTGAGTCTTTGTTTTCCAACTAAGCAAGGAGAAACTTTAAAGTTAGCACAGATTGTTCTTAAAGACCACCAATTTCCGCCTTCCCTGGTTTTTTGTAGTTTATTTCTACTTGGATCAGGCAGCTTCCAACTCAGATTTACAGGTTCTTTAGCAGTGATTTCAAGTCATTAATGCTCGAAATTGTAGGAGATGCCCTGGAATTCATTAAAATTAACAGCACACTTGTTTTTGAAACGTACAAGGTCAAAGGTTTGAGAAGCCGAGCTAGTGTTATCTTGAAAATCCTCCTGTTACTTTCCAGCCACAAGCACCAAAACAAGCATAGGGCAGCAAGGACCATAAAATTTAAGCTTTCATTTCAGAACCTCCCAAACTCGGTCCATTCCTTGAAATGGTTTTTCATTGGCACCAAGAAGACCAAAGGCATTTCAAATACACACAATTCACGCGCAAATCATAATGTACGGTGGTTGACTAATTCTTCTGCTACGAAGTTACTTGATCAGGCATACATGGAAGGAAGCGAACAAGCTGGCTGATTTTTTTGTCCTTGTTTTGTTCTAATGGGACTGAGATTATGCTATCTCCTTCGGAACTCCCGGCAGCTCTTTGTAAAAATATGGAGGATGACAAAAAGGGTTGTAAAAAAAAAAGAGCTTCATTTTCGTTAAGTTATTGGCGGTTTGGATTTTACCTTGAGCCATGGTCAAAGGGACGAATGCAACTTAGATGAGATCGACATTTTCCACACGATTTCTCGCTATATAGCTACCCACTTGAACATATAAGGCTCTGTATGGTTGCCCTTGATAAGTTTTTCTCAAAATGATTTTTGCATATAAATGTCATAAAACATTTCCTTTATCAACACTTTCTGGCATACAAAATCTTTTTTCTGTAAAATTTTTAGTTGATCACCATACAGAGCCTAAGAATAAAATGAGCTAACTGAAAAGTTTCCATCTCAGATCTAATAAGGATATATTCCGCCTCAACAAGAGCAAGAAGCTCCAAGAAGAGAGGAACACTGATAGGTATGCATCAATCGTATAGTACTCCAAAAGCACATTCCACTTAGCCATCTAATACTAAATCTAAAGGTCACATGCCCATTGATCTCTCCATCCTTATTAAATTATTTACTTTCAAAATTAATAAAGTCAAATTTTAGATCCAACCTCACCAAAACTAATTTTTTTATTAGACAATGATTTGACAAAATCATTCCAAAGTTTTTAAAGCATCAAATAGATTGTAATTCTGACATCAGGGTAAAATGTTATGTCCTAAATACTGAAAGATAATATTTAATTATTCTAATATATAAAAGACAATTACTGGCAAAAAGTAAATTTTTTCAAAAATCTCCAAAAAGTTGGAGATAACATCTAATATTAATATAATGATTAAATAAATATAAAGCGAGTGCAATAACTTGTACAAAGTCAAAATAAACCCTAATTATCGAAAAGACCTAAATAATCCTAAAGAAGAAATGAAGGTATTATAGCGGGCTTGGATTTGGCCCACTTAAGATGAAGTTTTTATAAAAATTCAAAACAAATGTCAAAAAGTTCGAAAAAAAAAATCTACAAAAATAAATAACATTATTAAAGTTAAAATTGGTGTAGAATGAACATTACAAAAATTAAGAATGGGTGAATAAACATTGAGAAACTTATTAAATTTAAATTTTTTCTCACAAATAAGTTGAATATATTTATTCTAAGGGAAAGTAAATTTATTAAAATTGGTGTAGAATGGACATTTACAAATAGGTTTAGTACATACCAACTAAGTTGGCACCCATTCGCCTATCTATCAAGTGCAAACGACTTTATCCAAAATTTAAGAACTAACATCTAAAAATTTTACAACATAAAAAACCTACAACTCCATTCTTTTTAAATCCTCATTTGTTATTTCACTAGGGGATGACCTGTGCCAACTGCACTCCCCGACAAAGCATTTGCAGATAAACGGGTACCTTCGGCACTCAAATTCATATACAACCATTGATCCTTCAAATATAGATAGCCACCTAAATCCGACGATGCATAGTTCTCAAGTACAAAATCGGTAACCCCCCAAGACACATAGTGATATTATAGTCTTAAAAAACCTACTTTATGGTATTGGTAGTCGATGGGAAATTGTTGAAAGGTAGACAATGGATAGGAAGGGGGTTAGGACTTAGGGGTGTGTTTAGGAACACGGGTTAACTCACCAATCAGGTTGAATTTTATTATGTAGGTCCACCGAGGGATGGGAAAAAAATCCAACGGCTAAAACTCAACAAACAGGCTAAATTTTGGTCTGTAAGTCTACCTAAGGATGGGCCAAAAATCAACTTGATTGGTGGTTTAAAATCCAGCGGCTAAAACTCAACAATCAGGCTGAATTTTGGTCTGAATTCAAATCTGAATATAATTAAAGCGTTTGTCATAAAATCTGAATTCAAATCCCAAAGAGAAACGATGAAAATCAACTGAAGAAAAAATCAATTCTGAACTCAAATCCCTTGGTTAGAAACCACCAAATCCAATGGTTGTAACCAACAAGGCTGATGATTGCCTTCATAAATGACAATCATGCTGATGATTTGTCATTGGATTTTTCTAATGACAAATAGCAATATGGCAGAAGACCCACATGATTGCCACCTCCATCTTTCCGTCTTCAGTCGTAGTTTAATTGGTCAACATAGTGCACAACAAACTTGTGGTTGTCTTGAAATTTTATTTTATCAGAGTGAGCCAATACTTGCGATGTCATTTTACATTTTTACTACATGAACCTTCTTCAGGTTCATTAAAAATGGAGGGTGGGGATCCCATAGAATCAAAAGATAATGGTTCCGATGGATAATCCAGTGTAAGGAATTGATCCCTTGAGCATTCTTCTACTACATCTAAATTGATGTTCTGCCTCAGCTTCATTATTCTAAATTAATAAGTAGATGAAAAGTTGTATTAAAATTATTAACTAATTGAAATTTAGAAGGTAGTATATAGCATATTTAAAACAAATTAAATAATAAATTTTGTATGTAAATAAATATTTATAAAAATATGTACTGTGTATTTAAACAAGTAACGTATTTAAAATATATTAATTAAATAAATATAATATTTAAACAAGTAAATATAACATGTATTTATGTGGTGTATTTAGATTATTTGGTTAAATAAATAAATTTAATATTTTAAAAAGTATGTAGAATATTATAAATTTAATTTTTTGACGTACCCGACGATTCATGAAGGAGATGACACGCGTAGATTGACTTTGAGTTTCAAAATTCTTGAATTTGATATCAGCAAATTGCTTCACGTGCTAGCGTGCATGTTTAATTTTGTCCCAAAATATAAAAATAAAATGATTTGTTGGAATGAAAAATTACGAATTTAATGTTAGAAATTTGTAGAGCTTTGAGAGTATTTGATTTGAAAGAAAGAGAGATTTTTTATGAAATATTTGACTAATATTTTAGCATTATACTGACAAAAAAGTGGGTAAAATAACCATTTTACCCATTTATTTGACTGTTGGAGGTGCAAAATGATCATTTGACCATTTTATAGCCGTTATTTTTATAGTTGGCTCTGTCCAACAATCAGAAAGATAAATTATAAGGGGGAGGGAGAGTGTTGCAATTTTCGTGGTCCTGTCTAGTCGGGCTCTAAAATCCCAAGCCAAGGCCCCACCCTTAGAGGAGTTGGACTGGGCCTATGAATGAGCTATAAACGGCTTGGACTCGCAAAAATGGGTTGGGAAGCAGACTCATAGGCCTAGGCCACATTTACACCCCTAGGGGTAAATTTGTCCAACAAGAATGCAAGTGGGAGGCTTTATTCGATACCACATGTCAAACTCTTTTGGACCGACTGACCCCTTGAATGCATGGCTCACTTCTGGGTGGGACCTAGACAACAAAAATCAGCGTGATTAGTGATTTCTAGCCACTCAATTTGAGCACTTTTTCATTATGGGCTTCATGAACAAATCTATGGGTTGGTCCAAGCCGATGATGAAACGTACTCAAATCCAATGGATAGAAATCATCAATCATGCTGATTTTTGTAGGTGTTGGCCAAACATTTATGAGGTCAGTGGATCCGAAAGAGTGTGCCACATGTCAATTTGAGGGACTTCAGCATCAAAATTTTGATACAGAGTTCTGTATCATAGATTTTCCCACATGAGTAGGACTAGCATTCCTCATTCTTTACTCCCAAGTATTTGTAGATAACAATGACAATAGAATGACATGTGAGGTCGAGACTGTTGAAATTGTCGTATGCTAAGAGATTTCATGGAGGATTGAGGAAAGAGTCGTGTTGTCCCCTAGATAAGCGGGAAAAAAAAACTGTGGTTGAAACCACTAGCCGTTGGATTACAGAGATCCACGCAATTATTGAACTTGGTGAATGTTGCAAAAAAGTCTATGGATCGAATGGTTGTAGTCATCATATTAGGCCATTGTAGTACTTATGAGATCATGTATTACCCATAAGGTAGGGCTGCAACTTGGGCGGGCTCAACCCGAGCCCGACGTTGGGCTCGGGTTGGGTTGGTCCCTTCAGCTCTCGGGCTCAGGCTCAGGCCTCATTTTGGTAAGCCCGATCAAAATCGGGTTGAGACTTGGAGAAGCTCGACCCAACCCGAGCCCGAGTTGAAGTCTTATTCTTATATACTTGCCTCGATCTCTTCCCTCCCTTTTCTCTTAATGAAAACCCATCATCTCCTCTCCCTTCTCTGTCAAACCCTAACCTCTCATCTCTCTCTGAGTTTGCATACATCAATGTTGCGTGGTTGGAAGAGCAGCTTCCCTTGACTGGCCAACCCCTAAGGTAACAATTGGCATGTCCCGTCTCTGCTTTGGATCGAGAATCTCCATGCAAGCCATGAATCCAAGAGCAACCATTTCTAGAAACTCTACTGCACTTCAGAGAGTTGCACCATTAAAATGGTCAACTGAGCCGAAGAACCATAGCTAAACAGAGCAACCATTTCAAAGGTTTCCAATTGATGTTTATGTTCAATTCTTTTTTGAAGTATCTCCTCTTTGAAAGCACTGGGTATAGCCATAGAGTAGAGACAAAGGGTTTTTACAAACCCTAGTTTTCAAGTCTTGCCCAAAATGGCTTCTTTCCGTCTTTAATTGCCAAAAGAAAGGTTCGGTTAAGGTTAGTCTTTGCATTTTAGATTTCTTGGGAATAATGGGTGATTCCAAATGTGGTTTATTTATACTAAAAAAGATGGTAAATCAATTTTCTGTTGGATTGATTGTGCGGTGTTATTTGATTTGTGGTTTGTCCCTGTTTAAATATTTTGGGCGATGGGTTTCGCTGTTTATATAAAATTTGTATGACAAGAGAGAAAAAATTTTGTACGAGTCCAGTGCATCTAAACCAAAGGAGATTCAGAAAATTCTTCACAACCCGACTAACCTAACTAACCCGACCAACCCGATTGGGCTAGGATTTTTGAGTCCGACATCGGGTTGGGTTCGGGCTCGGGTTGACCTCTAACCCGACCCAACCCGCCCGAGTTGCAGCCCTACCATAAGGGTAGTATTTATATAGGGAAGTGATATAGTAAATGACTTGCTCACCTTGTCAGAACGATTCCAATTATCATTAAATACATAAGGCCTAAATCATTTAAAATGCCTGACCATATAAAAAAACACCTGACCATATCACTTCTCACTTTTATTGAGCTTTTGTTAAAAAAGTACCTTCTTTTATAATTGTAAATAGACAATTACTACCAATGTCTTTTCAATGTAGTGGATGACACAAAATTTACTATGCAAGAAGCAAAATGGAGTGAAAAAAATTGTTATTTTGAAATAAGTAAAATATGGTATGAAAATAGCAAATTTTTTTGTAAATATCTCCCTTTTGTGATTTTGTATTCTTGCATGTGGACTTAGAAATCTCTTACAGATACTGGTGTGCAAAATGTTTGCACTTGATTAATGGGCAAAATTTTAAAATGTAGGGGTTGGTTTTGAAAGTTTGATAGTTGTTTTAATTTATTTTTTGACAATTTGTAGATTGTATTGAAATTTTTTATATGTATTTAATAATAGATAAGTGAAGCCTGGTGCAGTGAAGTCACAAGTTTTCTATGATTCAAGTTGTCAACATGTACTCTTTTCAAAATATGGATGACATGGCATCAGAAGAATTTATGTAGTTAAAAAGGACTGTTTTAGAAATATGGACGAAATAGAATGAAATTAAGTAGTTCAAAGGGCCATTAAGTTTTTTGTGAAAAACAATTCTACCCTTAATTCACCAAAGAAAAGAATGAGTATTTTTCCCCCAGACATATATTATTATTGATTATAGTCAACTATTATCTCAATTGTTATAACTTACGAGACTACTTTAGAGTCATCATCATTTTTCTTATTTTTTTTTCTAAAAATGTCTACAATACCTAATACACGTTGAATATAAATAAGGGTATTTTGGTCATTATAAATATTTTTATGACCCATAAAAGAGTTATGAAAGAAGTCTTTTTTATGAAGTGCAACCAGCTTGGGTCATAAAATATGGACCCTCTCTGGTAAATTAATTCCTTGATTTGTAAAAGTAATGCTTGACCCATCTCATTTTCATAACATCTATTACTATTAATTTAACACCGTAACTTGGGTGTCACACCACATGACGTTCACCTAGCACTTGTTCATTTTGTTTTGGGTAGGCAACCTATTAGTTCCTTAAATGCAAAAACTACTTTACCTTTTGCTCTTGAATGCAATGGCCTCAACCATATAGTTTTTTGTCCAATTTTCCGTGTGATGACATTTGCCAATAAAAATTATCAAAAAAATCATGCTTACCTTATCTATTAATTTGAAAATCTTTATTGATGGAGGGTATAAATGAATAAAAAGGAAGAGTTTTTAACTTGATGAACGAAAAGGCAGAGTTCTTAAATTGGAATGATTAGCTTCTTCCAAAAGGTTGCTGCAAAATAATTATAGTAGTGTATAGATCTTGATTTTGTATGTGTGGACTACTGGGTGATTAGTTTAGTTTGTTAAGATGGACTTGAATGCAACGGTTTAAAACCGTTGTTTAATTTTACATAATTCATAACTATAACAAAACTTAAGTTAGGAGCGGTTCAAAACCGTTGCATAGTTATGGTTTGAAATGGTTTTGAACCATTGCGTAGTTTTATTTGATTTATAATTGTGACAACATATGTTAGAAACGGTTCAAAATTGTTGCAGAATTATGTTTGAAACGATTTTGAACCATTGTTATACTTGGAACGGTTCAAAACCGTTGCAAACCATTATTATGCAACGGTTTTGAATTGTTTCTAATTTACATTTTGATACGGTTTGAACGGTTCAAGTGTTGCAACGGTTCAAAACCGTTGTAAATATGTTTTATTTTCGTGAAATTTGGAACAAAACTAACCGTTGCAAATGAGGGTTAAATTTTGAAACGCCACTTTTTGCAACAGTTTTAAACCATTGCAAATCGACAATTTTGGTGTAGTGTATATAATTGGATATGAATTGTATGAAAATGTCTACCCTGTTGTATAATGGGAGGCATTTTAACAACATTTCTAAACTTTTTAAAATGTTGAAGAATACATGTGGTTCCCATTTTTTTGTGGCTGTAGTGATCAAGAAAAATACCATAAAGCATGGTAGTGAATTTTATGCACGACTCCTGCAAGATGCTTTTAACACTTTCAGTCCTTGATCATTCTCAAATGAAATTCTCTTAACACTTGCCTACACAACAAATTTCAGCTAGAATTGTAGTCCATATATATAATGCAGTTTTTGCTTCTCACTCTACTACTAAAGCTCTCCTGCATAAAACAATTATAATGAGAAGAGCATGGAAGAGTGAAAGACCATTTGAGGGAGAGAGAAACGGTTTGATGGAGACGATTTAAGGGAGAGAGAGAGAGAGAAAGAAGAGGGGAACTGGTATGAAGGAGGAATTGAGGGAAATACCAAAAGGAAGGAAATGGTTTGGGGAGACAGTTTTGGGGAGAGAGATACGGTTTGAGAGAGAAACATTTAGAGGGTAGGGCTTTTTAGAGAGAGTGAGACAGACGATGGCAAGAGAGCGGGCATACGATGACAATACGGTGGTGAGACACACACCGACTTGAGATTGAGAAGAGAGGTTTTAAGAAGATCATACAAGGCAATTAAAGAAACATAGGTTTTGACTTTTGAGAACGGGAAGAGATAGAGGAGTTATTTTAGTTAAAAACAACGTATGACCCCTCATCAGATGCTTGTAGGAAAGTGTAGGGCTAAAAGTGTCACAAAAGAAATAATTATCAGGTTTTGGATATTATTTGGATAATATAGTCGTTTTGGCCCAAGTAATACTATGCAGTATTTTTTTTTAGCTAAAAGCCCAGAAAAGAATGAGTATTTTTTCAAAGACACATTAAATCATTGTATTTTACATGAAACTTATATAAACAACCAAATTTATATTCAACTATTATAATGCACTAGACCACTTTAGGGTCAACATCATTTTTTCTCACTTTTTTAGAAAATGCCTCTACAATATCACAAGGGCATTGTAAAACTCCTTTATGACCTATAAAAGAGTTATGAAAGAAGTCTTTTCACGAGGTACAACAAGCTTGGGTCATAAAATATTGACCACCTCTCAGATTAATTAATTCTTTGATTTGTAAAAGTTATGCTTGACTTGTTTCATTTTCATAACGTCTATTACTACTATAGAGCCATAATTTGGGTATCACACCACATGGCGTTCACCTAACACTTGTTAGTACATTTTTTAGATAGATAGTCTATTAGTCCATTAAATGTTCTTCCACCGTACTGATCCACTAGTGTTTTTGCTCATGCTCAACATGAGTAGTCTAATCTATAAAAAAAAATAACAAAAATAATATCATTATACAAGTGATACATATGAGTTGGATTTGTGTCTTTATTATGGGTTCATTTTCAACTGTTGGATTCGAATATTATTTTTGGGGTACTCAAATCGAAAAATTTGGAGGGAGGTTTATTTATAAAATTTTTAAAAATATTTATAAATGCATTAATGGTAGTGGGATTTTAGAATAGAGAGACGTGGTTTGTTGGAGAGAAAAGCATGGGTGTTTATTTTGGTTGGAACTTAATATTAGAAATTAATAAGAAAACTTTTAAAAAGAAAGTAATGTCCTAATATTTAAGTTAATTAAACTAGGGGATCGCCACGTGCGATGCACATGCACCTTACACATGGCAGCACCTTAGAGATCGATGACCGTATAGACATTTTGCCCATCCCTAGGGGGATCTACATACGAAAATTCATCATAATTAGTTATTTTTGTCCATTGGATTAGAGTCTTTTTCATTGTTTGTTTTTAACCGTAGATTTTGAGTATTATTTGGCTAGTGACAAAATGACACCACTATACAACATGATAACATCCATGGCTCTTGAACCATGTGATCATTAGTATTTTAATAATGAAGTATGTACGGGTAGCTTTTGGTTTTTATTTTATTTTTAAAACATCCAAGTTGATGATGGACCATTTTATGATCCACGTGGAACACTCTTAGATACCCCTCACCGTATAGATGTTTTTACCATCCATAGTTAGATTTACGTATCAAAATTCACCATGATTAGTAATTTATAGCCATTGGATTAGAGTCATTTTCATGTATTATTATCTACCGTATATTTCAAGAATTACGATCAAAAGGTTAGAAATTACTACTCAGGTTTATTTACGTTACCTAAGTTCATTTAGGGATGTGTCAGACATCCATACGGTTAGTATCCTCCGATAGTGTGCCATGTAGCTTACAATATGGGTCGATCATCAACTTCGATGATGGATCTATCATCTAATTTTTTCTAATGAATAGTTTAAGTGCCACGTTAAATGTAATGATTGCTTGAACAACTGCGTTGGAATGTGAAAATACTAAATGACCAAAGAACCCTTATCAATTAAAACAATTTCTACACCTGAAAGAAGCAATGCTTGTTAATTTAATGAACTTGAGGGTAATATTAGGAATAAGATTTTTTTATTTTTTGTAATAAAAGAGAGCATTAAAGAGTTGCAGGGCTGACGTGTCTTTGACACCAATAAGACCGAAGAACCCCTTCCAAAGTAAAAAAAAATCAAGAAAATGAAAAGAAAAAAAAGAGGGGTATTTTGGGTATATTTGGGGTTTAGCGTGAGGCACGCAAGAAGGACCTTCGTCCGTTATATAGGTGAATAGATAGTTGGAAAATAGACATTTTGGTTGGAATCTTAAAGGAATTTAACTTGGGAGAATAAATTGGGATATCTTTTAGAGGGAGAAACGTAGGGAAGTTATTAGAGAATTGGGTTGTTGGGAGAATAAATTATTAATAGATATTTAGGATACTGAATAATAATTTATTTATATTAAACTTCTAAATTTAGTTGAAAAAGAAGAGATTGTAATTCGAAAAATAAATTTTGGGTGGAACTGCAAATTAATATTTAATTGTAGGGAAATATTGAAGATGTTTTGGTTGGAATGAGAGATGTTTTGGTTGAAATATCTTCATAGAAGTTAATGCTTAATTAAAGTTCTGAAAAAGTCTAATATATACTCAGTTTTTAATAACATTAATGAAAGTGTCAAGTAGTTTTCTTCAAAAAGGCAAAAAAGATGAGAGCCACGTGGATGAGAGAAAAGTAGTTTTCATGCGTTAAAACTGGCAGAGGTTGCGTGGTATTGAGTGAAACTTTAAGTTTTCAATGTAAAATGGTAATAGATAGAGGACACATCTTCATAAAAAAAACTTATATAAATAATGGTCTGTTTGGTTATCAATAGAATGTTTTACAGAAAAAGGTTTTTTATTTCAGTAAATGTTGACACAAAAAAAAATTATGACATTTTATGGACAACCATACAGAACCTAAATATAGAAGACGGCCATTATATCCAAAAAGCATGAAAGGACCATGAATTTTGTAAAAGACAATTCTACCATTATTTTACAAAAGAAACGAATGATTATTCTTTCAAAAGACACGTTAAATCATTGATTTTTACAACCACGTAGAGCTTAAATATAGAAGCCGCCCAGTCCAAAAAGCGTAAAAAGGGCCATTAATTTTTTTAATTGTACCCTAATTTTACCAAAGAAAGAATGTGTATTTTTTCCAAAGACACTTCAAATTATTGGTTTTTTACATGAAACTTATATAAACTGACAAATGTATAGTTAACTATTATCTCAACTGTTGTAATGCACGAAACCACTCTACGGTCAACATCATTTTTCCATTTTTTTTTTAAATGCTTCTTTAATATCTATTAAATGTTGAATATAAGTAAGAGGCATTGAAGTCTTTTTCACGAGGTACATCAAGTTTGGGTCATAAAATATGGACCACATCTCAGATTAATTAATTCCTTGATTTACACAAGTTATGCTTGACCAATCTCATTTTCATAACATCTATTACTATTTTAAAGTCGTAACTTAGGTATCACACCACACGATGTTCACCTAGCACTTGTTAGTTAATTTTTTTTAAATAGACAACCTATTAGTCCATTAAATGCTCCTCCACCATACTAATTTACGTACTAGTATTTTTGCCTCTGCTCAGCATGGGTACATTGTGATCTATAAAAAAAAATATAACAAAAATAATAGTGTTATACACGTGCATGGTTTCTACGAGTTGGGTTTTTGTCTTTTTTTTGGGCTCACTGTCAACCATTGGATTTGAGTATTATTTTGGGGTACTTAGATTCAAAAATGTGGAGGTAGATTTATTTATATAATTTCTAAAAAGATTAATTATTGCATTAATTGTAGTGAAATTATAGAGTAAAGAGACTTGGGTTGTTGGAAGAGTTTTTGGAGAGAGAAACATTGGTGTTTGTTTTGGTTGGAATTTAGTATTAGGAGTTAATAAGAAACTCAAAAATATAAAGTAATATCCTAATATTTAAGATAATTAAATAGTTAGAAAAGAAGATGGAAAGAGAGCCACGTGGATGAGAGAGAAAGCCATTACCATGCATTAGCTTTAGTATAGAGTATAGAGTATAGATAGATAAAGATTAATAAAAACAAATATCTTGGTTTTAAAAAAGATTATCGTGGTTATTGAAAAACAGCCCTACTAAAGGCGATACCTACTATACCTTTTGCTCTTGAATCTAATGGTCAATGGCCTTAACCATATATTTTTTATCCGATTATCTGTGTAGTAGTATTATCCAATCGAGATTAACGAAAAAATCATGCTTCACTTATCTATTAAATACAATACAACTTATTCATCTTGATCATTTACATGTTAATCACGGGCAAAAAGCACTAGCCGCTGACTAGTTTATTTTAAAGTCAATAGTCGAGAATACAAAATTAGATGGGAGGATGAGATTTTTACAAGTGTTAAAAAAGGGCTTTTTAGCTTCACCCCCTTACTTTATTGATGCAATTTGCATCTCACCCAATGTTTTTAAAATATTTGTGTATCACCCTTTTGACCATGGTCAACCATAGACAGCCATTAACGGTCTCCGGATGAACATCCCAATATTTTTGAAATGACTATAATGACCTTGGGTGGGACGCAAATATTTTAAAAACATTGCGTGCGATGCAAATTGCATCGATGAAGTAAGGGGGACAAGCAAAAAATCCTTCTTTTTTAGGATTTTTTTTTGGGCCCACCCATATGGATGTTGGGCCCATCGCTAGGTGGAGCTACATACCAAATATTAGCCTAATTAGTGATTTCAAACCATTGGATCTTTGTATCCCAAATAATGCTCAAATTCTACGGATAAAATCATCCTAGGAAAACGAGTCTAATCCAATGCTTAAAAATTAACAATCAGATTAATTTTTGGTCTGTAAGTCCACCTACGGTTGAGCCAAAAGTAAATGAAGAAAGGTTCTGAGTTCACAATCCTTAAAAAAAAAAAAAAAAGAATGCTTGTCCACCTTACTTTATTAATGCAATTTGCATCGCACCCAATGTTTTTAAAATATTCGCGTCTCACTCAAGGTCATTATAGTCATTTAAAAAATATTGGGATGTCCGTCCGGAGACCGTTAATGGCCGTCTATGGTCAACATGGTCAAAGGGTGAGACGCAAATATTTTAAAAAACATTGGGTGAGATGCAAATTGCATCAATAAAGTAAGGGGGTACAGCAAAAAAACCCTAAAGAAATGAGATCCAATATATTCGGGTCACGTATCTTGGATCCAAACTTGATCCAATTGACTAAATACATAGATGATAGATCCAGATCTGATATTATCAGATTGGATAACCGGGTCGACCCTATCCGATATGATCCATTAAAGTACCCGTGGGAAAGTTGTGGGCCCATAAAACTAGGTTCGTGGGGGGTTTCAATGTGAGTTCCACGGGAATGTCACCCCATCATTATTTTCTCACCTATTTTAACAACTAATTTCTCACATGAAAACTTAGATCCAACGAACATGCATTAATTCTTCACATAAAAAAACATATTTTTATTAAATATGTTTTTTTTATTAAAAAAGGCATTAAATATTATAATATTTTTTTTTTCTGGTCGGCCCATTCAAACAGTTGTGTTAGTTAGAGAGGTTAATGGGGGGAATGGAATAAATCAAGGGTCATTAAGGTTTGACTCTTCATGCTATAACTTACACCTACTCGATTCCGACCGTTCAATTAGTGTGGGATAAGTCTAGATCAATCCATAGGTGGTCCAAGCATGACATAAAGCATTGGGCACGTTCCTGGTGGTTGGTGGCCAATTAGGGACCGCCAACGATTCATGACATGTGGGGCCTACGTGTCTCAAACATGGTTCTGGTCCCACCCTGCCACGTACAGATGGTAGTTGACGAGTAAATCTTGATTTCAGAACCTGTGGTCAATATTGACCATGGTTTTAAAAACGGCCGTTTAAACGGTAACACCCCAAGCCCGTTTCCGTTTAAACCGTTTAAACCCGTTTTATTGGTTTTGAAAAAAACAGCCGTTTTTTGGTTTTAACGGCCGTTAAAATCGTTTAAACAGCCGTTTAATTTTGAAAAATTTTTGTGAAAAAAACGGCCGTTAAAACCGTTTAATTCCATTAAAATCCGTTTAATTCAGTTTAATTTCCATTTAAATCTGTTTAAATCCATTAAATTCCGTTTTTTTTTTAATTTTCAAATTTTAAAATTTGAATTTCAGCACCACTTTTTCTGTTTTTTTCCATTAAAATCCGTTACAATCGTTAAAACCGTTAAAATCCGTTTAATTCTATTTTTTTTCATTTTTGCCCCTGACCGTTTCAATCCATCAGTCCGTTTAACCGTTAAAACGGCCTGCTTTAAACCTTGATATTGACGACGGACTAAATATGAGCCATGTGGTCCACTCTTAGAGACACACTGACCGTCCCTTGGTGGATCTACAAACAAAAAATAGTCTGATTAGTAATTTTTATCCGTTGGCGTGTGTTCATTTTTAACCATTGGATTCGAGCATTATTTGGGTTTCTCAGATCTAAAGGTTAGAAAAAACTAGGGATGGGCCAAACAATCATACAATCCATGGTCTTTAAGAATGTGCCACGTGGCTCATACTGGGGTAGCGTTTATAACGGAGAGTAAAACTTCTCTCACAAGAAATTGTAAATCACACAATCACAAGCCAATGAGTTCTCGGCACGTACACAAGTGCTTTTTGCAACATACCGACATCCATCGTCCGAAATTTATTGGTAGTTGACGACCTGTTGCTCGTACAGAAATCCCATTTGGGAAACCTTATCTAAATAATCCATAAGGGCCCTCCGGTCATCTCTTCATTGGGCAGAACGTAGCTACAATTCTTCCAAAATTTAGGTTGGGTCGTGATGTAACAAGGTATACCTCACGCATTTTGGCGTGCGGAAGCACGGATTTTTTACTCACCGCTGCCATTGGACCCACTGACCGCATGGATATTCAGCTCACCCCTTTGTAGACATTCACATACCAAAAATCAGCTTATTTTGTTGATTTTTAGCCATTGGTTTTAGTACTAAAAAATAATGACAGAATCCAACGGCTATAAACATGCCTTAAAAAGTGCTTTCGCAGGCCAAACCACACGCCTCTGCACTCATTTGGGGAATATGGGTGGAGAGGAATAAGAGAACCTTTGATGGTAAGGAGAGTACCTTGCATGAAGTTATCTTAAGCATTAAGGCTTTCTTATTCCATTGGGGTAGTATTTATCAGGAGATGAGGGGATCATTCTTTAGTTACATGGTATTCAAGTTTTACCAGTTGTTATTTTGACTTTCTTTCTCTTTCTTGTATCTTCTTGAGATCTTCTCAATCTCCTTTTCAATTTATCCCTGGATTTAAATAAAAAAAAAAAAAATGTATGCCTTTTTAAATTTTTTCCTTGTTATCCCCCACTAAAACAATCTATATAACAAATCAGGATGGTTGTCTCCCCCTCTTATCCAGCTTCATAAAGGATGACCGAGATCTTATCACACCAAATGGACGGTGGTTCTCTGCCACTCACACCCAATTTTGACAAATGCTTTGTCGATGAGTGCCGTTGGCACAGGTCACCTACTATTTACCTACATATAAGGAATGAAATGGGTTGGATTTACATATAACCCAAGGGTCAGGCTCAGGAGCCCCACTTTTTTGCCTCAAGATGGTTGTTATAGTTAAAACGGATTGAAACGGCAAGGGGCAAAAATTTAAAAAAAAAAAAATGAATTTTAATGATTTTAAAAGAAAAAAGTGGTGCTGAAATTCGAAACTTAAAATTTGAAATTTGAAAATTAAAAATAAAAAAATTGAATTTAACGGAAATTGAATGGATTTCTTATACTCCTCTTATCTTATATGACTTCAATAATGAGTGGTTGAGATCCACTATACTTCATATCGATGGCTGAGATTAACTCCCATCCAATTTTGACAAACACTTTGTTGGAAAGTGCCGTGGGCACAGGCCACCCACGCATATATCAAGACATGCAACTCAGTTGTATTCTCTTATCTTATCCATCCGTCTAATGTGGATGGTTAGATAAAGAGTGGTTGAGATCAAATCCATCGATCTAATGTGGACGGTTAGATTTCAACTACTCAATCCGCCTCATTTGACCTCAATTTATTCAAAATTTAAATTTCAACACTGTTATTTTTTGTTATTTCTGTTATTTTCCCATTTCTCCCTCTGTGCGTTGCAATCTGTTATAACAGCCGTTATAATGGAAAAAACAGTAACGCCCCAATCCGTTATACCGTTTGAGTGCCGAAGGCACCCAATTTTTGCAAATGCTTTTGTCGGAGAGTGCCGTGGGCATGGGCCATTTACTATTCTATATAACAAAACACATTGGTTGTCTCCCTACTTATACCTCCTCTTATAAGCATCAATAAAGAAGGGCTGAGATCTAATCCTCCCCCAAATGGACGGTGGATCTCCGCCACTCACCTGATTTTGGTAAATTCTTTGTCGAGGAGTGCCAATGGCACGGGGCACCCACTAGTATATAAATAAAAGGACATCTATATCCCCTGTATTTTCTCTTATCTTCCACACACGAAATATAAAATACGGACTTTGTCCTTATTGTTTCTCTAATTAATCCCTCCCCATTTCTACTCATCCCCTCTCAATGTCAATATGAAAAAAGCAAGGGAGAATACCTAAAAAACAAAGAGCGAATACCTAGGGTTTATAAGTTTAATCTTTCTATGCTTCCATCCTACATCAACTATTGGTACCAGAGCATGGTTAGGAATATAAGTTTAATCTGCTCCGAAGCAAAGCTTATCTTAATTCATTTGAGGATGCAGAATAGTAAGGTAAAAATAAATATTTAAGCAGTGTTCGGTCTGCTAGGACCGAACAATACTTCACTGTTCAGGTGGCTAAGTCCAAACAATGAAGTATTGTTCTGACTTAGCAATCCAAACAATGAAGTATATTGTTTGAAAACTATTAAAGAGTGTTCGGTGTGCTAGGACCGAATACTACTTGACTGTTCATCCTTCTAAGTCCGAACAATAAAGTAGTCTGAATGGTGAAGTATTTGGTTTGAAAACTATTACTGAGTGATATGCATAAGGTGGTTTTCCTTGGCGCTCAAAATGTTTAGTCATGATGGAGAATTCTATCGCATCCCACTCTTCCACTTCAAAGCAATTGCAAAGAGCAGCTTATATAACTGCCGATCAAATGGATCCTTAGAACTGCTTTCCACTCATTGTAAAGCCTCATGACTATTCATTTGGAAGCAACAATAGATAACCTAAATTCAGTTAAAATGAATCAATGGTGTTCGAAAGTTAATCGAAATCGATTGGAAAGGATCAATGTTCGCTTTCTCTTCAAAAAGGAAAAATTGGATGGGCCCCCATCATCTTCAAGCTTTCTCTCTTCTTCTTCAGTTCTTTTCTTCTTCCCTTGTTCAAGCTTACTCTTTGCTTGCTCTCTTCCTTCTACAATGAAGGAATTTAGGTTTTCACAGTGGAAGAGTGAAGAGTGTAAACCCACCCACCCACCCCCCATAAAAAATAAAAAAAAACTTTACTTTTATTTTTAACATTTTGGGGGTGATAAGAGATTTTGATGAGCTGGGGGGCATTTAGAGAATGTCAGAAACTGGTGAGGGGAATTAAGAGAAAGGGGGGTGATAAGAAAAAAATGACGGGGCAACCAAAATAGCCTTTTTTTTTTATTATAAATCTATTACTACTTTAAAGTCAGAACCTGGGTTGTGGCATGCAGCTCACACGCCACTCACCTTCACAGGTTGTTCAGCCGCTGATATCCCTCATCAACGATGATGACAGACCACAATATAAGCTATGTGGCACATGTTTAGAGACCACTGACCATATGGATGTTGGGTTCATCCCTAGGTTGACCTACATACCAAATATCATCGTGATTAGTGACTTCAAACCATTGGATCTGTGTACCCCAAATAATGCTCAAATTTTACGGATAAAATCAACCTAGGAAAATGACTCTAATCCAATGTTTAGAAATCACTAATCAAACTACTTAAATTTTGATATGTAGGTCCACCTATATAAATGGAGCATAAAGGCAGTTCTTAGAAAGAAAGATGCCAGCTAAATATGGAAAGTCCAGAGGTTGGCTACAACATCCATCGGATCAGTGGGCCCAAATGGCAGTGGTGAGTAACAAAAACCGTGCTTCCACACGCCAAAAAGCATAAGCTATGCCTTGTTACATTTTTTTTCCTTTGAGGGTTTTTTAAAAATAGAGCATAAAGGTAGTCCTTAGAAAGAAAGATGTCAGCTAAATATGGAAAGTCCACCAAGGAGTGGGCTAAACGTCCATGGTCAGTGGGCCCAGATGGCAGTGGTGAGTAACAAAATCGTGTTTTTGCACGTCAAAACCGTGAGTTATGCCTTGTTACATTTTTTCTTGGGTCGGGCTCAGAGGACCCCCTTTTTTTTGACACCTCTCAGTGTTCGTGTGCTCGGCCGTGGATTTCAAGAATCTAACGGTGATTGTCAGCGCCAAGCTGGCATCACTTTTTTCACTTTTTGCGATGCCAACAACCACAGTTAGATTCGTGAAATCCACGGCCGAGCGCATGAACACCAAGAAGGGTAGAAAAAAGGGGGTCCTTGGAACCTGAGCCTTTTTCCTTTGGGGGTCTTTAGAAATGGACCATAAAGCCAGTCCTTATAATGAAAGATGCTAGCTAAATATAAAAATCTACCAAAGGTAGGCTAAACATCCATGCGGTTAGTGGGCCCAGATGGTAGTGGTGGTTAACAAAAATCGTGCTTCCGCATGCCCAAAAACATATTTGTTACATTTTCCTTTAGGGGTAATAATGGGACATAAAGGCAATCCTTAGAAAGAAAGATGTATGCCTTTTGAATATGGAAAGTCCACCAAGGGGTGTGCTAAACATCTATGCGGTCAATGGGCCCAGATGGCAGTGGTGAGTAACAAAATCGTGTTTCTACACGTCAAAACTGTCAGTTATGATGGAGCATAAAGGCGGTCCTTAGAATGAAAGATGCTAGCTAAATATGGAAAATCCACCGAGGGGTGGCCTAAATATCCATGGGGTTAGTAGGGCCAGATGACAGTGGTGAGTAACAAAAAGTGTAGTTCCACATGCCAAAAATCATACTTATTATATTTTTTCCTTTAGGTTTTTTTTATTTATTAATGGAGCATAAATGCAATCTTTAGAAAGAAAGATGCCAACTAAATTTGGAAAGTCGCTTACCACTGTACATGCAAAATTTATCATTATCCATGCTTTATCCTAAATGTTTTCAATGTCAACATTAATCCGATTTTGAGATCTGGCTCTATTATGAGTTATATCTTCTATTAAAACATATCTTCAATTTTTTTCTTATTATCTTAATCTATGTCATTTTCTTTCTTCAATTAAATATTTTGGATGTCAACATTAATCCTATTTTGAGATCTGACTCTATTATGAGCTATATATCTTCTATTAAAGCATGTTTTCAAATTTTTTCTTATTATTTTAATCTATGTTATTTTCTGTCTTCATTTCTCTTATTTATCGTACCAAAGTGTTCTTTCTAATTGGTGTTGTTGTTGGTCTTTATTATTACTGCATAGATCATTTCAATCAATTTTCCTTTATTTTATTTTTATTCGAGTTATTTTAAATTTTTTAAAGTATTTATTCTGATTTGTCTTTCATATTTTTTTATTCATCCATATCAACATTCTCATCTTTGCCATATGCATTCTATGAACACTATTTTTCGTTGCCAAACATTCAATTTTATAAAGCATAGTTGGTCTTACTGCTATCATGTAAAAATTTTCCTTTAGTTATAGGTATATGTTAATTACATAATATTCTAGAAATGTGACTTTAGTTTAGTCATCCAATAGTAATTTTATACCTTAGATTTTGCTTAATCCACTACATGAAAAATATTTAAGCTTTAAAAAAAATCAACTTTAAAAAATAATATCTCATTTTATTTATAAGCAAAGAAATAAATTTTGTGAAATTATCAAAATATTTCACGAAATATTTCCATTTTTTAGATTATAGACATGAAAATACATATATGAAAAAAAAATTAATTTCATGAAATATTTTGATTCATGTGAACAATAAATTCCACTCAATCAACAGAGTAAATATATATTATTTTGGACAAAATGTTTCAACATGTATTAAAACATCTCGATCGAAAGTGAGAAACATCACATTTGAGCTGAAAACCACAAATCTCATATTTGATTCATTTAACATTTTTTCATAATTTTTTTATAAAAAGAATAATTCATTATAAATTTTTTTAATTTGCAGAGTGATTGTGAGGATGAAATGAATATCATATGTTTAGTAATTTATTTGAAAACTACATAAGTATATAAAATTTATTGTTATCATTTCTTAATTCAAATAGATAGATTAGGTGTAAATGTATCGAATCTGTGAATTTACGAAACATCTGCATTGAATTTATGCACATATTGAAGATCATTGAGGGTAAAAAGTTAAAATTTACTTTAAATTTCATCAATTTTTACCCTAAACATCTATTATTATACATAAATTGATTATATGTTATATATTTTAACACGTTTACAAGTTAATTGATTATTTAAATATTTAAAAATTAAGTAAATATTATAAGTTAATAGTAAATTGGTTTTCTAAAATTGTACATAATATATATATATATATATATAACATTAATATAAGTGAATAAAGATTTATTAATATTTTAATTTTTGATTGACTATGAGAAACCTACCTCAATATATTATAAACCACTATGGTCAGTCATTTCTACATTACATATGATTGTATATTATAATTTGATAGCTTATAAGTATGTTTTTATGTTTGTTTTATTATTTTTAAAAAATTTTCATAATATTTTCCTTATTTTTTATTATTTTTATCATTTTAAAAAAAATGTATTATTTCTACACTAGTCAAAAATTTTCTATGAAATATTTTAATTTTTGAGTTAGTCGAAATAAACATCGAAATCGAAATTTATTTCCTTATTTATGAGTGACAATATCATTAGATGTTTCTGACAAATTTTTTAAATATTCATAGCATAAAATTGTATTTTGGGTTTTGTGCAAATCACTTTTATACCTGCAAATATCGGTATCAATAAATATTTGAAATTTTGAATCCGTATTTGAATAATTAGATATTATACAAAAAAATTGGATATCTAATTTGGATTCAGATAATTTTAAATATTCAAATACTTAGATATGGATTCACATATTATATTTATTATATATCATAGATTTTAAACTCCAACTCAATAAGTGTGTGCCAATATTGCACCTTATGAAACCCCCCATAAAGTTACCCCTTATCAGCTATTATTTGAATCCAATTTACTTACCAGATGAATTAGATGTACGATTTTGGATATACGATTATATAATTTGATTCAAATTCGAATTCTGATTCAAAATATTCATCGAATAACTAATCGGATTCCAATATTAAGTATATTTTTTTGAATTCGTATGCAATTCTTACATTCAATTTGAATAATAGCTGTTGACAACTTGCTTGCACAGAGCCCAAAATATGATTTTTTCAATTAAAGAAAGATAAAATGACACCTTAACTTTAATTTCAATTATGAACCCCAATGAAATCACTACTCCATACTTATTAACAATTTGTATTCTTAATTATCAAATTATAAAAAAAAAATATTATTTTCAATCATTGACTCAAGTAATATGTTACGACCTATATAATATTACTTGCTACTCTTATTGAATGTATGCTTAATTAGCTTAGATAGTTATGTGATGTGGAATGATTATTATATCTTATATAATGCTTATATCGTGTTAAGATATGTTTTAATGATACTCTTATATGTGGATGGTTCAACCTGTAATAGCTCTGATTCTACTTTGCTATATCTTTGATATAGTGTAGGATGAATCTACATGTTCTATATGAAATATTGAATAGATCATCCAAATTGAATGATATTAATTTGTGTTACAATTGCTTAAGAGTTGTATTTTTTTAGTAAGTAAGATTTAATTAACCACAAATAGCACCTAAAATAGAAGTCTTGGACAAACTAAATGCATAAATCTATTTACTTAGTGAATAAACTCTATTCAAACTCAAAAAAATATTTTTTGTTGGAATTTGTAAGAAATCTTACACAAATTAAATGAACTTAAGTGCATAACGATTAAAAAATTTTGAACAATGCAGTCACCATGGCAAGATTAAGATTTTTCTAATAAAATTTTACTTTTGGTACAAAAATAAAACATAAGATGATGACCATGAATGAAAAAAAAAATAAAGAAAAAAAATTCCCTATCACATAATCATGTCATGTCTTCATGTGCTAAATAATAATCTAACTCTGGTATACGTTATGACAGTGTAGAATGTTATGGCTCTAAACTATAAACCTGATAAAAAGTTGAGTTACTAAAGTAAGTTAAAGGAGGATAAGAGGATTCTGTAGCCCAAAATTGTGCATGACTCATGTCGATCTTCCACTGAAGTCAATTTAGTTCTTAGATCCCGGTTAAATAGTACATGTTCAAAACTTGATTCAAGCAAGTATTAACATTGCTTGACTACTTTAAACTATTTTGCTAGTATAGAAATAAAAAAAAGATTTCCTAAATGTAGAAAAAGCACTCTAACTCTCTAAAGCCACATGTAGCTGCAAAATAATATCTACTTCATTGCTTGAGTCTATTCCCACCATTTTCTTTGGATAAATAAACAAAATTTTACTAAGAAGAAAAGAACGAAAAGATATGGAATGTCACACCCTACGTACAGAGATTGACTATTTACACTAACATTGTCACATTTTATAGGATTACTTTTCCCTACCAGTAAAGTCTACTCTTACACCTTAAAATCTATTCAAAACTAATACCCACTCAATACATTTTAATATTATGGCTTCAGAGATGGCCTTAGTAGAAAAAATATCATATTGTTCATCTTTTCTGTAAATGTTCTATATGAAAGTTGAATAGAAGTTTCCTACTTAAAAAATAAGAAGCTAATAACTTTTCCCACTCCAAAATAAGTACCTGAAGTGGTGTCAAATGTGTATAAGTACTTAAGAAATGAGAAGTAGAACAAGGACAAAAAAAAAATTTAACTTGCCCATAAGAATTCAATTACAAAACTTTGAAATAAAAAAAGTCAAAAAAGTTAAATAGAGTTCATCAATTCAAGCTTTAAAATAAAATAAAATGTCTGATAAGGTGAATAAGTTCACCCATTCAAGCCCACTAAAGCAATTAGAATGGAAAAATAAAGCTTTGTACAATATCTTTGATGTGGAAAAGTGAGAGTACCCATTTGCCCATGTTACTTTTCCTTGATAATTTATTTACTATGGTAAACTATCCAATTAAAGAATTTAATATCACCCAAATAAGTTAAAATTGATTTATATTATTGTTGTATATTCTTTTCTTATTTCATTTTGTTTCGCATTCTTGCTTTGGCATATAGAAATTATGAACTAATAAACTTTCAAAAATAATAAAAGGTTATCTAAATCAATTTTTTAGCGAGAATTACCATAAAAGCTGTAGTTATGAGCACGTTGGTCATATCTGATCGTAGAAATTTTTTTCGCCCGATTTAGTCGTGCTTTATGGCTTGGTGGACACATGCGTTTCTTTCTTCACAGACGTTGTACGAATCGTAAAGTTTATACCGATTCTACCCTTCTGAACCATCTAACGTTGTTGAAAATTCTGAACGACATGACAGTCTATCAGCACCTCGTCGACAACGCTGTAAAATGAATGAAATCTAAAAAAAATTGAAGTCCGTTTAGAGAAATTGTTGAAAAGAAGAAGGGGACACAGATGAATTGGAGGAACCCTCTGGAGACAGAAGGATATGAGAATCAGAGGAAAATTTCACTCTATCTCATTGTTTGGTCGGAGGTTGAAAGATAGAATCAGAAGAAAAACTCTCTCTCCATTTCATTGTTTGGTTAGAGGATAAATTGAAGCAGGTGATCGATTAAGGTAAGTAGGTTTTGAAGAATGTTTGGGGGATTTTGTATTCATGTTGGGGTTTAGGATTTAGATGGGAGTTTTGCATTCACATTGGGGGTTTAGATTTAAATGGAGGTTTTGTTGAAGAAGAAGAAAATGTAGATTTCGTTAGATTTAGATGAGAGTTTTGCATTCACTCAATTTTTTATCAAGATTTAATTTGAGTGGGTCTTTGATTGCTTTTGTTCCATTTCATTTTGAATGAAGTTTGTTATTTGTTCATTTTATTTTGAAAGTCAGTAAAAACATTGAAATCAGATTTAGAAAACCATTTTCTTTTTTCTTGAACATTTTAATTAAAAGTAGTTTATCATGTATCATTTGAGGTATAATTGATTGTTGTAGTACCATGTTCACAACTAACCTAGTTTACCACTGGTTGCATTTTTACAGTAAAACCATTATAGGCAAAAAAGTAGTTTAACATGTAGTTTAACATGTATCATTTTAGGCATAATTGGTTGTACCAGTACCATGTTAAAAAAAAAAAATTCACTAACCTATTTTACAAGTGGTTGAATTAGTTACTATAGAACCATTTTCACTAAACTGATTGAACTAGTACCATTTTCACAAAACCAATAACCTACTGAAAAAAATTAGTTAAACCATACACCTTAGCGGTTTTCCACAATCCTATTGTGGTCATGAATAAAAGGCATGACTTCTTACACCAAGGTAAGAAGTCCTACCTTTTATTTGGTAAGTCTGATTTGTTAACATGGCAGTATGTATACCTTGTTTTGAGAACAGTTTGTCATTGCCTTCTTACTTATTAGTTGATTGACTTAGATCAAAGTTGTACTTGAAATTTAATTTATTTCAAGTTTTAATTTTTGAGTCAATATGTATAATTTTCATGAAGTCTTAGAGGCCCCAATGTGAGTCCAAATGAAAGACAGGACTTCTTATCTCGGATAGACCTTGGTAAGAAGTCCTGCCTTTTATTTGATAAATCTAATTTTTGAAAATAAAAGTTTGTCTACCTTGGTTGCAACAACAACTTTTGTAATTTTATAAACAGAAGATCAATGGAAGGAGGATGAACTTCTGAACTATGAGTAATGGACTCTACGCTCCTTTATAACCAAAAAGACCATATTACAGAAAAGATATGATCAGGGATGGTAAGTAATGGTAATCTTTTATTATTAATTCTTATTTTGGTAAACATTTATTGTTAATATCATCTACTTTTATTGTTAATATATTGTAGGGAAGACCCCACATCCGATCCAATGACCATAGTAAAGCGATAGGCCAGTGGAGCCTGAATAGACAACAAAAGGAGATGGTCAAGATGGCTGGATTTGAAAATCTACGAAAGATGGGTCATCTCCAGATGGACTCCCATTTGTTGTCAGCATTGTTGGATCGTTAGTGCCCAGAAATGAGCAGCTTCCACATGTGCCACTTCGAGATGACTATCAAATTGGAGGATGTGGTACTTATCCTCGGATTAAGTCCCATAGGAAAAGCGGTTGTTGGGAGCACAATCAGAAAAGCATATGAGTGGTTAGAATTGTATCTGGGACGTGCCCCGGCTGAAGAGGAGGACAATATAAGGGGATCTTGTGTGAAGTTGACCTGGCTAAGAGACGAATTCGCTGAGGTGCCAATTGGGGCAAGTCCCCAAGAGATACAATTTTGTACTCGAACCTACATTATATACCTACTAGGCATGACAAATATTTTCTGAGCCTGGTTCATATCTAGTGAATGTTATGTACTTGCCCTTGATCGCCGATTTAGCGGCATGTGGGGAGTATGCTTAGGGAGCAGCGGCCCTAGCATACTTGTACAAGTCTCTAACGAAAGGGGTGTTGGGGTCAAGAAAGAGGGCAATAAAGAATCTCAGAGGCTCAATGACACTGTTCATGGTTAGTAAATGATTTTTAATTGTTAAATTTATGCCATATATGGTAATGTGTCAGGTTGACTAACTAAGTATTTTGCAATGCATCTAGTGTTGGGCATTTGAGAGAATCTCAATTGGTCGACCCCTGCAAAAAAGGCAACGTCTGTTATTTCCATTGACGTGCAAGTGGATGGAGAGAATGCGAGATGACGACAACCACCACAACTATGTGCATCTGCAGGCGATGCTAGATGACATGGATGATAGCAATGTAAATCACACTCATACTTGAATGTAATTTGTTATCTATTGTACTTGGTTATTGTATTACAATTATCTTTGATGGTATTGAATAGGTTGACTGGCGGCCCTATGATACACTGTTTCATGCTCCTATCATGCACGAGATTGGAGCAATTGCCGGCTGTGCACATACTTGGCTGATTCACTTTAATACAGTTGAGATGCAATTGCCAGAAATGTGCATGAAATAGTTTGGTCTTGAGTAGGGCATACCTCCCTCACCACCACGTTATGCTAGGATATCTCATCTCTCCGAAAATATTGATTACACAAAGTAGATGGTAGAACATGTGCATATGTGGATGAAATTTTATAATAATTTGCATGTAGTGGAGGGAATTCTTGAAGTCCATCCTGGTGCCATCTCTCCTGAGTACGCAAGATGGTATTCAACAGTTAGTATCTCTAGAGTTCGTCCAATCTCTACTTCTGAGCTTATATAGTCACGAGAGGATGTAAGTTATTTTGTTTGTTGTAAATTTCTTTTTTGTTATTCAGTTCCAAATTAAAGTGGTCTTACGTAATTGCTAAAATGTAGGCACAGCTTGGATCTTGATTAGCTGAATTAGTACAACCTTATATTACCAATGCTATTCTCCTACCCATAAATACAGAACTCCGCTCGATATATGAGCAATTGAGAAAAATGCTCCAAATGATTGTGAGCCATCTGTGCCTACAAGAGCAGGTACATTATTCTTCAAGACATTGTGATATTTGTAACCTGGTTTACAAGTTCAAGAATTATGGACCGACTATTAGACCAAATTCGTATAATGATGCTAGTACTTGTTTTGACAAAAAAAGTAGCAAGAGGACGACGTCGAAGTCGACCAAGTCGTAGTCGACCTATTGGACAGCCAAATGGAGTCTCTCAAACTATAGCATGAGCACGTATATGTTGGGGTCGTATCTCACCTCAGTCGAATATGTTACTTTCTAGTAACCTCCCTTATGGTATCTTTATACTAGTAACTTTTTTGGTAATGAATGAAATACATGTGATTTTATGACTGAATAGGTGAAGTGGAGGTTCTAGTGGCGCAAACTACAGAAGTTGGTGAGACCTCTCAGCAAACTGTGGGCCCCGTACATACCAGGAGAAGCATTAGGACGTGGCTAAACCACTTTCAAGAAGAAGCACCAAAGAAAAAAATACCTCGTCGACAAGCCCCTCAACTCCCCTAAAAAAGAAGTGAAAGAATACAATATTATAGAAATGCAACGCTTCTAAGAAGTTCAGAAGATGCACCCATAAATTTAGACTGATGAAAAGTAGCTAAAAAACTTTACATTTTGCTACGGAGTTGTGGTTAAAAAACCTAGTGGCATGGGTTACTTCTTTAACATTGTTGTATTACTGTTTGAACTTGAATTGGTTTGCATTATAAGATCGATGTATCCTATAAGTACAATCAGTGCTCAATTAGTCAGTTAAAATAGTACTGGTTCTTCTTGTTTTATGAAAATGGTGCTGGTTCAACCAGTTTGGTGAAAATGGTACTGGTTCAACCAGTTTAGTGAAAATGTTTACCTCCCTATCATAGCAAATTGCTTGGTATTCATTATGGTAAGGAGATCATCCTCGAAATGTCAGAGCGAGGTGATTATATTCATTGGTTGGTATGTATTCATCAAAGTGAATTAGTTGGTATTCATTATCATTCACTTGAAATCCACATTGTCTTAAGGTTTGAAATATCAGAATGAGGTGATCATATTGTTTACGGGCCCTATTTGATGTCACATCTCCCAAACAACATTTACAATGTTCACAAAAATACCAAACTTAACTAATTTGGCATAAAGAATCATGTAGACATAACAACTTAATTTAAGTATCAGAGAGTTTGAACCACATGTGCAATAGACAACACATCAGATAGCATTAGTCGTCGCGTAAGTGCATATTTGCCAAATCGATAACTAAGTCATGACACCTATCAGCAGATTGTCGTGCTACATCCAACTTAGCCATAAACGTACTAGCCACAACATCTTTGATCCTTGATTCATCAATTGTTGTATGGACTTCAACCTTATTGGTGATAGTCTCACAAATGTCAAGTGTAGCTGGGAATTTCAGGTTTATCGGTTTGTCCATTTGAGTGGTCATCATCGACCCAATGAAAGAAGTCGTAGCCCCATGTCGATATTTGTAGAGTATAACATGTCAATATTGTGTATGTATAAGAAAATAGTCAACTTTATTTACATTAGAACTTAGGGATAACCTGTTTAACAATCGATTTTGGACAGACACAATACTTTATTTCAGCATTCTGTCCCTGCTTAACAAACGAAATTTTGTACGGGCCTTCAGCACATGGACATGGCATGTATTCATCAACCCAGAAAAAGAATTCACACGGCCATCTAATTGGGCTTATTTTTTGCTGTGCGGACATTAAAAATATATTTCAGATAAGTGTAACTGAAATATGTCACTAAATGAAACTCTCCCAATTAGGACACCGATAAAATCGACGTCCAGGGTTTCTGCTTGTCCTAGAAATAAAGACTTTGCAAGGACCTTCTCCATAGGAGCAGTTCACTAAAGGGTATTGGTCAAGACATAGGTTATCGATTGCCTCGGCCATGCAGAATGATTGCTAACTAACGGTTATCCTATAGAGGAAAATAATTACATGTTAGTTTCAGAATATGTACTTTTTTAGAATATGCAATTCATAAATTTACAAAATGTTAAAAAACTAAACATTGTGACTGGCTATATAGGGTTTGCATTCAAAGAAGACCTATGCACGTGACTGGCTATATAGGGTTTCTACAAGTAGAGTGGTTATGGCCTGACTCCAAGCATCAACTGCAATGGATAGGCTGAAAGTAGAGTTTTTCCATGTCGTTGGATCGGAAACCCTTGATTTCAACAATATTTATAATTTCTCTTATTTGGTTCACTTAATCTACAAAAATACAGATTTGCACAGTGGCTCGTGTCGGATATCGTCCGTACTCGGGGTTAGGTAGCATAATAAGAAACAAGAATAATTAGAAAATACTCAGAATAAATGAAGGGGTGAGAATGGTGGAGGTTGATTTAAAATATGCTTGAGATTGTTGTTAAAACTATTAGAATGAAAAAAAAACATAAGAGAAACGAGAATAAAAAAACACAATAAATAAAAATAACTTAAACTTAAATTTTAAAATTGTTCATTAAACTAAAAACAAATGCTTACAATGCTTATCCAAATGCTTTACAACGGAAATAACATTAAACAAAATTAATCTAGAAAGTCATTAAAATATTATCCTAGAAAGCATGTAAAGGTAGAGAGGGAAAGAAGAAAGAGAAAGAAGGTAGGAAGGTTAGAGAGATGAATTAGAGAGAAGCTTACCATTGAAGAGGTAGATAGTGCAACTCCGCTTGGATCGACCTCAATAGGATTGAGGATTGTAGCCTTTGATTGTGGCGGATGGAATGGGCAGCAAGGAAACATTGATGTTTGACGCTTTGCACTTCGAGGTGGAGGCGTTAATGGTGAGCTCGTCGGAGTTGCTTGCCGGAGAAGAAAGGTGAAGAAGAAGAGAAAGAAAGAAGAAAGAGAGGAAAAGAAGGGGGAGGGAACCAACCCAAGAAGGAGAGATCGTAGATCTCTTATAGACTTTTTTTTTCTTTTTGCTTGTTGTAAAAATGATGACCATTGGATCTAGAGAGATAGAACGGTTGAGAATGGATTAGTTAGATGAGAGAGAGAGTGACTAGGATAGAGAGATATGGGGGAGAGAAGAATAGGTCAAGTGAGACCAATTCTATCTTCTTGTTGCAAATGGGCATGGGCATGGGTCATGTTCATGGTCATGGGCATGGGTATGGGTCATGGGTATGGGTATGGGCATGGGTCATGGGTCATGGGCATGGGTCATGGGCATGGGCCAAGATAGATAGAGAGAGAAATAAAAGAGAAGTGAGAGAAAAATATAAAAATTAAAGCATTGGAGGGTCTTGAACCCTAGTCTTCTTTATTCTCTCTCGTCCGCTCCACCAATTAGTCAAACTTATCCTTTGATGTGAATTGGTGTGGCCTTTAACACCTAAGTCCTGCTCTTGGTCTCCAATTATTATTCTCTCTCTTAGTCCTTGTTCCGACTCTACGATCTTCTAACTTTGTCCGTACATATCTTCTATCTTTTTATCCTAGCTTGTTGGCTCTTTAAGCTTTGATAGAAGTCTTTTATGGTTGATCGTGGTCCATTGTTGACCAAAATATTCAGTCTGTGGATTTGGCTAGTGCTGTGACTGGAGTACTGGCCATCATATTGTCCACAGGGTTGGTGAAACCCAGAATGATACATATCTTGTTGCAGATTCTGCTGGGGAAAAAGCTGTTGTTCCCATCCAAAGTAATCGTGACTTCCATTGTCCGGATAATACGTGTTATTGTAGGAGGTCTGTAGCGGAGGTTCTAATTTACTAAAATTACAGACCTCTTCTTGGACATGAGGGAAATATTCCACAGATGTGGAGTGATAAACATACTTCTGGACCGTAACATCAAGGGCGGAAACTGATTTTTTCAAATCTATAAGTAGGGATTTTAGCACTGGATCGCCCTATGCTTCATGTCCCATCGAACTCTGTGAGACTGGAGTGTCATGACGACACTCAGGATTGGTATACCATTGCTCGGAGTTATCACCTAGATCTTCAAAGAAATTGTTGTAGGTCTCGAATAGAGACCGTTCAACAGCCATCAAAGAGACGTGAGTCTTTCAGAGGAGGGAGATATATTAGGTGAAAGAGATCGGTGCAGTAGACTGACTCTCAGATCGAATCAGTCTCGAGTTGGATCAAATCCAAATGGGCATATGCTCCCCAGAGTCGGTAAAAAATCTGAGGACTACAAAACCGAATGAGCCTAGATGATGCACACAGAGCAACATATAATTCTATTTCTAAACAATCAAGATAGTATTATGAATTATTTGGTTTAGTCTGAGGATAGTGTAGATTATGACAGTGGGCGGACCACTGGTTTATCTTCTATTACCCGCTGGACTAACTTTTCACTCTGTAGGTTCTCACAAGGATACACTCTTCAAAGCAAATCCGCTAATACTAACTCAAGTTGACTGCAAGATAATCCGAAGCCTAAACAGACGTGTGGCACATCGACTGACTTAAGTACGCCCCAGACTAATCGGATTTGTCAAGCATGAAGATGAGTTTTGTAAGAAGAGGAGCTAGGGTTGGTTCGTGTTCCTAATCTGATACTAAGCTAATCCGACAGACAATCAAGGAGGCCACTTACGAGCTCGGTATACTTGAGTAGTAGGGACCTATGGGTGTGATAGATAACAGGGACCCGCACTCATGGACTTAATCGACTTAATCTTTGAAGGGATCGCTTTATGTGGAGTTTTCCTCGAACACCGATCTAATTGGGTTCTATTTCTTGATTGATTTTAATTTTTGGCTGTGATTGCACAAAAGTTGGAATGACGAGGTGAGTGATGAAATCCCACCAGTTTCAAGTTAGAGCTGAGTTTGCTCTTTATGTATTTCATTACGGTCAAACCAAGTAATTTCGATCAGTTTGCAAAAGCAAATAAACAATCGGCACAGTGTTTGCACAATGATCACGATCACACTCAAGGCGAGGTGTAGAAACTTACTTGCCCGTTGGCTACGCACGGGGTCTCCTCCTTGAGATAGGGAGGGGTATCCAAATGGGCTTGGCCCCGACTCCACCTCTTTGAGCTTTCGCTCCCTACTCATTTGGTAATCGCGATCCGCAATCACGTTAGTCCACAATGGTCTAAGGTATGGATTTGAAAGATATACCGCCTTTGGGGTTTCAAGAAACACGCAATGATTTAGGACATGTATTGTGAATTAGGTCCAATTACGGTTTGAAATTCAACTTTAGCTATTCCCGAATTAAGGTTCGGAAATATCTACTTTTGAATTACCCGGAGTTGAAAACCTTCCAAAATAAATCAAATAACCAATGGTGATCTAACTAGAAATAGCAGAATTGAAATCTGACCCTAATATATTTATTTTTATTTTATTTTTAATTAATTAATTAATCTAGCAGTTATTCTAAAAGGAGAGAAAATGATCCCTAAATTATTACAACTTTGCACTCGGCCATCCGAGGCATTAAAATAATAAGTGGAAAATGTGAAAAGTAAAATAGAAAGTTTTCAATTTTTGATCGGATCTTCAATATTAAGCAGCTTTCTGAATTCCTGTTCGTCTTTTTGCAATCCCGTCAATCGAGCGGCAACGGTGCCATTTGAAAGTAGGGTTTTTCCATGTCGTTGGATTGGAAATGCTTGCTTTCAATAATATTTATAATTTCTCCGATTTGGTTCACTTAATCTGCAAAAATCCAGAATTGCACAGTTGCTCGTGTCGGATATCGTCCGCACTCAAGGTTATGTAGCACAATAAGAAACAAGAATAATCAGAAAATACTCAGAATAAATGAAGGGGTGAGAATGGTGGACGTTGATTTAAAATATGCTTGAGATTGTTGTTAAAACTATTAGAATGAAAAAAAATATAAGAGAAATGAGAATAAAAAAATACAATAAATAAAAATAACTTAAACTTGAATTTTAAACTTGTTCATTAAACTAAAAACAAATGCTTACAATGCTTGTCCAAATGCTTTACAACGGAAATAACATTAGACAAAATTAATCTAGAGAGCTATTAAAATATTATCCTAGAAAACATGTAAAGGTAGAGAGGGAAAGAAGAAAGAGAAAGAAGGTAGGAAGGTTAGAGAGATGAATTAGAGAGAAGCTTACCATTGAAGAGGTAGATGGTGCAACTCCGATTGGATCAACCTCAATAGGATTGAGGATTGTAGCCTTTGATTGTGGCAGATGGAATGGGCAGCAAGGAGACGTTGCTGTTTGATGCTTTACACCTCGAGGTGGAGGCGTTAATGGTGAGCTCGTCGGAGTTGCTCGCCAGAGAAGAAGGGTGAAGAAGAAGAGAAAGAAAAAAGAAAGAGAGAAAGTGAAGGGGGAGGGAACCAACCTAAGAAGGAGAGATCGTAGATCTCTTATAGACTTTTTTTTTCCTTTTTGCTTGTTGTAAAAATGATGACCATTGGATCTAAAGAGATCCAACGGTTAGGAATGGGTTAGTTAGATGAGAGAGAGAGTAACTAGGATAGAGAGATATGGGGGAGAGAAGAATCAGTCAAGTGAAACCAATTCTCTCTTCTTGTTGCAAATGGGCATGGGCATGGGCATGGGCATGGGTCATGGTCATGGTCATAGTCATGGGCATGGGCATAGGTATGGGTATGGGCATGGGTCATGGGTATGGGTCATGGGTCATGGGCATGGTCATGGGCCAAGATAGATAGAGAGAGAAATAGGAGAGAGGTGAGAGAAAAATACAAAAATTAAAGCATTGGAGGGTCTTGAACCCTGGTCTTCTTTATTCTCTCTCGTCCGCTCCACCAATTAGTCAAACTTATCCTTTGATGTTAATTGGTGTGGCCTTTAACACCTAAGTCCTGCTCTTGGTCTCTAGTTATTATTCTCTCTCTTAGTCCTTGTTCCGACTCTACGATCTTCTAACTTTGTCCGTACATGTCTTCTATCTTTTTATCCTAGCCTGTTGGCTCTTTAATCTTTGATAGAAGTCTTTTATGGTTGATCGTGGGCCAGCCAGTCTTCGAGAATCGTCCGATACAGTCTCCTGCAAGCGAAAAAGCGCTTAACGAGATTCAACTAAAACGGCTTGATACTGGACTATCTGAAATGTGTATATTTCATGCAAATAGTCGATTTTCATCTAAAGAATGCGTTCTACACAATGGAAGAAACTCTTACATGAAAAAGTCGACGAAAATATAAATTTTACATAGGAGAATGCGACAACGTTATAAGGATAATGGCTTAAAATAAGTACTTTTGAGCGAATATCATAGGCCTCTTCTGTAGATCTTATGACTCAATTCTCTTCTTCTTAGGTCTCCCAGACGAACGCTTTGTTCTTGGAGGAAGCAAATTGGATAAACCGATCTGACCATCATCACCACTTATGACGCCATCCATATTCAATGAAGGCATGTCATACATGTATATTGGTTTGATCGGTTCTTCATAGATTCGATCTTGTGTTTCCCTACGATAGCACTCATCTACGTATGCGTACACTTCCGAATGAGTAGAATTTAATGCTGCACACGCACGCATGTAGGGTAAGCCGACAAGAGTCCAATAATTACGCGCGCAACTTTTTGTTTGCAAGTTTAATGAGTGATAGACCAGCTCCCGACAAACTTCATATTCAAATGCAAATGATTATCGTGCCTCGCATCGAGCACTTTGACTTAAGTTTTCTCGTAATTTCAATTTAGCTAAATTACCAACTCCAATTTCCACACCTCTGTTCGACGATTGTGCATTAGCTCCATGATTTGTGCACGTATGGTGTCTACTAACCCCATTATCGGCTTGTCATGTGCATCTAAAACCCACTTGTTGTAGGATTCCGCATGATTTGATGTTAACATGTCGTAACGTCTTCCTGGAAATTTTATGTTGGCCCAGTGCTCCGGAGCTTGCGCTAACACCCATTTATATACTTCAAGTAAGACTCTCTGAAAATCCTCCAATGCTTTCTTGTACTCCATCTCCAACTTTGAGTATGTGACTCGCCAAAGAGCATCATTCAAGAATGTTTATACTTTTGTAGACAACCTATAACCCTTCAAAAAACCTAAGAAGTTCTCAGACAAATGACGATAGTAGTGTGAGTGTAACACATGTCCATACACCTCATCCACAGCCCGAAGGATATTGGGCTTCCTATCAGACACTAATATAATGTCATTGTTATACTGAAGGGATTCTTTCAGATTGGTTAGAAACCACTTCCAATCCTCATATGTCTCTGATCCAACAACCGCAAAGGCGATGGAAAAAATACCATTACCAACATCAGTCCTTATTGCAGCAAGCAAAGTTCCTTTGTGCTTAGATTTAAGAAATGTTCCATCTATGAATAATATGGGTGGACAACCCACTCTGAATCCATGTAGTGACGTGTGAAATGCAACAAACAATTGTTTGAATTGACAGTCTTCTGTCTCAGTCATGAGTGCCACACTTCCAGGGTTGGACTCCATTATCCTTTGACAAAACCATGGGAGCCGCTTGTATGAATCTATCGCCGCCCCATGTATTTTTTCTTTTGCTGCCTCTTTACCCCACCAAGCTTGCTTGTAAGACACGGGAAGGTCATTTCCTCAAAAAAAGTTCCGAACTATCTCTCTAGGCTTGGTATCCAGGGGTGTCTCGGACTTTCTCTTCAACTACGTTTGCTATCAATTTTTTTGAAGTTCGCAATTTTGCCTTCACAGTATCCTCCACTGTGTGAGAGTGGATGTTGTCATACTTGTAAATCATGAACTGATCTGTCCCACGTACGGAACTAGCAAATATCTTCCTATTACATGCATCCACACTACACTTCACCTTCACTCATTCTTTATTATTCTTGATGAAGATATATCCGAAGCGATGTGCCAATAAATACTTATTCACCTTTAATCTCAATTGAGCGACATTAGGAAAGATTTGTCCCACTCTTGTAATATTATCCTCACATAAGTTATTCATGAGTTGTTCACTTCCACTGGCTGAAGACTGACTAGAAATTTGTTGGGGTCTTGATATGGCTACGCTTGCACTACACATACATGAAAGGACATATGGTAACTAGTATTACAAACTACTTAATAATTAATAATTAATAATTTCACTAATCGTAAATGATGGTACTAGTTATTTACCTTGTACATTGTTAGACAAACTCTAGATTCTCATCGTCTCGAAGTGCATACACATCCGCCATTGAGTCGTTGAATTTAATCAAATTCTCCAGGTCCATATCATCAGAACAAGTAATCGTAATAATATTGTGATACTTAGTACAATACTTAAGGACTGTTCAAGTTGGGTCAATGTTCAATTTCTTGCACACTGTTGTAAAAAAAACCTGAAACGTCATTCCCTCAACGAGACAAATACCCTCACTTGTACCACCCATGTAATTTATCGAACCATCGGGCATTTGAGAATGAAACCCCCCATTGTGACAAAAATATAATATTTCTTTCTGATTTATTGATGACATTATTGCACTGCAAACAAACTAAAATTAGTCATCTATTTTTTAAAATAGTTGAGTGAAAATGGTACTAGTTCGACCAATTTAGTGAACGTGGTTATATTATAACCAATTCAACCACTAGTAAATTGGTGAACATGGTACTGGTAAAACCAATTATACCTACAATGATACATGTTCAACTAATTTTAGTTAAAATAGTACATGTGAAACCAATATAGTGAAAATGGTAATACTGTAACCATTTTTTGTGAAAATGGTACTAGTTCAACTAACTTTTCCTAAAATAGTACTGGTAAACCCAATTTAGTGAAAATGGTAGTACTGTAACCATTTCAACCACTTGTAATTAGGTTACTGAAAATTTGCTGAAAATAGTTCTGATACAACCAATTTTAGTTACAATGGTACTGGGTCAACCAGATGAGTGCAAATGGTACTTATGTAACCATTTCAACCACTCGTAAAACCAATTTGTGAAAATGGTACTGTTACAACCTATTTTGCCAAAAATGGTCGTTCAACCAAGTACTGATTCAACCAGTTTGGTGACAATAGTACTGGTTCAACCAATTTTGGTCAACATGGCACTGCTTCATACATATGTTGGTGAATGACATTGAAGTAAGAACTCACATAGAAGGCTATGGGCGTCTCGTACATCAACAACTATAAACCGAGAAGTCAACAAAACTTGAGAGACGATTCTTGCTTAACGAAAATGAAAGTGATAACCATCTTCTTCGGCTTCTTCCTTGAAGATTCTTGCTTAACGAAAATTAAAGTAGTAACCATCTTCTTCAGTTCCTTCTTTATTCCATCTTCACCTTCTTCTTTCTTAACTAACCCTTGAAACCAGCGTCGCCTTCTTTATTCACCTTCAATGGCACATAAACAAGATGCAAAGAACTGTAGAGGATAACCGGGATGCTATAAAATAGATGACTGGAAGGAAATCTGTTAAACTTGCATCACCTTCATCTTTCTTCACCTTGAAGGGAGTATAAAAGAGTTGCAAAGAGCTATAAAGAAAGAAAATTGAGGGAAAGAGCTGTGAAACAAGAAAATTGAAGAAAAAAACTATGGAAGAGCAAGAAAATGGAGGGAAGGAGCTGGACAAAATTGACGTTTGGTACTGTGTTGTCAATCAAACCTCAAATCAAATGAATCTATTGATTCAAACTGATATTAGCTGGAGGGTAGTATGGGCATTTCAAGAGAAAGGCCTTAATGGGCAGACAATTAAACCAAAGTGTCCATAGTTTTGTACAGGGGACTAAATGGTCGGTATTTTGTAAATATGGACTTAAATGTAATTTTTCCAATTTTTTATAGGCATCACAGATTTTCTTCTCCACTACACTTCAAATAGGAGTGGAGTGATTTCCAAGACGTCGTATATTGTGAGATACTTAATGATGTTTTAGACAAATTTAGTATTTTTAACTATGACTAGGTTGTCATTTACTTACAACGGTAAGAATGAAGCTTTAGGAGCATTTATCAAGGAGGAGAAGATGTTAAATTATGACACTTTTCATAGCTTAGTATGAAGGTATAGAAATTATTTTTATAGAAATGAGATTAAGTCATTCATGATTGAATTAAAGGTCGTCGTGATGGCAATTGATCTTGAAATGAACATGTCAATGGTGAGTTGACATTGAAGCATTTAATTTCATAATATTTTTATTAACTAATATTTTGAGCATAGTTTTAGGATGTCACGGTTAAGATCACAGATTGCCACGAATACACAATTGGCCCCTACTATTTCATAGTCGAGTAAATCTTAGAATGACATTGTTATTGTGGTCAATTTAGGTTTCTAATCGTTGCCATGATTGTTATCCTTAACAATAAATTATTTAATTAATTTAAGTCCCATTTTTGGAAGGAAGTAGATTATGTTCAATGAAATAGGAAAACTTGTTAGCTGTCGAGGCTTGACAACACTCTCCACATGGGTAGAACATATATAGACACATTGTCCAATCACATATGCTAATTGGTGTATTGTGCATGATGCCACTAAAATTTAAGTACTTTTTATTCCGATAACTTTTTTTTGTTACTTTACAAGGGGTGTATCTAATAACCCTCTAAAATTTTTATTTTAAGTTAATTATGGGTTAAAATAGGTCTAAGACCTATAAGTATTAACTAGACTTTATTTTATTATAAGTTCGAAAAAGTCTCTAAATTAGCTTTAAAGGCCCATCCAAGATCTAACCAACATGCAAACGAATATTAATAAATAGATAATTAATAAAATAATAAAAAAGAAGATTAAATTTTTTTAAATTAGATAAGTTGATTATTTAATAACTAAAATACTCTCCTCTAATTAAATGTCTTACGTACATAATTCATATTAAAAGGTGTACTCCTACCTAATTGCTCCTTAGGGCATACAATATCATTATTATATTAAATTATTAATTAATAATTTATAAAAAATGATAAATTTATACAATTACCCTCGTTTAGGTCAAAATAATAAAATATACCCCTAAATGTAAAATTTAGGGTATTACAAACTACCCCCCTTAAAAAATTCACCCTAGAAATTCATGTCACCATACTACAGCTGCACACTCTAATTATAGATCTCATAAATTTTCATTAAAGTATCAGTTAGAGTGTCACCTAGATGTAACGATTATGAAATTTACAATTTATGTGATTAACTTAATAATTCCAGTATACAAGAGTTCAACATAAAATGTTAGAGTTCAGATTTGTTATCTTACAGTTTATATCACTATATTTTGATCTTATGGTTCATTAATCATCACGCACAAACCCATATATACACACAAATCCTTAAGCATTTAAAGTTGATGTTCTGATACTATTCTATCACAACCCAAATCTAGGCACCCGAATACCCAAGATCTAGGGTGTGATAAAAATAATTTTTTAAGTACTTCGAATTAATTTTTAAATATTACTAAAATTCTTCATAATGCAAAATAAAAACCTTTTTATAAAGGCATTTGGTCAAAACATTTACTTACTATCTTTTTGGAATTTATTTTTCATGATCTAACTATACAATACCCAAAATTCGATAAAATTCTAATTTTCATTAAATAAATATTTTATTATTCTAAATTCTTTTTAAAATTATCAAAAATTATTTTATAAAATTTTTTAGTCCAAAAACAAAAATTTAGATTTTTCTATCAATCAATAGTTCATACGTAGAGTATAGATATAAAATAAGAATAACAAGTATTTTTAAATTGAACAATGATTCAAAATCAATATGTACATGCAATTAATAACCCACCATGAATTTCCATCATACGTTGGGAGTAGCTTAACCGAGAGCTCTTTTGTAAGGGGTTTAGGGTTTTACACTTAAAAGCTAGCTCTATCCCTTTCTTGCTCAAGAATTTCTAACTACACCATGGGTCTCTCATTCCCACGTCAAGAGTAACTCAACCGAGAGCTCTTCTATAGGGCATTTAGGGCTTTACACCCAAAGGCTCCAGGCATTTCTTGCTCAAGAGTTTCTAACCTTTAGGACCAATCTTGCACTTCAAAAATGTATGTAATTCAACCAATGCAATATTCGATTGTTCAAGACATCTTTAAAATTCTAATGATATATCAAGAATAACATGATCAAGATAATAATGTTATGATACTATATTAATAGAAAAAATAATAAGATTCAAGTGCAATACATATACAAAATAGTAGAACAAAATTAACCAATAGAAAAATTATAGAAGGGTGTACTTGTTAGTACCTTTGTCTGTGTTTTAGAAATTTACAATCCACAATTTTATAAACTTACAATCTACTCTTTGTATATTATTTTTGTCATCTCATCGCTTACAATTTATCATCAATTAGCAAATGATTGTTGTTACCCGTGATCATATTTGCCGTGACTCATACCCATTTGCTTGGAGAGAGCAAAAAAATATCTTGGGCAAGAAGAAAAGGTCTTCTAATTTAATTTTGGAGGCCGGAAGAGCAAATCTTTGATGATAAACGTCTACCACAACGTTATGACGGACCACAAATGAAACACATGGCATTCTCTTAAAAACATTGACCATATGGATGCTTGACCTACAGATCATAAATCAACTTGATTAGTGATTTCTAATTGTTGAATTGGAGGTTTATTTTTAATCTTGGGATTCAGACGTTATTTTGGGTAATCAGATCCAATACTAAAAATCACTAATTAGGTTGATTTTGGGTATATATGTAGGTTCACCAAGGGATGGACCAAACATCCATACGATTAGTGGTCTCTAAGAGTGTGCCATGTGGCACACACCGTAGTTTATCATCAACATTGATTATAGACATATCCATCATAAAAAAAAAAAGTACTCTTGAGAGGGAAATAGATAGAAGGAAGTAGTATGATATAAGGAGATGAGAGCTTTAAACTTTTCAACTCGTAGCTTTTAGGGCAATTAATTGGGTAGAAAGATGGGGAGGGGAAATTTCATAAAAAAAAAAATCTCCCTTTTGTCAAAAAAAAAAATATGTTCTTGATTTCAAAAATAATGCAGATTAAAAAAAACTTACCAACAATTATTTGCGTAAAGGCTATCTGTAACAACAATATTATCTTATATTCCACTATCTTGTTGTTTCTTTGAGAAACTCGTCTTCTTTAATCAATGTAAGAAACTTATGAACTACCAAGACAGCTGGCCTAATCACTCAACCCCTGCCTGTCCGATGATATCTCCTATCAAACCGGAAAGGTAGGTGAAGGAGATGACACCCTGAAAGGAAAAAAGAGAAATCTCATAACCTCATATAATTCAAACATTCATTCAATGAAACCGTTCATGGAGCGTTGCACCTGTGCCACTCCTATTTATTGCTCCATCTAATGGGGGGTGTTTTAGAGAATCATCTGATTACACAGTAGAGAGACAACCACTGACGACACAAGAGAGAGAAAGAGAGTGTGTGTGTCATGGAAGTAAAGAGAGAAATGGAAATCTCAGTAGAGAGTGGGTTTTGTCCTTCAACAGGCATCTACTACAGCAAATGGGATTCCCCAGACCTTCCTCAGTCTCCATCTTTCTCCCTCCCTTCCTTCCTTCTCTCACCACTATCTCCTACCAGTCTCCGAAAACCCGCCTTCATCGACTCAAAATCCGGCGATTCCATCACATATGGAGAGCTTCGATCCCTTACGTTCACCATAGCTAACACTCTAAGCTCGTTAGGTGTCAAGAAAGGCGACGTAGTGCTCGTCGTCTCGCCCAATTTCCTACATTTTCCTCTACTAGTCCTAGGAATCATGTCTGCCGGTGCCATTTTTAGCACAGCCAACCCTTTACACACTAGGCTAGAAATACAAACTCAAATTCAAGATTCGAACCCAACGTTAATTTTCACGACGGAAGAATTCCGATCGAAGCTCGACGGGCTCATCGTTAGGCCACTAATTCTAGTGGACGAGTTCATTCATGAAGTAGTACATCATCCACGACCGCACAAATGTGAATTGACGACGATCGTTCAAGGAGACACCGCAGCACTCATGTATTCTTCGGGGACGACAGGGAAGAGTAAAGCAGTCGTGTGCTCGCACCGGAATTTAATCTCCATGAGTTTCCTACTGAGGAATGTGTGGGACGCAGAGGGCGATGCATGTAACGATATTTACATGTGTGTCGTGCCATTGTTCCATATGTTTGGGTTATCGATGTTTGTGTGTGGGGTGTTAGCAATTAGATCCACAGCCGTGATCGTCCGGAAGTATACGATGCAGGAAATGCTCGGAGGAGTCGAGAAGTATAAGGTGACAAGGCTACCGGCGGTGCCGCCTATGGTGGTCCAGCTGTTGAGGTTGCGAAATGAGGTGAAGGGGTATGAATTGGGCTCCCTGAAAGAGGTGATATGCTCAGGGGCTCCCTTGGGGAGGGATCAGATGGAAAGCTTTAGCAAGTGTTTTCCTCAAGTGACACTCTCTCAGGTGACACAATCTTTACATCCCAACATTCTAAATGTGTGCAGGGTCAGGTCTGGCTGATCAAAACAGATCCGGTTTGTTCAGCACAGAACGTACATAGTTGGGCAGTGCTGAGCCCAAAATTTCGGCCTTTACTTGTTGATGCCTCTTTTTGCTAATAATTCAGTGCAGATGAAGCAAAAATCTGAAACAGAAATAGCCCGGTTTTAGTAATGGGTTAATTGGAGAAATTTTTTTATCCTGGCACTTATAGGTAAGTGCCACCTGTCTCTTAACTGTAGTTACCCTTAACAGTGGAGAAAAAGTAACTACAGTTAAGAGCCACCTTAACCCCAGGACAGGTGGCGCTTAACTATTAGTGCGAGGCCTGGACCAAAAAGTTTTCTCAATTAATTGTGCCAGTACACCAAAGAAAAGGTTCTTCCAAACATGCCCTGAGTCTTAAAAAGAAGACTTTGGACTTTTGAGGTATGTATGTATGTATGTCAGTAATGCATATGCAGTGGCCCAGCCTAGGTTGACCGAAGTACGAGCCATGTGTAACTCTTAGATATCAGTGACCGTATGGATGTTTTGCCCATCCCTAGGTGGACCTGAATACCAAAAATCAGCCTCATTCTTATTTCTAACCTTTGGATTTGAGTACCCCAAATAATGCTCGAATCCAACGGTTAAAAAATATTTCCATGAAAAGACTCCAATCCAATGGTAAAAAATCATTAATACGACTGATTTTTGGTCTGTGGATCCAACTAGGGATGGGCCAAACATCCATAAGTGTCAGTGGTCTCTAAGTAGGGCTGACAATGGATCGGGTTCGAGTCGGATCAGTGCTGATCCGGACCCGGTAAGAAAATATGCTGATCCGGATCAGATCCAATAAGATATCAAATCGTGATCCAGAACCGATCCGTCAGATAGAATAAAGTTCCGGACCCGATCCGATATGATTCAGTCAATTAAATCAAAACAAAATTTTAAAATTATATATTTTATCCACTCAAAATTGAAGTTTTGTACAATAACGATATAAAAACTACACCGATCTGATAAGAATATAGGTGGTTCCGGACCCAAAATTATCGGATCGGATTTCAGGGTGATCCGATCCATTGCCCGACGCCGCTCATGCTGTGGTTGGTCGTCAACGTTGATGACCGACAACTTCTGTCATCAAAGATTTATGCAGAAAAATTGGGTCTGTGAAGAATAATTTAAAAAAGTTGATGGGCTTTAATTGGCACTTTCTATGGAGGAGTAATTCTGTCAATTAAAATGTCACCAGCAATTATTGACATTGTCAGTGCCTACCATTAAATAAAATCCTAGCTCTGTCACTGTGTGCATGTACATGTAATGTAAGCATGTATGGATAGATGTATGTATGTAGAGGACGCAACCTAATACGTCTACTTGATATGGTGGTGCAGTGTTACGGATTAACAGAAACGAACGGGCCAATTACACTTTGCAATGGGATCAGCGGAAGGTTTCATGTTTCAATCGGAGCGCTAATCCCGTCTCTAGAGGCCAAGATCATCGATGTAAGAACACGCAAACCCCTCCCACCTCTCAAATGTGGAGAGCTCTGTGTAAGGGGACCTCCTGTAATGCAAGGTAACCTCCTTTCCCTGCAAATGCGATGCTTTATTATGCCGGAACCCGGCACCCGTAGAATGCGGTTGCTAGGACAGAGTCCGATCAGTCCTATATCGAAACCAGTCTGAACTAAACTGGCTTAGAAAAATAGAGTAAAATAACTGAATCAATTAGAAACTCCAAAGCTTGTATGTGTGCTATGTATGTATGTATGTAGAGGACGGAACCTAAACCGTCTAGATAATCGGGCCAAGACATTAGTTCTGGCCCGACCCATTTATGTATCATTCCATACCTTAAGTTGAGGCCCAAATCCAGGCCCAAGGTATTATAGGTTCAACCGAAGCTTCAGAAAGCATGCCTTGGGGCCTGGGCTCAAGTGCTCATTGGGCCGACACTGGACAGTCTAGGGTACCTGTTCCTATACCTTAAGGACAGTCTACCCAATGGCATACCTACATATTTGGCCAACACATAGGGGGTGAGACAGCAAAGCAGACTGCTACACCGAAAAATATCAACCCTATCGATGATCATAACCATCAGTTTATATATTTCTCTTTGACCGTCTACAAGAATCCAATAAATCGTGCGGCTAAAATCATCTGATTGAGTTTATTTTCAGTTTGATTTTATGATGAGAGATATTGTATGTGGGGTCATATAGACTCTTTTACTATTTTTGGTTATCCAAACGAATGCCATGCATCGAATGGTTATGATCATCTGATCACGCAAATTTAGTGATGGGTCAAAGATGGGACCTATTGTTGGATCACAGCCCTCTGGTTTAACCATACATCTGTAGGGTGATCAACAAAAAAGTTTTATAGGAAAAGGATTTGTATGTTAGAAAGTGTTGATAAAGAAAAAGTTTTATGACATTTAGGCCCTCTATGGTTTCCATGAATAAGTTTTCTAGGAAAAAGGATTTGTATGTTAGAAGTATTGATACAGAAAGAAAAAAATTATGACATCTGAATGTAAAAACCATTTCTAGAAAACTTATTCAGAGCAACCATACAGAGCCAATGTCATAAAACTTTTTCTGTATCAACATTTTCTATCATAGAAGTCATTTTTCCATAAAACTTTTTGTTGATCACCACACAAAGCCTTATATGTAAAAATCATTTCTAGAAAACTTATTCAGGACAACCATATAGATATGAAAAAGCTTTCTTCAGTGGAAAATGACAATCCGAACAGATCTTTGACTTTTTAAAATTAGCCAATCATCTAATTTATTTTATGAAACTAGAGTGTCTGTACAAGCACATTGAAGTTGACTGTCACATGGTTTTCCTAGGTTACTTCAAAAACCAAGAAGCCACATCCCTTGCAATTGACAAAGATGGGTGGCTATATACCGGCGACTTATGCTTCATTGACTCGTTTGGGCTCATGTACATAGTCGACCGGATCAAGGAACTCATCAAGTACAAAGCGTACCAGGTATCGTTTTGTTTGTCAATGTACTTCTATGTTTGTATGGTATTTGTCTTGCTAGCTCACTATATTATAAGGACTCTTCTAAATGAGGGAAGTGTCCGTGTTGGACACGTGTGGACACGAATTTGGACACAGACTAGCCACGGACTCGTCTACTAAGAAATCTTACCAAAATCTTGGATTTGGTAATATTCCTACCACAATCTAAGATTTGATAAAAATCTTGCCAATATCTACTAAGAAAATCTCAATATTTCGCCATGGTCTCATCGTTATAAAATAAAAATAAATAAATAATTAAAATATTCAGCTGAGTCCCTGAATCCTATTTTTGGGGTTTGTCGAGTCCGACACCTCGTATCTGTGTCGGATTCCGTCACACTTGTCCGAATCCATGTAACATAGCTAGCTCACTGTTACAATTTTTTTTTTTTGGATTTATTTCATTATTATGAATTTACAGGTTGCTCCTGCTGAGCTAGAGGAGATCTTGCCCACCCACCCAGAGATCAATGATGCTGCCGTAATACCGTAAGTGACTTATAATGCATGTTTAATGCCGCAACTTCATGGATACCTTCATGCAACTATCGCAATGTCGCAACTAATTTCATTTAAATTCTAATAAAATTACAATTTTTATTTACCAATGGATTATCAATTTGTGTGCTCTTTCAATTTAATCACTATATATTGGATTTATAGTAAAAAAAAAGGATGGAAATATTTGAAATTTTCAGGTACCCAGATGAAGAGGCAGGAGAGATCCCTATGGCTTGTGTAGTGAGAAGGGTAGGAAGCAAAGTTGAAGAAGAAGACATTATTACTTTCATGGCTAACAAGGTACATAAGCTAATTGTGCTTCTGTTTTTGATGATTTTTCCGCGATAAATCAAGAAATGCAGAATTTAGGTCGGGTTGAAGATGGTTTTAATGTTAGGCTCTGTATAGTGATCAACAAAAGGTTTTACAGAAAAAAGGATTTGTATGTTAGAAAGTTTTGATACAGAAATTATTTTATGATATTTAAGGCTCTGTATGGTTGCCATGAATAAGTTTTCTAGAAATGACTTTTGCTTTTAAATGCCATAAAACATTTTCTGTATCAACACTTTCTAACATACAAATCCTTTTTTCTGTAAAACTTTTTGTTGATCACCATACAGAGCCTTATATGCAAAAATCATTTCTAGAAAACTTATTCAAGATAATTACAAGGGAAAATATTTTTTTAACATTACCGGTAGGGGGTCGTCCACTTGTCATTGTAATAGCAAAGTTAAGCACCATGCAAGAGAACCATGTGCTAGTTTGGACCTAGCCAGGAAAACTACTAAGCTTTACTGGGAAATATAATGCATGCCCGAGGCACATCGTGTAGTCGGATACAAAGGTTATATATCTTCGCCCGACATATATGCTTGCAGTGTTTCCGAGTACAGATGTGTAGCATGGATTGTTGTCTCTCAATAAGGTTTAAAATTTCAGTTTTGGTATCCATTTCGGTGAGGGTTGAAAACAAAAATTCGGCCGAAGGTAAATTTTGTTGAAAATCCCTATATTTTGGGGATTTTGGTACTCACCAAAACCGAAATTTCGACCAAAACGCTGAAATTTAAAACCTTGCTCTCAAGAGCATGGTGCATATCTCAACATTATTTTGAGCCAATTTGAATCCAAAGGTGAAAATTAATGAGCAACATTTACTTTCTTCAGGTGGCTCCTTATAAGAAGATAAGGAAAGTGGTGTTTGTTGATTCTATCCCAAGATCACCATCTGGGAAGATCCTTAGGAGACAGCTGAAGGCCTTAACTGCACATCAACGGCTGAAAATCTCTTCCAGCTTGTGATGATATATCAAGAACCATCATGCATGGATGTTTTCTCTATTTTTTTTTTTCTATATATATTATTCCTTTTAAATAATTCATTATTATTTTTATTTTTGTCCACTTTAATAAGGGGACTAAGCTTGTATCAAAGAACAGGTTAAGGTTTTTGTTCACAAATAAATATGCAGATAATTTGGGTCATTTTAATGCTCCTGCCAATTACTGTTGCTTCTTTGGGTGTTTGGCAACAGAGGTAGCTCTGTCCTGGTATAGGATTGCCACTTCTTTGGGATGACCTTTTATTGCTGACCTTTAGCATTGAAAGGAGGAATGCTAACAAGGTAAGAAAAGATAAGAAAACCAAGGATGTGTTTGTTTTCCGCCAATGTGCGCAACTTGAACAAAAACGTGTGTTTGGGATGGGACAAATATCCATATGGTATTAGTGATTTGCACCCATTGGATTTGTGTCTTTTTATGGGTTGATTTTTAACTTTTAGATATCTAGCATTATTTGGGGTACTCAAATCTAAAGGTTAGAAATAACTAATCAGCCTATTTTTTAGTATGTAGGTCAACTTAGGGATGGGACAAACATCAAAACGGTCTATTGTCTCTAATAATGTGACACATGGCTCATTACGTGATTCATCATCAGCGTTGATGACAGAACATCTGTATTTGTTGCATCATGGGCCACTTAGGCTTTAACCATTAAGATTTTGGCACGGGTTAATCATGGTCAAAAAATTATCATAGAGGTTTGTTATATTTGCATTATCCCTGTATTTTCATTCTTTAGGTCTTCCACACCCTCATCTTTACAAAGTGACCATGATACCCCTATTTTCTTGACCGTGGTTCCAGAGAATCTAACGGTGGATTTGCTTTTGTAAAAGTAATGCCAGCTCAACACTATTAACCACTGTTAGATTATCGGGATTATCGGATCCACGGCCGAGAAAAAACTTTTGTTGGTCCTCCAAACCTGACCTTAATTTTTTTACCTCCCCATGCTTGACTCAAAAGGTACCAATCAAATCATGGGCCATTCATCAATACATGGTGATGTGGGCCAATATCACTTTTTGGATTATTCTCATGTCATATCATGTAGATATCCTTGGGTATCAATTTTACCCGTTTAACCGAACCGAAACCGAAAACACCGGTTCCAATTCCACATTTTTGGGAACCGATTAAAAAGTAACCGGAATCGGAACCGAACCGACAATAACAATTCCAGTTATGGATAGCCTAATATAGAACCGAAACTGATGAGAACTAGAACCTAACTGGTACCAATAAATAAATATAGTGTAAATATTCTGATATTCTCAAGATTTGGCCCAATATACCCGGAACCGGAACCGACATAAATACATAATCGGTTCCGGTTCCGGATCCATCACTTTGAGAACCGGAACCGATAAGAACCGAAACCTATTGTTCCGGTTCTGGTCACCTTAGGAACTGAACCGGAACCGACCCGTTGACACCCCTAGACATCCCTAGCTCCCAATGTATCGATGGAAGGCATGGCGTCTCTACCATAAGGCCAATAAGGCAGTTGGCCTTAGGTCCCAGAAAAGAGAAGGCCCCAGCAAACTAACCCCATGGATAGCCACTCTTTGCTGGATATATAAACCAAAAATTAAGCCGATTGGTTATCTCTAGCCATAGATTTTAGTACTTTTAGGATTGATTCTAGCGATTGGATTCAAGCATGTTTTTCGAGTATTAAATCAATCAAATGGCTATAAATCATCAATCGAGCTGATTTTTAATGTGTTTATTCACCGATAGATGGGCTGAACATCCACACATTCATGAAGCCCAAAAAATGATATGTAGGGCCGCGAGAGTCTCAACATGGACTGCAACGGGGTAACAGAAGTCCTTGCATCTAATGGAGGAGGAGCTTGGCTGTATCTTCTTAACTCTTTATTTCTTCTGCTAAGTTGTGGGTCCCCCAAGGGTAGTAGCGCCACATGACATTGTGGGTCCCACCAAAACTTTTTGAAACTTAATAGGACTAACTCCATAGAACAAACGAATCTATTAAAGTGAATGTGCCACGTGGCTGGTTTTCGGTCACAACATCATCTAGTGAGTTGTGAGTCCTGTGACAGAAGTTTCACTCCACGTACCCCTCTTTGCCATGCCTACTCTCTCTCTCTCTCTCGTCTAACCCCTCTTGCCGCCGCTGCACTGCCCACCCTCTCTAACTCACCTACGCGGCTACGCCTCCTCTTGCCGGCGCCTGCAGCTTTCTCTTGCCGCCTCTTGCCAGACTCCTCTTTCTACCGTCTGCCTCAGTAATCTATTTCTTTCTCTCTTTCTCTCTCGCACTAAATTAGAACATGTGTTTAAGGACTGAAAGTGCAATAGAGAAAATAAAGAGTGGGCTTATTTTCTCTAATGGGTTGTTGTCAATTGTGATCTGCTGCTATTTTAGGCCCTGCTTGGTTCACAGCAAATTAAGTGCAATGCACGCACATGCTACAATTTTGGGATTGAAAGTGATTGGTTGGAGGTGTACAATGACCTGCCGTCCAAGTAGTTTACAAGCCCTTGCAGAGTCCTTAACAAAATAGATGTAAGGAAGTGCAGCCCAAAAACTGCTGCAAGCAAGTGCATTGTGTTAGTTTCTTTTTTCAAAAAACAATAATAATAATAACAACAACCGTGATTATTTTTTATTATTATTATCTTTTTATTTTTTATTTCTTTATTTTTTAGTTTTCTATTTTTCACATAGAAGATGAATCAATGCTTGATTTTTGGTGAGGATGGTCTCTTTGGTGAGGAGATCATCCTCACAAAAATTCAAATCATTCCGATATTCATAGACTGGTTTAGAAGTCAAAGAATTATGGACTGTCTATTTTTACCGTGTAACTTGAAAACCACATTTGAGGGGGTTAGAAGTTTCAGAATGTGCTGATTTTTTGTGGGGGTGATCTATATGGCGAGGAGATCATCCTCACCAAAAATCAGCCATTGATTCATCTTCTATGTGGGTACACCAAAATGGTTGTCCCCCGATCCCGACCTTTTTTTATATAGCTGGTCGGGGTCCCCTAACCCCAAGCTTTCCAATCCAAAATAATAATAATAATAATAATAATAATAATAATAATAACAATGATAATAAAATGATAACAATAATAATTATAATCAAGGTTTAAAAGGGGCCGTTATAACGGACTTGGGGCGTTATCATTTTTTCCATTATAAGAGCCGTTGTAACGAATTTTAACGGTCAGTGGCAAAAAGGGGAAATAACGGTAAAAACTGAAAAAAATGTCTCTGAAATTCAAATTTGAATAAATGAAAATAACAGAAATAATGGCCGTTTTTTTTTTTACAAAATTTTTCAAAAAATAACGGTCGTTATAACGGAAAAAAATGGAAAATAACGTCAGTTATAACGAAAATAAAAACCATTATTTTTAAGTATTTTAACAGTACATAACGTAGCGGGGGAGGTCTGTTATAACGGCCATTTTTTAAACCATGATTATAATGACAATAATTATAATTAATAATAATGAAATCAACAATGATAACAATAATATTACAATAATAATTTTATTGTGCACTTTTTTTGTAAAATCAAGAAATAAAATAATCCATTGTATTCATTTGCAATGCACTACCAACCAATCAGCTAAACTTCATTTGCATCTATTTACATGGCGTGAACCAAACAATTGTAAGTGACTTACATCCCAAGTCATTGGAACACAATTCATTGTATTTTGCACTAAAGTGCAAAATGCACCCAAGTGCATTGAACCAAGCAGGGCCTTAGTCTTTAATGGGATTGTACATTCAATTCCTTGCTTTAGATCTCCATCTTTTTTCGCTTTAAAACTCTTGTCAATATATTGCACATTGATGCTTGGTGTATAAAATCAAAACCTTATTGTATTGAATGATCATAACCCTGAAAATACGCTTAATCAAATAATCTTAACAATTAGATGAATCAATCCTTCTTGGACTATCATTAATATATATTTTTTAAAATTGAAAGCAATCCCATGGACCACCTGATCATGTATCAAGTTGGTTTATACACTAAACTTCTGTGCTTTTTATATAGATGATGAACTCCACTTTTTGGAAGGAGAAAAGGGTTTGTTCTTCCTTGTTTCTTTCTTACTCGAAGATAGTCCATAAATTTCTATCTCAAAAACTCTTTGTTCTTCAAATTTAATTAGTGGGAGTAGGGAGATCAAAGATTTGCTGATTTGGGTTTTCAATTTATAGCCATCAAGAATACATTTTGAACTTTGAGAATTCAGACGGGGTTTGGTTTCCTTGAATATCCATAACATGTCATTCACACACCAGTCAATCATCATGCTCCTTTGACTCAATTACTAATGAGACTACCATGACGTGCTTGCGACTGGCTTAATTTAGAAATTTTTTTGATGTTTAAATTATTTCAAACGTGTTGATGTGATGCAGGATGATGAGAACTAACCTATATGAGGTGCAAAGATCAGAAATAAATTACCATAAGTAATAAGAAAATATAAAACTACTCTAACAATTACCAGCAATATGCAGATATGCTAGCAAATAATTAACTGAGTTGTTTCAAAGGCTAGATCTCACAACCAAGTAGTAGAAAACCCTCAATTATTGATTGAGCGGCCCGATGGAAGTAAAGACTTCCACTAGCTAGGGTTCAACCAACACTTGTAGGTTCACTTTAATTTTCTTTTCCAAGTGGTTAGAATTATTTAAAGTTCGGGAAGATTTCTGGCAAGTTTCGAGGCTTTCTAACAAGTATCAGATTTTAGCTGAGTTTCGGGAGAAAAAGGAAAATCATGGAAAATTAAGGTTTGAGAAGAGGTTAGGGATTTCTATGATTACCGCAAGGATCTAGGAGTATTTGGGGGCTATGGTGAGGGTTTTGGGAGGGTTTAGAGTACCATAGGGAGAATTGATGGAGGAAGGTTACTATTCACATGACACTATTCACGTAGTACTATTCACTTGACACTATTCATAGTTATGATCAATGGTTAGGGTTTCGAGATAAAATAGGTATGGTTGGGTTTTCTAGGTCAAATTTGATCCAAAAAAATAAAAAAATAAATAAAGATGGAGAAAGATAAGAGAATAAGAGAAAAGAGATAGAGATAGAGAGAATACCTTTCGGATTCGCACCGAGTAGTTTAATTGGATTCGCACCAAGAAAGAAGAGAGCAATCCACAAGAGATTTCTCAATAGCAAAAATCAATATAATTCATCATCAATCGAAGATTACAACTAAATGAGTTTGTAAAATAACTCAAAACTCCCTAATCTAATCTCAGCCATCCATTTAATCTAATGACTATAAAAAAGTACAGCAACTTAAAGTAACTAACCAAAATTATAATGAGCCCCCTAACTGTGGGCTAATTGCAAAAACACCTAAAACTCTAAAAAACATCAAAATAAGTCTATAAAACTAATAAAAACTCTCCACAAGCTCCATACGCAGCCCACATGCATATTTCCAATGTGGAGTCTTCATGATACACATGCACGTAGGGTCTTCCGCTCCCATAAATCAAGGAGAACTAAAACGGGGGGTCCACATAGTCATCAAAATACAAAGACATGGGTATGGGCCCAATTTTCCTCCTCCACTGGTATACTCTAGGTAAGGACGTGATGTCATCATCAACTCTCTCCGTCTGAAAAGATTTCGCCACTGGCGAAATAAAGTTGCAATAACACTCCAAAATGTCGGGTCGAACTGCTGCAAATCTATCTCTATCATCCACGAACTATCTGATGTCGGCCTATTTTTCCATTTGAAAAGGTATTTCCAAAAACCTCGCTCCTTACTTGGTGGAAACTACTTTTCGTCTAAGATATCCTCAATCTCTTCCCTTCTCTTTGGTAAAAGTGGTGGTGAAGGCAAAAGCTGAGGGAGCTGATCGGGTGAATATACTAGGTGAGGTGTAAGGCTGGCTGCTGAAGCTGTTGGGTCTTGGGCAAGAACAAGATCCTCCACATTACAGGTTGAGCTGATACCCATATCAGGTGGTAGATCCAGAACATACGCATTAGAACCCACTCGTTTCAATATCTTGAAAGGTCCTGCACTGCGAGCTTGTAATTTCTTCACGGCTCCTGATGGGAATCGCTCAGGCCTCATCCAAACCATAACGTAATCACCTGCTAGAAATTCCTTATACCTGCGGTGTGAGTCAGCAGATATTTTATACTTTTCATTATTCGTAGTAATTCTTTTCCTAATCTCAGCATGCAAATCATGAATGTGGCGTGCAAATGCATCAGCGAACTCAGATGGTCTATGTGTGACTGACATGCATTAGCCTGGACTACGTACCGCGTAAAATTCCTTGTCATAAGTAGAGTACTTGTAATACCCTGAACCTTTGGTCAAGGGTATTAGTGTAAATCACCATTAGGAGGGTAACTTAGTCATTGCGATAGTATTTATAATTCTTCATTATGTTGCATTGCGTGTTTTACATTTAATAAAACTTGCTGAACTTAGACAACAACTCTTATATCATGTCATGTGGGAACTTCCCAAACACTTGGCACCCACAAACGAGCAATTGCATACTTACACTAATGCACACATCAAGGTGGGACCACTTTGGATAGCTACTAATACAGTGGACCACAAAACATTAACTAAGGCTTAAATCGAACATTAGGGGCTTACTTACTATTTAGGGTAATTGAGGGTGATTTGTACAACGGACCATAACAAGTTAACTATATCGGGCATTCATTAAATGATTAGGATAATGGCCTATGGACCTAAGGTGTAAATACGACACGGCACACCCTACTGTATACAATTACTTTAGTACGTAGTCTTATGTATTATACACTAGTGGCATAACTATAAATTCTATGAATAGAATGATAACATTATACATATTACAAGGTTATTAATTTTGGAGTTGGACATGTGTCACCATGGGCCACACACCCACATGTCCACACTTGGTGAGGTTTGGTTGGATTGTCAAGTGGTGATCCACTTTGGAAAGTTGATGAACTTTATAACAAAAATTATATAAAAAGAAAAATAAGGGGGAAAACAATATAATAATAATGTTCCTTTAATACCTTGGCTGGCCACAAATGCTTCCCATGAGCAGCACGTCCCCATACTTTCAAGAGTTGGGAGGGCCCACTAGACCTCAAGTTGACACCTATTGGTGTGAGTTGACAAGAGGATTTTTTTAAAAGAAAAATAATAAGAAACAAGAAAAAATATGTAAAGTTGGAAATAAAATAAAATAAAAAGAAATTTAGAAACATGGAGTTGATTGCTTGCTTAAAATAGTATTTTTCTGATCTGAGCATGTGCCTTCCATGGGCCACATGTCCACACCATTATTAATAGTAGGAAGTCAACCCTATTTGGAAACACTTGCAACCAAATCAACAACTACTTTTCCTAGCCTTCTAGAATTGTTGACATAGTGGGACCCACAAACCTCACAACCCATATCACTTTCAAGAAAATAATATTTATTAACAATTAAGAAGCCAACGTACCCAACTTTTGGAGAAAGAATTGTTCAAAATTTTTAATCCTTTAATCCTCTCTCAATTGTGGACCCCACCTCTAGCAACAAGACCCTAAACATTTATAGCTTAGTCATATTTCCAAACCACACAAAAAAAGAAACCTAAAAGTGAAATCGTTTGAGAGAGAGAGAGAGAGAGAGAGGAGAACCCGCCTCCATTATCGAAGAAGGGAAGAACTTCGAAGCTCCGAACAACCATCGTACTTTGCCCGTTTACTCTCAAGCCTGAAGACAAAATTGTTGCTTGGATCCTGAAGTGCGACATACTTGAAGGAGAGCCCCACCCGACAACATTCGAAGGAAATAGGATCGCACCTTCCATCCCTCAAATCTAAGAAAAATAACAATCGAGGTAGGTACACCTACATAATGAACACGATTTCCCATTTCATGCTTCCCCCATGTTTTAATTCATGTACTACCATGTTAGATCATGTATGTTAGGGAGGAATCCGTCCCAACCCTTAGTTATTTTTCATGTTAATTTATATTACCGAATCTGTAAAGAGGTGTGAGATTTTTACATGTCGGATTGCCGTCAATTTTGTTTACTACATGCATGAATCCATGAGATGTAAAAGATTGTATTATCGAAAGCATGAAAATATGTGTGGATTAAAAGAATGCTATCTCCAATCTGTACATTGTAGAGGTGCATATCATTATATTTGAAGTGTGATTGTTTGAAAATAAATATTAGCAAGAAAGGCCTAGAGCCTTTGGGTGAAAAACCCTAAACCCCTGCAAAAGAGCTCTCAGCCGAGTTACTCCCGGCGTTGGAAGGAGAAGGAGACCTCGATGAGTGGGTTGTAGTTCGAGTATTGCATATTGCTATATTTAATCATCATGATCATCTCTGTTATTTTACGGTTAAATGTCTTATATTATAGTATGTATGTGATTTGAATATGAGAAAGCATGACATGTCGAATCAAGTTTTATGAGATGTGTACTGTGGTTCTATTGAGCGTTAGCTCACGGCGATTGTCGATTTATAGATTTTGTAGAGGGAGATGCGATAGAGGAATGCGAGACTTGGGAAGAGGAATTTGGGATCGAGGCGACGAATGGAGGGCTAGCGAATGGAGAGGATGATTTGGGGGGTGTTTAGACACCAAATCCATCCTTATGAATTTCGTTTTATTCCATTTTCGTTGATGTGGATGACACTAGAGTCACCTCATGTTTGGACACATTTTATTGAGTTCTTGCGACTATTATTAATTTATTTCGGTTGTTTCATTTAGATGTTGGACATGGCAATACCTTGAGATTGTTCGGATAGTTTTTATTGGTTGAATAATATGTCATATTGAGGTTCATTACATTTAAAATGATGTGAAATTTTCATAAAGATTGAATGAGAAATGACACATAAAATATCGGCCCAAAGCGATAAAATCGTCAAAACTTAAAGTGGGCAGATTCTGTATTGCTGACTTGCAGTACTTTTTCCGTCAGGAAGATGGTAGAACCAGACCTTCGAGAAAATAAATTAATCGAAGCTTGTTCTGTCAGCTTTCCGACCATATAAAGTGTGTTATGAGATTCAATGTGTACTGTCCTAGGAGGCTAAAATACTATACCTATCTCGAATCTGTCTAGACCTGTATTCTGACTTGCAGCACCTATTCGGACCAATACACAGTAGAATCTGATTTTAAACTAAACTGAAGAAACGGCGCTCTTTCTGTTAGCTCTCTAAAAATGTAAAGTGCGTCAGGTGATTCAAACTATGCTGTCTTAGGCGGCCAAATTATTGAACCTATGTCAAACTAGTCTGGTTTGTTTTTAGAATTGAGGCATTTTTCTTACCTAGTAATTTGTAGAATTTGACTTTGGACAAAATAGAAAAGTCGGAGCTTATTGAATTAGCTTTCCGACAATATGAGATGCATCAGTAGATTCAATCAGGGCTGACCTCTACAGTCAAATTACTGTGCATAGGTCAGAATCGACTGAATCACTAGACTTGGAAAAATCAACTAGTACCCGATATTGCCACCTTGGAATGTATCGCGTGACCCATTAATGGTCGAACTCATTTATACAAACTAATGATTTATAGGTTGATTTCAGAGACTATTTTATTGAATTAAATATTAATGCTTCCGCTTGGTTTGATAACGTACGTTTGTACCTAATACCTTAATGGGCTTACGTGGTAGACTACAGTCAACCGGTTCACTCATTAGGTTAGATTGGCCTTAAGGACAATCGTTTTCTCATGTCAGGGTTCGGATATGGACCAACCCACGGATAATTGGGTTAGATCTGGGTACCCGAATTCAAGGCGTGACAGTACTTTTGTTTGGCATCATTTAATTTCACACTAAAATAAGCAATGGAATGCCCTTCTTGACTTAGAACTCCACCTATACCGACTCCAGATGCATCACAAGCAACCTCAAAGACTTTGAAAAAGTCCGGTAGGCGCATAACTGGGGCTTCAACCATTTTGGTCTTGATTGTCTCGAATGCCTTCACAGCTGACTTGGTCCATGCAAATTCTCATTTTTTTATGCAATCCGTGATAGGGGCTATGATGAAACTAAACCCACGAATGAACCGTCGATAGAAAGTAGCTAATCTGGGAAAACTATGGACGTCATGGATGTTCTTCGGTTCGGGCCAACTTATAATAGCCTTGACCTTTTGGGTCTACGAACATTCCTTCAGCAGAGACAATGAATCCTAAGAAGATAACCTGATGGGACGTACATGAATGTACACTTCTTAAGATTCGAGAATAGATTTTCTTTTCTCAGGACCTGACAAACCTGTCTCAAGTGATTTAGATGCTATTCCATGGAGGTACTATAAATTAGGATATCATCGAAGTACACAACTAGGAACTTACCCATGAAAGGCCTCAACACTTGTGTCATAACCCTCATAAAAGTACTTGGGGCATTGGTCAATTCAAAGGGCATGACTGACCACTCATATAAACTATCATTTGTCTTGAAGGCGGTTTTCCACTCATCTCTCGGGCGGATGCGAATTTGATGGTAACCACTCTTAAGGTCTATCTTTGAAAATCAGAATAGGGAACCGATACTTAACCGTAATTTTGTTGATGGCTCTACTGTCTACACACATTCTCCAAGATCCGTCTTTCTTTGGAGTGAGGAGCGCTGGTACGGCACAAGGGCTCATGCGACAGGCACCAATCCGAGATGGCTGTGGGTGGGCGACAGGCACCAATCCGAGATGGGTCATTGTGCTAGAGGACACAACATTAGTGCAACTTCCACTGTCGACGATGATCTTGCAACTCTTTCGCCACACTTGGCATAGGTATGAAAGATAGAGTTACGTCGCCAATCATCAGTTTCCTTCATCTGGGCCAAGGCGCACCGAACAACTGCAAGCCTCCTCACTGTCCTCATCACTAGGATTGGGCTCAGGATCATGGATTTCTTCTTCAAAATCTTCCTGTTCGTCCTCTTCAGTGCCCTCAATATACAGAGCCTTGGTGGGTTCTTTGGTAGGACAATGGATTGCAAAGTGTCCAAAACCTTGACACTTGTAGCAGCGATTCGGCCCATTTCCTCTTGAAGTTCCACCGATCACTCCCTTTCCTTTGTTATCCCATAACTGGAAGGAGTACTAGCATTGGCTCTAAAAGGCTGACTTCCCACGTTAGGTTTAGCTCCCATGGAAGGATGCTTGGCAGTTGAGTTGCGGGAGTCAAACCGCCTCTCAAATTGCAGTTTTAGATACCGCTCTAAATCTTGAGCTACCTGATAGTATGGGTACCGTATTTTTCAGCCAGTGATATCATTACAGGTGTTACTAGCATAGCACGTGTGATATACGAAAGGTCGACACTTGGCGTCTCCTAGCATGTGTAAATAAATGCACCGCAGAAGGCAGAGACAACTCTCAACCTTCTTCAGACGCACATCATCCATAAGCAAGAGACGCCATGTGTCAGATAAGACATCCAAGGAAACCGCAGCTCAGAACAAGTAAATAACGGAGAACATTTGAGGAGTAATAAAGTTGTCGGCAAAACATTCAAGCTTTACCGACAAGTCATTTAGTGGTCCACTCGACGGGATCTACGTTCAACTCATCCCGACATACTTGACAGGATTGACATTCAACTCATCCCGACAAGTTCAACAACATACTTGATGGGAATTACATTCAACTCATCCCGACAAGTTCAATGACGTACTTAACGGGAATAACTCTCAATTCATCTCGGCAAGCAATAGGATTCTACGAACAGTTAAGTGTTCTAAACTAAAACCATGTTAATTATTGCTCTATATGTTCTAAGATGGCCACGTGGTAATCAGTTTGACTATTATGTGTATTCCCGCGTTCCCCATTCAAATATCTGCCACGAGGAATGTCACCTTAGTCATTTCAGACATAACTGAATGGAAGAAGTTAGGATCCAACAAGAAGAGACGATTTCATAATAGAATCTCTCTAGATCAGATCTAACTAACGAGAAGCGGATACATAGAAGGTGAGTCACGCTAGTTCTGAGGGTATAAATACATGACATTCAAAACTGAGAAGGGATCTTAGTCTCTAGATCCAGATAGCCTAAACTCTGAATCATCTTTTCTATACTTCCTAAACCCTATTAGTACATCTTATACTGACTTGAGCGTCGGAGTGTTGTCAACAGGTACGACCACGTTTCATCCGAAGATTATCCTATCATCCGCAGCAGAGAAATGAGTTCTGTCCTGAAGCATCAGTCGCCGAATCATCATCGAGATATGAATCATCTGACCTCGAAGATTGTGTGAGATAGATCCGATATTTTTCTCCCACAGGCATGGTCCAAGGTACAAATTTTATAGGGGATGAGCTCTCTCTGAAGCTCAGATTGGAGACCCATACGAAACCTAGATAGGGTCATAAGAGGGTCTTCTCTAATGTTACATCGCATCATATATTCATCAAACTTGCGATGTAATAAAACTTGCGATGTAATCGGCAACAGACATAGACCCCTGGTGAAGGGATTGCCATTGATCTAAGAGTCTCTCACGATAGCTCAAAGGCAAGTACTTCTCCTTGAGCATTTCCTTCATCTCGCCCCACTGAGAAATGAGATCCTTACCACGCCTCTCAACCCTATGCTCGACGTTGGTCCAATAGAGCTTAGTTTGGCCTACCAATTTCATCTTGGCAAACCGCACTCTACGACCTTCAGACATCTCATACCACTCAAAGTAGTGGTCCATGTCAGATATCCAATCGAGGAAAACTTTTGGGTCTAGACGACCATCGAAACTAGGAGCATCTATCTTGACCGTCCTAATGATGCGATCATCGGATCATAGGGGTTCTGATATTGAGCAGGGGGTTGTTGACCACGATCACGACCTCGACCTAAGTCTTAGCCATGAACTCGGCCTCTCCCTTAATTGTGGGACGCTTCCTCAGGTTTATGATGAAGAGAGGCTTCTATGTTATCTAGACAGGCATAGGTGGCCTGCTCAAGACTTGCTAGGCGTTCAATGAGAGCCTCAAGAGCTCGGGCGATCTATTTAGTGTTCATGTCTGGTTGATAACTCTTTCCAGTACGCGTGGGCATACACAACACTGACTCCATGGGCTCCTACCACTATATGCAATGCGAATGAGATGTTATGAACTAAGCCTAATATGCAAACTCTATTCCCATATGCAGAAAGAAAATAGAATCCTAAGCTAGACCTAAGCTCTGATACCAAATTTGATGCAGGATGATGAGAACTAGCCTATATGAGGTGCAAAGATCAAAAATAACCACAAGTAATAAGAAAATATAAAACTACTCTAACAATTACCACAAATATGTAAATATGCTAGCAAATAATTAACTGAGTTGTTTTAAAGATTAGATCTCACAACTAAGCAGTGAAAAAACCTCAATTATTATATTGATTGTGCGGCATGATGGAAGTAAAGACTTCCACTAGCTAGGGTTCAACCAACACTTGTAGGTTCACTTTAATTTCCTTTTCCAAGAGGTTATAAGTTATTTAAAGTTCGGAAAGGTTTCTGGCAAGTTTCGAAGCTTTCTAACAAGTAACAGATTTTTGCCGAGTTTCAGGAGAAAAAGAAAAACCATGGAAAATTAGGGTTTGAGAAGAGGTTAGGGGTTTCTATGGTTACCGCAGGGATCTAGGAGTATTTGGGGTTGTAGTGAGGGTTTTGGGAAGGTTTAGAGTACCATAGGGAGAATTGGTGGAGGAAAGTTATTATTCACGTGACACTATTCACACGGCACTATTCACGTGACACTATTCATAGTTATGATCAATGGTTAGGGTTTCGAGATAAAAGAGGTATGGTTGGGTTTTCTAGGTCAAATTTGATCCAAAGAAAAGAAAAAGAAAATAAAAATGGAGAAAGATAAGAGAATAAGAGAAAAGAGATAGAGATAGAGAGAATGCCTTTCGGATTCACGCCAAAGAAGAAGAGAACAATCCACAAGAGATTTCTCAATAGCAAAAGTCAATATGATTCATCATCAATCGAAGATTAGAACTAAAAGAGTTTATATAATAACTCAAAACTCCATAATCTAATATCAGCCATCCATTTAATTTAATGGCTATAAAAAAGTACAGCAACTTAAAGTAACTAACCAAAATTACAATGAGCCCCCTAATTGTGAGCTAATTGCGAAAACACGTAAAACTCTAAAAAAATATTAAAATAAGCCTAGGAAACTAATAAAAACTCTCCACAAGCTCCATACGCAGCCCACATGCATATTTCCAATATGGAGTCTTCATGATGCACATGCATGTGGGGTCTTCTGCTCCCATAAATCAAGAGAACTAAAATGGGGGCCCACATAGTCATCAAAATACAAAGACATGGGTGTGGGCCTAGTTTTCCTCCTCCGATACTATACTCTAAGTAAGGACGTGATGTTCTCATCACGATGTTTGCCCCTTCCCTAATTGCCATGGAGCGCACTCTTTAAAAAGCCTACTGATTGTATGGATGTTTGGCCCACCCCATGATGGATCAACACCAAAATTCAGCCTGTTAATCATTTCTTTTACTTGGATTTTAGTAATATATGCAAACGGTTGAATCTACAACAGATAGATGGTAGTCAGAATGACCTTTGCTTCTTCCTCAGCCAACGAACCAAAACACCAACACTCGATCCTTTGCACTCAAAAAGCATCTATGCAAGGATGACACACTCATTTCAGTTGCTTAAGAAAACTAATTGAGTTTGTTAGAAATCCTAATTTGCATAGGCCTCAATCCTTAAGATTTTTATCTATACATAGTAAGGCAAGGAGAATAATTGACTTAATCTTTAGATCAGGTCTTGCATCAAAGTGCACCTTGGTTGTTTGGACAAGAGATTGGCTGGGAATGCTTTCCAACTCTCGATTGGCATTGTAGAACCATGAATCCTGTGACGTCGTTGGTGTTGGTACATTCGTGTTTTGTATCAGCTTCGCTTCCATATCATATTGTTTCTTGTTCCAAAGGACTACTGCACTAGTTGTCACAGCTATGCTAACATGTATGAGTAACATGTTGAGAAGGGATCTTGAGGAGTAAGAATAGATCTTGTTGGTTTTATGATCAATAGGGTATATATAATAACGAGTTATGATGGCCAAGAGGATAAGGAAAATAACAAAGGGAGAGGAGATTATGGTTTCAAGCCATAGCCAGTTATTTGGACCAAGGATCGCAGAAATGGGCACATCCAAAGCATTGGGCTTGGACCAAATTGGCCGAATGAGATTTTGCTTCTCTGTCCCGGGTTGTTTCTCTCTTTTAACATAAGCTTCAATTTGTAGCTGCAAACATCAGAAGGGGTGCCAGAGATAGGAAAATTGCTAGAATTGGTTTTATCCAATTAAGAAGATCAAGATCGAATCGATTAAATTTTATGATTCGATCACTTCATATTGTTTAGAGAAGTTGTTAGAATTGATTTTACCCAATTAAGAAATCAAAATTTCAACATCGATTAAAGTTATGATTCGACAATTTCATACAGTTTAGGAAAATTGCTATAATTGATTCTATCCAATTAAGAAGATCAATATTGAATCAGTTAAATTTTATGATTCGACAACTTTATATTGTTTAGAGAAGTTGCTAGAATTGATTTTACTTAATGAAGAAGATCAAAACTTGATTAAACTTCATCATCGATTAAGGCTATGATCCAGCAATTTTATATAGTCTAGAAAAATTGCTAAAATTGGTTCTATCCAATTAAAGATATCAAAATCGAATCAGTTAAAGTATCTAAATTAGATTAATATGCTTCATTATTATTTAATGTATGCTTCATTAAGGTTATGATCCGACAATTTCATATAGTTTAAAAAAATTATTAAAATTGGTTCTATCCAATTAAGAAGATCAAGATCGAATCAATTAAAGTATCTGAATTAGATTAATGTATGCTTCATTATTTTTTAATAATTATTGTGTGAATCAATTAAGTTTTATAAAGTAGGCTAATATATATTGTTATTTTTGTTTGGTGGAGTGGAGTATGTGAATTAGGTTAATGTTTACTTTGTTATTGTTTAACGATTGCTTTGTGAATCGATTAAATTTTGTAAAGTAAGCTACTGTATGTTCGTAGTTATATTTGGAGTAGATTGACGAAAGCATACTAATTGATTGTGACCTTAAGGTCTTGGACACCTTACCCTTCCCAAAAAAAAAATTTGATCTTGGCATTTTTAATTTAGGCGTCCAAGCAACACATAAAAATGCCACGTGGCACCTAGGGATGGGCCAACCATCCATATGGTCATTAGTCTCTAAGAGTGTGCCACATGGCCTTTTTAGGTGGTGCCAGACGTTTGAATAAAAAAATACCAAGATCAAAATTTTTCTTGACCCTACCCCACTTAAGGAGTCGCTTGCTGCCTTGCGCACCCTCGAACAAAATCCTGGCTCCGCCACTGCTTGTAGCCCTACATAGCTCATGTTTTTGGAACTACTGACCACATGGATGTTTATCCCACCCATTGATGGAGATATACACTAAAAATCAGCTTGCTGGTGATATCTAGCCGTTGGATTTAATACTCAAAAAATATGTTTGCATTCAACGATTAGAATCAATCCAAAAAAATAAATACTAAAATTTATTGCTAGAGATAACCAATCAAGTTGATTTTTGGTATGTGTATCCACCAAGAGGTAGGCTAAACATTCATGCATTTAGTGGACCCAAAAACATGTCCTATGTAGGGCCACTAGAGTCCTTTTCATGGACTACAACCAAAGTCCTCTAGAATCCCTCCTATTAAATCGTCACTCCAGAAAAAGCAATTGTTTTGCTTATTCAAAGGGAAATGATTTGGGAGCGCATATTCGCACATCCCAATTCCTATCATGGCGAACTCCTGGACGGGGCACACCCCAAATCTCTCTACAGCGAGTAAAACTTTTCTGATTGGCGAGGGACACTTATTGCCCACAATATGAGCCATGTGACACATTTTTAGAGAACACTGACCGTATGGATGTTTGGCCAATCCCTAGGTGGACCTAAAAGCCAAAAATCAGGTTGATTGGTGATTTGAAACCTTTCAATCTTGTACCCCAAATAATGGTCGATAATGCTCAAATTACACGGATAAAATCAACCAATGAAAATGACTCCAATCCAATGCTTAGAAATACTAATCAGGTTGATTTTTGGTTTGTAGGTCCACCAAAGAATTGTCCAACAATCTTCTTTTTTTAAAGGGCTACTGCATCACTTAGCACGATCTGCAATTGCCATTCCCATGGATCCTAGATTGTTTGAGGCTGCAACATTAGGCAATGTTGATATCCTCAGGCAACTTGAAAATTCTCATCTCCTCAACACAACCCCCCAAAGGAATACAGCTCTTCATATTGCGACAAGCTTCGGACACATGGAGTTCATTCAAGAGATTCATAACCGATGTCCACTTATTCAATCTGTGAACTTGAAAGGAGATACTGCATTACATATAGCGGCAGGAGCGGGGCATTACAGAATAGTAGAGTTTTTCATTAATTGTACGAGAACACCCTCCATAGCACATGGTGATGTTGAGATTGGAGGAATCCAAATACCACTACTGAGGATGATTAACTTGGAAAAAGATACGGCCTTGCACGAGGCCTTGCGAAATTGTCACCCCGATGTGGCGAAGTTGTTGATTGAAGAAGACTCTAGATTATCTCACTGCACTAATAATGTTGATGAGTCCCCGCTTTACTTGGCTTCTAAGAATGGATTCATTGACATCGTGCGTCAGATCTTACAGACTTCATGTTGTTACAGTGGCCCAGATGGCATGACGGCCTTGCACGTAGCGGTGATTCATAAGCATCATGGTAATTTGTGGCTTAATTTTTTATTTTTTATTTGGAAATTTTTGTAGTACCCCCTTATAAATTTGTTTTTCTTTGCATTATTCTTGTACTTTCTTTTGGAAAAAATTTGCTAGGGCTAAATGATGTGGGAATGCTGGGGCTGATACATAGGGGGAATCTTTTAGATATGGAGTGGGGCCCACATGTTTTGATTAGGGAATATTCTCAAAAGATTCTCTTCCTATGTATCAGCCCAGCATCCACCTCATTGTTTAGCCCCAGTAAATATTTTCCCCTTTATAGCCCGATATCTTGTCACACATGCATTTTGTTAAGGCTCAGGCTCTGAGGACTCGTCTTTTTCTGACTCGCCCTTTCACTCGTGTCGTCGGCCGTAGATTCCAAGAATCCAACCATGGTTTTGCTTTGGTAAAATGTGATGCTAGCTCATCAACCACCGGAATCCACGCCCAAGAACACGAGCAAAATCACGAGTCAAAAAAGACGAGTCCCCTGAGACCCACCCTTTTTTAAAATCACCATGCCTAAACCCCAACAAATTGATTTTGTCTTCTGATTTATTTTTTTTCTTTTTTAATGCAAGAAATCATCAAATTACTGTTAGAGAAAAAGCCAACGCTGATCAAAGAGCAGCAAAATTCAGATGGGTGGACTCCAATTCACTATGCTGCTCACTTGGGATCTCTTACAGCAACTAAATTGTTACTGGAATCTGATTATTTGGTTGCTTATCTCTCAGACAAAGATGGCAGGTCTGCTCTTCACATTGCAGCCATTGAAGGCCACATCAATGTAATCAAAGAGATCATTCAATGTCGTCCGGATTCTTGCGAATCCCTCGACGAGAATGGCCGGAGTGTTCTTCACATCGCAGCCATATATGGGAGGACTGATGTGGTCAAGTATTTCCTAGGAATTCCCAAGTTAGTGCGCCTGTTAAACGAGCGAGATAACGATGGAAACACACCTTTGCATTTGGCTGTCGTCAACAAATGTATTTGCATTGTTCGTATTCTAGCAGGTGATCGTAGAGTAGACGTGAGGACTGTAAACAAGAGAACTTGACCCCTCGAGACACTGTTCCAAGCGATATTTGGCTTATATCGGTATGCTCCTACACTTGAAATTTATCAACAAATGGTTCAAACTCTTTGTTATGACCCAAACTGTATAAGGGCTTAGCTTTTTACTTGACTATCACCTAGATGCTTTTGGAGTATTGGTTAGGCTCCTAACATTTGCTATCAAAGCCAACCCCATGTCACGGGATCAAGTCATGAAAGGGGCAACTTGAGGAAAGGGCTACCTGGGGGTACCGAAGAAAATGCTGGGGCCCTGCTCACAAAAAGTGAGAAAATGGGTACCGGAGTGAAAGCCACCTCAAAGTAGGCCACCGTGATCATTGGCCTTGGAAGCGTGGTTGAATCTTATGACCGAAACTATATCAGGGCTTAGCTTTCTACTCCACTATCACCTAAGTGCTTTTGGAGTATTGGTTATGTTCCTAACACTTTACGGCCTACCTAGGAGATTTATTTTCCACATCAAAAGACGACCTAATGATTGTAAACACCTGATCTACAGATTGACTATTAGGGTGTGTTTGATTGCCAATTTTCCCATGGGAAAATCCTAATTTTTTAGGGAAAACATAATTTTCCCTTGTTTGATAGCCATTTTTAATTCAGAAATTTTTTCTGAGAAAATGAGATTTTCCCATCTAAGCCGGGAATTCTTTTCCATTCCACATTCGGTGAGAATTCGTTTTCTAGAAAATGCACCCTTATTTTCTCTCAGAATTGAAACTTGCATATTTTTCTGCATAGAGAAAACTTTGGCTGTCGAAATGCAGCTTCAAGGGGAGGTCGAATTAATCAAGACCACATGTTGAGCTGGGGTCCACAGCATTTTAGGAATATCCCCTTTTAAAACATGTGGACCCCATTTTAACATTTGGTCTTGATTATTGCGACTACACAGTCACATGCTGACTTCTAAAATTTTTGCCCAATAGCTGATATACACATTTAACAATATTTGTATGGAATACATTTGACAGGCGAAAATTTTACCTGAGGAATTTTTCGTGTGGGTGGGTGGCACACTCTTTTCAGGCCCACTGACCGATGAATGATTGGCTCATCCCTTGATCGACCTACACGACAACTATAAGCCTGATTGCTGATCTCTAGACAGTGGAATCAAGGATTTTTCGCAGGGTGATTTCTAACCGTTGAAATTGAGTATCTTTTCTTTGGTGCTCAGATCAAATGGCTAGTGAACAGCAATCAGTTTGTGTACATGCCGATTAAGGGGTGGGCCAATCATTAATGGGTGGGCCGGCCTGAAAGAGTGTGGCACGACTTTTATGCAATTTAAAGTCCATGGGAAAATTCCCGTTTGGATAAATTTCTCTTGGGCTCACAAAATATTCCTCTTTCAAATCATATGGCTCCTGTCCTGCTGTATAAGTGGTGGCTCTCAGCGCCAGACCAATTTTTTTAGGGTCATGATGTAACTCACGCTTTTTGGTGTAGGGAAGCATGATTTTTGTTACTCACCGCTGCCATCTGAGTCCACTGACCCAATGGATTTGGTATGAATGTTGACCAAGGGGGATAAAACTTTGATGACCGGGCCCTTTCATCAAGGGAGATGACAGAGCAGCAGATCTCGGCTCGTGTATTTTGTCCACCTCGGGCTCACCGCACACGTACACAGGTGAGTGCTTGAGCGCTTTTTCCCAAAACACTCACCTGTGTACGTGTGTGGTGAGTCCTAGGTGGTCCGTCCGTACAAAATACACATGCCGAGATCTGCTGCCCTGTCATCTCCCTTGATGACAGGCCCTGTCATCGAAGTTTTACTCACCAAGGGGTGGGCTAAACATCCATTCGGTCAGCGTGGACCCAGATGGCAGTGGTGAGTAACAAAAATCAAGGTTTAAAGGAGGCTGTTTTAACGGTTAAACGGACTGGGGGCGTTACCGTTTAAACGGCCGTTAAAATGGATTGAAACGGTCAGGGGCAAAAAGTGGATTTTAACGGAAAAAGTGGCATTGAAATTCAAATTTTGAAATTTGAAAAAAAAAAAAAACAGATTTTAACGGATTTTAACAGAAATTAAACTGATTTTAACAGAATTAAACGGTTTTAACTGCCGTTTTTTTTACAAAAATTTTCAAAATTAAACGGCTGTTTAAACGATTTTAACAGCCGTTAAAACAAAAAAAATGGCCGATTTTTTCAAAACCGCTAAAACGTGCTTAAATGGTTTTAACGGAAATGGGCTTGGGGCGTTACTGTTTAAACGGCCGTTTTTAAGACCATGACAAAAATCATGCTTCCGCAGGCCAAAAAGTGTGAAGTATGCCTTGTTACATCTTTTGCCTTTTTCTTTTAATTGCTCATAGACGTCTTTCCACCGTTAGATACATTTTGAAAAATGCGTTGACATGGTTTTCTAAGAGTTCAAATTTTAAAAATTTAAAAACACATATTTGAAAGTGTATCCAACTGTGGGCAGAAGTCGATTTCGTTTTATGTTTGGAATAAATAATCTCTTTTGGCACCGCAAGACTATAATGTGTAAGTTTAATACAGAATTGTATTAAAATCGCATTGGCAAGGAGATGCGGCGCAGTGGAGAGCCAACGACAAACTATCATTAGAAAGAGAGCCGATGCAGGTGATGACGGCAGTAAGGGAGAAGGCTTTACTTCAACAATCTTGAAAGCAAGGGAAACCCATTTGTTAGTGGCAACACTCATCACAGCCGTCACATTCGCAGCTGGTTTCACAGTGCCGGGAGGGTACAACAGTGACGGCCCAGACAAGGGCCAAGCAACATTAGCCATGACGGCACATTTCAAAACATTTGTGATTGCGGATGCCATACCCATTTACAATAATAATGTTAAACGACTCCGTCGTTTGGGGATTATTGGCGCAGTGCTCACATATGTCGCTATTGTTAGTATGTTGTTTGCATTTATTTCGGGTGTGAATGCAGTGTTACCTAGTACGGCTTCGGTTCGCAATCCGCTTCTAGTTGTCATTAGCATTTTTTTGGTTTTTTATTTCTGGCCCTAGTGAATGTATCAGATTTGAATTCTTAGGCCGTGTTTGGTAGGCCATTTTGTTACAAATCCAAGTGCGGATATGATTTCCTTAGTGTTTGGTGCGCCGTTTTCCTGCGAAATATTTTGCCAGCCCATTTTGAGATTCGAGTGGGAGCAGATATTTTGCCCGCCCATTTTCCAACTGTTAATATAACTATTTATTTTGAAGAATTAGTATTTCTAGATGTTCTTATTATCGTCCAATTAAACTAAACTTGTAGAAATTGCAAGCATGAGTGTATGAGTATTTGACAATGAATAGTTACTTGGGATTCATGAGATATGGTATGTGGAAGGGTTGGACTACGATGTAGGTAGATTTCACCGCTGCACTTCTTGAATGTTGTTGAGAATTAATCCATGACTGCCCCCAAGATTCAATAGCCCACTAAAGGTAGGAAACGCAACAAGACCTTCAGTATTGACGAACTTCTTGTGGTATATAGCCTCAAATGAAAAGTAAAACTTAGAACAAAGTAAAGATTCTCAAAGAAAATTGTCTCTATATACGGGGACTCAACATAAGCAAAACTGTAGAAGCAGAGAGAAGAGAGAGAATCTATAACTTAATTTAAGTTCTGTAATTCTGTGTTGAGCCTCCTCTCTTCCTCTCTTTATATAGAGCTTGGAAGTGGAAGCCATTTGAGCCTTAGTAAGGGGTTCAAATGGTGATATATCGAATGCCCTAAATTGCATGGATGGTTAAGAAAATTAGAGCACAAATACCACATGTTTTATGTGCAAGAAAACCAACAATTGTATTTTCAAAAAATGATTAGGCTTTAATAGTCCAAGATCCAAGGCCCAAGTTCAAAGTCCAAAGACCAAGGACCAAGTTCCACAACATGCGATGCAACCCGACCCGGCTGGGCGGGTTGTGTGTGTGTGTGTGTGTGTGTGTTATAAATATTTGATTTTGTATAGTTGTGCCCGTGAGGAACAAAATTAGGATGCCGGTGCCCTTGGGTTCCAATCCTCTTACATATATAAGTAGAAACTAAAATCCTCTCTAGCAACGTGAGATTAAAGATTTGTAAAGAATGAAAAAACCAACCAAAGGTTTCCCTCCAAAACTTTTAATTCAAAACTTTATAATGTTTTGGCTCCAAAAAATTGAGGGAGATGTTACACTTTTAAATCTCTAAGAGATCCTAGGTTCAACATCCTTAAGCCTCGTATGATCATTTTTATTGTAGTTATAAAAATTTCTTTGAGGTCTTCAGTTCAAAACCCATTGGCCTCAAACTTAAAATATATTTTAAAAAACTTTATAAATCATAATCCTCAAAATGAATAAAAATTTAAAGTTGGGGATAAATTAGAATTATCGTGCATGGGCAAAGGTTTCTTATGGACTTGAACCTTCACATAGCATAAACGTATCGAGTTTACTAGTCGTTCAATGAACTTGAGAAGGAGCAGGATGGAAAGCAAAACTTATACCCCAAACTCTAGGGAGAAAGTACTCCTTTTTATAACATTACTATTCTTACATTGCCATTAGGGTTATCACATCACTTTCCTTATTGAAACACATGTTTAGCCCACCTATTGGTGGAGATATACACTAAAATTCATCTTAATTGATGATTTTTAGCGTTGGATTTAATACTAAAAAATCATATTTGCATCCAATGGTTAGAATCAATCGAAAAAAAAAAACATACTAAAATTTATAGTTAGACTGATAGAGTTCGAATAGAATGATTTTCTACTTATGATCCTCACAAAAATTAACTACTGACTCATCTCCTTATGGGCATACAATCATGTCATCAAGTATGTCAAAAATAAAGGTATGTGAACCACCTATCCCATCCAATTAGACATGTCATCGGGTCGTTTCCGGTTCAGGTACCAATGTATAAGAGCAACTCCAACCAGCATCTCCTAAAGCTGGTTGCAAAAGGGAATCTTGTCCATATTTGGAGATGGAGACTGTAATACCCTGAACTTTAGAATAATTCATCATTAGAAAGGTATTTTTGATAACTCAAATTTTTTTTTTTGAACATTCATTATACATATTATTTCATGTGTGAGTGACATTTAGAAATAAATAATAGAATTTATCCGAGGACTTAATTTCATCTCACGTAAGAAATTCTTAGGTTTTTGAAACTTATAATAATATCTGGACATAATTCAATTAATTGGTAAAAACTTCAAAAAGTGTCTACACACTTCTAGAGGACCTTTCGGACTTTACGTACTTAATTGAGAATCTAGATAATTCAAGGGCTCAACTGTAAATTTGATACTTGAAGCATTAATTTATGATTGGGTTATTATTAATTAATTTTAATGTTCTCTACTCCCTAGGGAGTAGTTGGTCTGGGGTACACCCTTTTATACATATCACTTAGTATACATAAGCTTCTATAAGATCTATAAATGACATTTTAATGATAATTGACAAATATATATATGTTTCACATAAAATAACACTAATTCTTATCTTGTGGGAATGGGTACCACTATGGCCCACCATACCACACATTTTTTTTCACCTTGTGGGATTCTTTTGAGATCTTAGATGTCCTAGCCATATTAGTACAAAAACAAAATTTTTAACAAAATAAAGTTTCTTTTAAAAACAAAATATATGGGATATTTTTGTGTTGGACTTGTTCAACTTAAAGAGCAGCACGTCCACACCTTGTGGAGAGTACGATATGGCCCCCCAAAATCTTTAATGGACCCCTAAGCATTTGACTCTAGAAGATAACCTTTTTAATTCACATGTTAGATTTTCTATATTCTTAATAGATTTACCTTAATTGTAGAAACCATAAAGACTTTCCTCTATTCAACCAACTTACCAATATGGAAGGTTCTTATCATTCGAAACTTCTTCTAACATTTCTAATATGCTGAAATAAATTTATTGGAAGAGACGGGATAAAAAATAGAGCTTTGGTTAGGAATCTGTAGTGAGTTGTAAGTTCAAGAATTTTAAAGTTTTGACTTAATTTAGTTTTGGAACCTCGACGTCCAAATCGGACAAACGATGTCCTTATCACCCTGAACCTCTTCTAACATGTCTAATATGTTAAAACAAATGTGTTGAAAGAGATGGGGCAAAAAACAGAGCTTTAGTTTGAAATCTATAGTGGATTGTAGGTTTGAAAATTTCAAGATTTTGAGTTAACTTGATTTTGGAACCTCGAAGTCCAAACTGGGCAAACGAGGTCATTATCACCCGAAACATCTTCTAACATGTCTAATATGTTGAAACAAATGTGTTGGAAGAGACATGGCGAAAATAGAGTTTTGATTTGGAATCTGTAGCGGGCTGTAGGTTTGGGGATTTCAAAGTTTTGACTTAACTTGATTTTGGAACCACGACGCCCAAATCGGGCAAATGAGGTCCTTATCACTCAAAACTTCTTTGAACACATTTAATAAGATAAAACAAACTTGTTTGAAGAAATGGGGCAAAAGACAGTTTGTGTTGGAATTTGTAGTGGGTTGTAGGTTTAAGTTTGTAATTCTTTTTGTTTAAAATGAGTCTTAACATTTCATATTCTAATCATTTTTTTATTTATTTTGTAGGGACTAGATGCTAATTGCCCTGATTTGATGTTGATTGGTTTGGCTAGATGCTAATTGATCTATCTTCTTCTCCTACTAGTGTCATTTTTTATTGTTTTGAACTATCAGTGTAAAATTCGGAACAACGAATATTGTAATCTATTTTTAGATATTGAATACATGTTTTCATGAAAATGAAGCCGGTATTACAGGTTATAGATATTGAATATTAAATGTTATCATAGGAATTAAGAGCATATATACAGGTTACAGGTACTACAAATTATAAAAGGTATTAAAAAAATGTAAACAAAAAAAGTTTCAAAGCTTTACAGACGGCCATTGACTGTTGCTATAGGTGGCTTATAGCGACGGAAAACACTGACCGTCGCTATATGTCTCATTTACCGACGGCCACTACCGTCGTTACAAGTCATAAATAGCGACGGTCACGTTGGGCCGTACCGTATAACGACGATAGTGGCCATCGGTAAAAATGTTCATGTCGTTGCTACATATAGCTTAGACAACGATATTATATTGGTGGGAAGGACTTTATACCGACGGCTGTTCTAGAATTTATCGTCGATAAAACCTTTAGCGATGAATGTTATACTGACGCCTGCCGATGGCCATATTGCCCGTTAGTAAATCTTATACCGACAATATTATACCTTTTACCGACAGTCTCTGGCCGTCGGTAAAACCCTTTTTTGTTGTAGTACGCCAATTAATTATGAAAACTAAATACCTCAACCCATGAGGAATGGACCTAGGCGACTTGTATGATCAAGTGGACCTTGGACTATTGCCAAAAACGTGAATTCAAACTTAATAGACTAGCAATTAATGCAAAGCTCAACTATTAAACACTTAATTTCACAATTAATTCAAATTCTGAGTTTCTTCAATTATAAAAGATTGTCAACAATTGTGGGACCCATGCAGATCTTTTCTCCTTTTAACACCAACGTATTAGTATGAGAAGACCTTAAGAGGAAGTCGTGGGAACCACTGTGGGACCCACTCTCCCCAGTCCAAAGACTCCAAACCAACTATTTCTAAGACACCCTTAGACCACCATTTTGGGGAAAACGTCTAGACCTGGAAATCTCTAGGGAGTGACACTGACACTTAACCAAATCTCCTACCATTATACCCCTACCAAAACCATAGGAGAACATTCTAAAAACTCCAAAGCTCCTTACCTAATTACCATTCTTTAGATGACTCCAATTAAGGACCCCGGGAGACTGGTATGCAATCGGAGATCCCTAACCTAGCCTAGATATAACCTTGAGAGATCGAAGATTCGGGGGATGCACCAAAGGGGGAGCACACGACTTCCCGATCGAGAGAGACGTTTTTGCCTTGAGGAAGATAGAAAAAGACATGGAGATGACCCCCCACAATCGTTAGTACTTGCCGTGGCTCGCAAGCACAATGGTAAGTGTTCAACATGAAAATTGAAACCTTCTTTTTATTCTCGTGCATGTCAGAGTGAATGTAAGCCATGATATTGGGTGTTGATATTGGTAACTATACAGTGTATGTTATTATAATCGTTTAGGTGATATCGTTATGGATGTTGTGATAATCGTTTGGGTGATATCGTTATTGTATTTAGGCCACGAATTCATTTTAGCTAGTGATGTCATTATTATACGATCACTATACAGTACTGTACATTGTGACATTATATTGAATATTGAAATTGCATGATTCATTCTCCTGAAAATGTCGAATAATCTATTATTCATGCTATTGCATCATCACGTTATGAAGTGTGGGTGATCCGACGGGTACCAAAATCATGTGGGAACGACCCTTGGTGGGACTACACAATATTGCCTCATGAGAATGACCCTTGGTGGGATTGCAATATCACCTTATGAGGATCGATGACCCTTGGTGGGACTACAATTATCATCGTAATGAGGACAGCCTCGGTGGGATTATCATGTTACTTTTGGGGAGAATAGCCCTTGGTGGGATTATACACAACCCTTGAGTGGGGCAGAGGAGGATGAGCATGCACCCTTGCATATTTGTTATTATGTCTATGTTGGATTCATTATGGGAGAATTTCACCATGCTACTACATGAATTAAATACAAGATTTCCATTTTTCTCTTGATATACTTGTGGATTACTGGGCTTACGAGCTCACTGTTTCTTTTTGAACCGGACACCATTTCAAATGAATATGACTACTTGTCGGAGTTCGAAGAAGGAACTAGAACGATGGAGGACGATGTACTAACGGAAGCAGATCAAATTAATGATAATAATATCTAGTATTATTTTTCGTTTGGAATTGATGTAATAAGGATTTATTAATAGTATTGTTAAATTTTATGATGCCAGAAACTGCATTGAATTTAAGTGAATGTCGTCGACATGCCAATCATGCATTACTTTGGTTGTTTTAGATGTTAGAAATCTTACGTGTATTAGATGACTTACAATTTGGCTATGGCATGCTACTATTTTTATAGAATATTAAAAATTATTATTTTTTCACTTAATCTTGTATTAAACATGATTAAAAGAATTAAAAATCTTGAAAAATAGTTTGAAAAAATTTTAGTTTATTTATTATCACACCCTAGATCTTGGATAAATGGACCGATCCCCGGATATTTGGATGGGGCCAAGGTGCCCGGATTCGAGACGTGGCAGAGACACCCTTCAAAAAATGTTGAAATCCAACCATCCCATCTCCAAAAAAATGTTACACACGTAGATTGCAAAAAAAATATTCGTTTCCCATCAGTGATTTCTAGTCATTAGATAAAAAGTAGATCATTTTTAAAAAGGATACATAAGAAATAAATTTGTTTAAAAGATTAGTACAAGGGTAAAGATGAAAATTTGAAAAGCAAAAAGCATATCTCCATATTTTGAGCTAGAGAATAGAGATCTCCATATTTGGAGTCAGAAATAGAGATAGAGGGGTTAGATGCACCTTTGGAGCCGATTATAGAGATGGGTTCGGGTTCGAGTTGGAGCATCTCTATATGATGGGCTGGAGATGCTCTAACAGTTTTGGATCTTATTGGTTCCAATTCCGGTACCAAAACAAGTGGATACATAACCGGAGCCAATATATCTGGTTCTTCCATCGGGTATTGGGTACCCATGTGTGTTGTATAAAAAATGTGAATAAATGAATAAAATGACACACCAAATGACTTCCTTTGTAGAGAAAAGCTAGTCTGCGCGCACACATATCGTAATATTTGCAATATGTAAACGTTGTACAAAATATTGGATATCCCTTGAAAAGTGTGTCATTTCATTCTTTTTAAAAACATTTATTTTTAAATTAAAAAAACACGTTTTTCGAGGGATATCCAATAGTGCATACAAAGTTTGCATACTTCAAACGTGCAGAGTCTGCAGACTACTTTTATTCGTATTTGTAGTGCTCACATGGGATATGAATTAAGGGCTGATTTTTCTTTAGCACCCTCTCACCAAAAATAGGCCATTCCATCCTTTCTAGGAAGGTTTAAAAGGGGCCGTTATAACGGTATAACGGACTGGAGGCCTTACCATTTTTTCTGTTATAACGAATTGTAACGCTCAGGGGCAAAAATGGAAAATAAAGGAAATAATGGTGTTGAAATTCAAATTTTAAAAATAAAAATAACATAAATTAACAGAAATAATGGCCTGTTTTCTTCACAAAATTTCCCAGAAAATAATGGACATTATTTTCGCTATAACAGAAAAATAACAGAAAATAACGGTCGTTATAACGGTCCATAACGTAGCAGGGAGGTCCGAATCCGATATAATGGCTGTTATTTTTGTTACGCCTACCGTTTTTTAAACCTTGCTTTCTAGCCCCATGGAAGTTGGATTACAAGTTGAAATTTTTTGGGTCGTCTATAGAAATTTTTGGGTTGTGTAATTTCCCTTCTTAAGAACCAAAAAAAAAATTGGGTCGTCCATCGTACCCGAACTAGAATTGACCCGTTGACACCCTTCCCAAACACAATCCAATTATTGATGTGGGTCAGGAAGGACCTGTTTGTAATTGCATCCGAATTGGGTTATTGGGCACCCTATACCCATTTACCCGACTCAGTAAGGATCTTGGGGGTGGGGGGAGGTCCTGTATAGATTCAGGTTTGGTTTGTTCACAAAAAATGTAAAAAAAAAAAGGGTTAGTTTGCTCACAAATGGTGAACCTTCAGGAAGATAAACTTTGCTGACTGCACTGGTCAGCAAAGTTACTTATTACTCACAATATGGGCCACGTGGCATATTCTTAGATATTTCTGACCTTATGGATGTTTGGCCCAACCCTAGAATGTGAGCAATTATCCTGATTGGTCAGCTCGGAGTCGTTTTCATGGGTTGATTTTCAGCCGTGGAAGCATTATTGACCAATAGTTGTGGTACACTACTCAGGTTGATTTTTTTTTTTGGGTCTGTAGGTCCATCTAGAGATTGAACAAACATCCATACGGTCAGTATCCTCTAAGAGTGCCACGTGGCTCAAATTGTGGGCAGTCAGCAAAGTTCTGCTTCTTGAGAAAATGGAATATAACAACTGCCGTATTTCAGCCGTTCCAACTTTCAACTTCAAGTTGAAGCCCTTTTCTTCTGAGTTTAAAAGGGTTGGTGGAAGTGAAAAATTCTCCATTAGTTTTAGTCTTTGGGGATGGAAAACCACCACCACCACCACCAGCAGCAGCCGCAACAGCAACAATTGTTTGGATGGAAATTGTTGAGGCTCTCATTCAGGAACGCCACCATCCTCGTTTGTTTCTTCAATCTCCTCACTGTTCTTCTCCTTCTTCAAGGATTTCTCACTGGTCTCTCCAACAGAAAGCTTGCTCTAAATCAACCCACCGCAGGTTCTTCTCCTTACTTTACTTCCTCAGTCGCCCCATCGAATTTCTCTCTTTTGTGTTTTTTTCTTTGTTGTTTATCCTTCAATTGATGAATAACAACGATTGTTCCTCTACTGATAAAAAAAAAAAACCGTTTCCCGAACAGCACAAGTTGGAAAAAAAAAAAAAGGAAGAAATTTTGGCATTTAAATCCCAATTTTGTTGAACTGTTTTTGCTTGTAGTTGAATGAAATTGAAAACCCATTTGGGTTTAGCCTATTTTGGATTTAATTGGAATTTAGAGGAATTGTGTAGTCTATATGGAGTTTTGCCTAGCAGCATGGCGGGTTTGATCCAAGCTTACCAACGAGTTGGGGAAAATAAAAAAAAACATTAGAATAATTGAATTTGACCTTCTTGGTGAACCGGTTGTGGTAGATTCCAACTGGGTTTCAGGAGCTCTGGCTGTTTAGAGGCTGAATATGGAAGGGGAGGACGTTGGAAGGAGATTCCTCACTTACGATAGGTAATTGAGGAGATCGGGTTTAGTCGTTTAGAGGTGGTGATGGTAGGCCTTAGCCGTTTGAGCTGGTTCTTGGACACGAAAGAGTTACAACATGGATTTGTGATTATTGGGAAACTGGTGTATTTTTGTTTCATTTGGATTTTGTGATTTGTGCTCCATGACTCAACTGCTTTTCTTAAAAGTTTTAAGTGAGATGCGCCAAACCCCTGGCTAGGTGTGAAACTGTAGAAGAGAGAAGAAAGAAGAGGAGGTGATGTACAATCTTAGAAAAAACATATTTAGATTATTCCACAAACCTGTACTTGCTGTAAAAATTATCTGGAAATATTGGTTAGAGAAAAAACTATCTCTGTACAAAATTTTGGGTGATTTTGTGGTGAAGTACTAAGGTCATATGCTATTCTTACGAATAGTTACAGCAGTTGCAAGTCTTGATATGTGGGTGCAGATTAAACTCGTTTTCTGAATCAGAGTAGGCATGTAGAAGAAAGGTATTCATAGTAGAAGACTTTTAACAGGTAATAATAATTTGTGGAATTCTTATGGTAGGTTCTAACTATATTGCATGCATGTTAACCAATTGGCATGCATACTCTAAACCCCAAGATCGATACATCCATATCTTGAACACTTGACCATGATAATGACTAGAGAGAATAGAACACATGTATTGACCCAAAAATCCAGATCTATAGAGCTGCTACAAGTTTGGAATGTAACCTTCTTCCTAGTTCATAACGTCTAGTGTTTTGGCTTGTGGGAGTGGTCTTCGACTATCTCTATTACGTGTTCTTGGATGGGGCATATAAAAAATATAAGCGAGAGGTGGAATATATATAGTTTTTATACTGCGGGTTGGGTTGAGTTGGGAAATCACTCCCCGACTAGTCAGGTTGGGATCAGGTTGATGTGTTAGGCAACTTGACCTGATGTCCTTGACTTTGTTAGAAGGGTGTGGAGGGAATTAAGGAATAGTTAATTGAGATTTTAAGGAAAAGGGAATTCAGTTGGTGTAAAAGTTTAAACCATCCTTATTTTTTAGGCACAATTGGTAAGTGCCTAGGGTTATTTTTGGAAAAAACAAAAGGATGGGGAGAGAGCCACGTGGAGGAGAGAGAAAGGTGGTTCCAATGTTCCATGTGTTAGCTTTAGTATAGATACATAGATTAGCATGCTTCTTCGTCTTTTAGGAAAATAAATACCCTTAACTTAATATTTGAAAACACATGATCAAGGGTTATTTTAGTATTTTTCCAATTAAACTTTTATTCCTCATTTTGGTCGTCTCCTTTCCTAAATCCCTGCCAAAGGAGCATCACTCTCATTTCTTCTAAACCTTTTAATATTTTGAAAGAATTGTGTGTAGTAGGATCAATTATATCCTACCCACCATTCTTTCCACCATCTTCACTGTTGCAACAATCTACTACCATTGTTCTCATAGTTTACCATCATTGCTGCCACTTTTACAACCGGGAGATATCCTAAGACACCATTCCTCTCTCTCTCTCTCTCTCTCTCTCACACACACACACACACACACTCTGTGACACTGATGCATGAACTTTTTTACTGGGTAGTTTTTTATTAATTTTTAATTTTTATATTTTTTTAGAGTTTTGGGTGTCTAAGCAAAATAGCCAAAGTTTTGGGGCTCATTGTTATTTTGCTTAGTTGGTTAAGTTGTAGTATTTTATTTGGGCCATTGGATTTTATTAGTTTATTTGGATGGCCAGGATTAGATTAGGCTAAGTGAGTTAATATTTAAACAATCTTTATGTAATTTTTCATTATTCATTATGATACAAGAAATAGAAAAACTCTTTTGAGAAATCTCCTGTGAATAGAAAACCTGGTGTGAATCCAGTCTACCTTGGTCTAAAGCCAAGCTAATTTAGTGCGAAGCTGAAGGATCCTTTTATCCTTATCTCTCTCTATCATCATCTTCTCTTATTATCTTCCTGATCATAGAATGGGGTTCCTCCTTGTCCTGCATCGCACACACACACACACACACACACACACAAGCACACACACACATACACACACACTTTGTCTCTTTTTGAGATCGAGCTTTTGGCTACAAAAAGATATATTTGAAACCACCTAGCTTTTAGGGCTTTGAGACAAGAACGTTGGGGTTTGAAGGAAATATTTGGTTCTTCGATCGTAGCAGAGAGAATTGACGTTCTTGATCAAGAATCGGTAGGGTGTAGATCCACAAGCACTTGACCAGCTCTAAGAGTAAGCATAGATGGTAGATGTTAAACTTGGTGACAAGGGTGGGACTGTTCATTTAACAAAAATGCTTTTTGAGTATAGTAGGTGGTGGCAGTGGTGAATCTATCACTTCTGTAAGGAAGGGATTTCATCTTTGATCAATTCCTTCTCATATTGATTAGAGTTTAAATGCCTAATCCAATCTAACCTAGTCCAACCCAACTCAACTTGAATTGGTTAGGGTTAAGTAATTTAGACTTGGGAAAGGCTTGGGTTGTGCACCTTGGGTTGATTCTTAGGTTGGGTTAGGTAATGGTAGAAGGTTTCGTTCGTAGATTGGGATTGCGTTTTCCCCAACTCGGCCCAATCCACCCGAGTTGCACCCATACTCTCGTATAATCAACATGCTCTTTATTCTAATGCTTGGTCATTGTGTTCGTGAGCGTCAATGTGGATAGATACTTCAATCTCTCGCTCGTGCATCTTATCATTCACAAAGAGAATTTAGAGCTTGTTTGTATACTAGTCAATTTTTGTAAAGTTGATTGGTGTGGCCAATCTACAGTCTACTTCTAGTCTTGTTTTCATGCTAGCTGAAGGAGCTGTCTTTTTTTTATAGAACTGAACAAACCAATCGTAGCAACTTATATGAGGCTTTTTGCCTCAGTGAGTCGAGGTGTAAGCCTCAAGGCGGCACGAGGTGTAAGACTCAAGGCGGCACGAGGAGTAAGACTCATACTTTTTCATGGAAAAGCTTTAAAAATCGATAAAAATCATAAAAGGAAATCAATTCCAGTAATAAGTATAAGAAAAGAAGTTAAGAGCTCATTTTTATGATTTACTATAAAGATCACCTTTAGGTAAGATTTTAAAAACATTGGCTAATTATTATGTGATGTTCATGTAGCAAAGGTTTTCCTTTACTTCTCCCTATATCATATTTTGTATTTATTAACTTTAATGCAGTAATTTGTACCGCTCCTTAGGTATTGTTTCTCAAATAGTTGTCTTAACAAGTAAACAATGTATATTTTTAGCAAACATAATGACGTTGACAATTATGGTAGGTTGTTGACTTATTTGCTAGTCAGTTGATTTCAATCTCAAAAATATTTATCTTTCTCACATAAAGCTCAAGTTTTAAGAGTTTGGTGCTCTAGAATTTTTTCTTTACTATAAAGATGTAGTCACTTGGAAGCATTTCTGGTTGAAGCTACCCATACCATGTATGTCATTGTTACTAGCATAAATAAGAGAAGATGATTTAAATCATCTTTGGTAAGAATTTTTTTTTTGCATAGAAGGTAAATGGGTGAAAAAAAGGAAAACAATTAATTTTTTTAATATGTTTAGCCCATGTATTGTTAGCGGATGGTGTGTTCCCGCGCACGTGTTGTGTTGGCCCGACGACCCGTTGGTATACATAGTTGTTTCGCCTTTCCCCAACAAGTCGATCTTTTGGGGTAAATGGTTGTTTGACATGGTATCAGAGCCTTAAGCTTGGGAGGTCACGGGTTCAAATCTCCAGAAGAGTGTATTCCTACTGAAGGAGCGTGTTAGCGGATAGTGTGTTCCCACACACGTGTTGTGTTGGCCCAACGACCCGTTGGTATATATAGTTGTTTCGCCTTTCCCAACAGGTTGATCTTTTGGGGTAAATGGTTGTTTGACATGTATGTGCATGAGCCTCGACTATGCCTCAAGCCTCAAGCCTCAAGCCTCAAGCCTCGAGCTTCGATTGGGTGAGGCGTAAGCCTCCTATAAATGAGTTGAGGCTAAAGCCTCAAGACCAGGACCTTGTGACTCGAGGCATAAGCTCATGTGCCTCGAAGCAGGATTTTTAAAACATTGGTCCACACAACCTTTGAAACTTGATTCATAGTAGCCAATCGTCTTAAACTAACTAGATTCCTATATACCAAAATAAAATCCTTAGGGCCTATTTGGTGACACAATGGAAGCAAATGAACTTCTAAAACTAAGTTGCTGATTTTAAAAGCAAGGATCTGAAATCAAAAGTTTGTTTGGTATGATAAAAAGTAACTTATCTGGTATAGAAGGGCGAAGCGTCATTTATAATTTGTATTAAATGCTTAGAGGGATAATTTTGTCATTAAAAAAGGTTGATGTGGCCATATATAATTAGTCTTGAAGGATTAGAGGGGCAAACATGGTATTACAAATGTTTCGCATGTTTTCAACAACATGTGCTTAAATTGAACCAAAACAATTTGCTTCTACTTCTACTTGTTGAAAAAGCAAAAGAAATTGGCTTCTCTCAGAAGCAACTTCTTAAATGACATTCAAACGAACTTACTTGCTTTTTTTGCTTTTGGAAGCAAAAAAAACAACTTTTTTTGGTGTTGGCAAACATGCCCTTAGTCCTCTACAAATAACGTATTCCTTTAAAGCTTTTCAATTCTTTTGCTCAAGGATTATGTTGAAAGTGACCAAACATCCCAACTATGAAACATATGTTAGGATGGGTACAAATAATAGTATACATTAAACTCTCCAATGCAGCAACATATTGTATAGAGTCCACATGCTCGTGTTCTAAACCATTTTTGGGAAACAATTTTCTAACACATCACCTTTAACAATGGGAACCTCACTAGGTGCACAACTTGTATCCCCGTTTCTTTAAGATTTTATTATGTAAGCCCTCTACGACAACTGAAGACAACCAATAGCCTGATCATGATAAAGTATGATTCCTAACACATAAGATGCTTCTCTCAGATCTTTCATCTCAAGGCTTTTGGATAAAAAATAATTCGTATCATGGAGTACGTGAATGTCATTGCTAGCAAGAAGTATATGATCAACATATAAAATCGAAATCATCAATTTACTCCCAGTAAACTTGAAATATATACATCCCTCCACTACGTTATCCTTGAAACCAAAACTTGTCGCACCAATGGCCATTCAGTGTGTACGATGATTTCTTCAATTAACAAACAAAACATTCATGTCTTTCTACCAAAGCTTTAATTTCGATTTTGATGTCTATTTTGGTTAACTCAGAAATGGAAATATTTATGCCAGTGTGAAATTATTAAGCTTCTGGAAATGATAGAAATATTATGGAAATATAAAAATACACATCTAAGTCATCATACTGCAGTAAACAACAATATTGAGTAAGAAAAGTAACATCATTAATGTTTGGTACATGAGAGTAAGAAATCTTTATTCTACCGGATTAATTTTTTTCCCCTAAGCTGATGCCACTTCAAGATGTTGTCTAGGTTATACTTAGAGAGTTCCTCAATGTAATTTGTATTGCCTCAATATAGGTTTTGACGTCCATGCTTCTCTTCTCAATACTGCCCTATATTGGTGATATTTTATGATTGTGTTTCCATTATTGAACTTTCTAATTATTATATGTTGTCACATTAACATTTTGAAATGCAGCGCAACTGAGATATGTTATGGAGTCTGAAGAGCTGCGACATGCTATGGAGCCTTTGGAACTGATTAAGAGAGTAAGTAAGACAGGCTGACACGGTAGTTTAAGAGAAGTAATAGCAATATCTGATGAGTTCGCTCCATCTGGTTCCTCTGGCTGAAACACTAGTGAAGTGATTCCTACTTGTACCAGTTCAGGCTTTCATTTTGAGAAACATAATACATTGGAGTTTAAACCACATTTTGTCTAACTGATTTATATAGGTAAGGGAAATTAAGCAAGAGGCATATACAGAACCAGAGAAAGTGCAACCGAAAGTTTCAAAGCAGACTGCTGCAGTCGATCTTTCAAAGAGGTTGAAGGATATTCGTGCCATCAATGATGCTAACAGCCTGAAAGGTGACTCTCTTAAGGTTCTGGCAATCTTTTATGATCAGGGAGATGTTTTGTTTTCTCAGACTGCTTCCCAAGCCACCAGTTTGACATGATAAACCTCCCAAATAAAACTAGCTTAGATTTATTGGTCTTCTCCAGTATGTAGATGCTGTAGAAAAGAAATAAAGTAATGAGAAAAACATCTATTCAATTGCCTGATAGTCTAACTGAAATCATGCTGGATCAGACCTGCAGCAGCCTTGTGATCTGTTTGATCTTCTTCACCTCATATTAACTATACAATGTTTGTTTGCTTATTTTTTTATACCATTTGATTGCTTCTTATGCAGTATAAGCATAATGGTTTCAGCAATGTTTGTGAAAATCCACTACATGATTCTGAGTCAGAAGACAATTGGGGTCTCATATTTGATGATTTAGACAATCGAAAACCAGCGTGGTTGCATATGAGGGCTGAGAATGTTGGCATCGTCACGCATATTCATCTTCATTACGCTAGTTGGTCTATAGCATAGCACCTTTGATTTAATGTCTATTATAACACTTTGCATATGGAAATTAGGAATGCCAGCATGGGACTCACAATCCTAGTACCATTGGATTTCTATTTTGTGTCACAACATAACATTTATCTTGCTTATCAAAAAACCATCATGTTTCTTTTTCATCATCAAACTGCACGATTATTTGTTGATGCGGGGCATCTGACATCATCTAAGGATTTCCCAAAGGTAAGGAAGACAACAACAAGTATCCCAAGGGAGATCCATGTTGGATAAGGAAGAAAGAACGGACTGACCTAAGCTAATCAGAGCTCAGAAGGATTAGATCTCACCATATGATGACATTGATGGACAGCCAGGGATAATCTGTGAGCATTGGTGAAATCTGAGCATTTATCGGGTTTCTTTTGATGTTAAATCAAATGTATGAGCATAGGAAGTTTGATCGAGTCAAAATGGGCCTTCACAGGACCAGCTCTTGGAGAAAGGGGGTGACTCAAGTATTTCTAATGTTGCTGTTTTGGATCGTCCTAGAGTCCAATATGGATGTCTGGGTATGGAGTTGTAGTGGGAATTAAAGGGTATGTCAAAAGAGTGGCCCACAACAAAGTAACTATAGTTATTAGGACTGTTACAGTTATAAGTTTAACATGTATTGAGTTTAGAGTTTGGTCGGAGTCAAACTCTAAAGAATCCAATTAGTTGGAATGATTAGGGGTTTGATTGTGGAAAACTAAGTATGTAAATATACCAAGTCAATTGTAGAGGGTAGACTTCTGCTTAGGTAAAAAACTACAATAGTTGCTGCTGGAGTTCTGTGTCTTCTATAAAAAAAAAAAAAAAAAATCAGACATGTAGAGCATACATGCAGAAGCTTGTGGATCTCCTTTGGAAAAGGCAATGCTACAGCAGGTGCTTCTAGAAGGTTGAATCAACAACAAAGAGATGAACTACGACTCAATATAGTTGAACCAACACTATCTGAAATGTCATTGATATCCAGCAATAAAAGGTCGGGGTTTGGTGTTATATCGACCACAAACATCAGATACTGTGAATCCAGAGGGAGAGGTGGTGAAGAGAGAGAGGTTCCTAGAATGGATGACACGGTCGTACAGGGGATCAACCAACACAGAAGAGAATGACATTTTTGATTGATTCGATCAGCGCCCTAGGGGATATTGACCATTCCCCACTGAACAAGATGGAGGACATAGGTCCCAAGTCCGTGTCAAATGTTGCCTAAAGGAAGAATTCAGTGAAGATGACGATGAGGGATATCATGTAGATTGGAATTATTCAAGGAACAATTATTACAAGTCAATGAAGATTGATATACCTGATTTAATGGGGTAATAATCCTGAATTATTTCTAGATTTGTTATAGTGTGGAGTAATTCTTTGATTGGAATGACTTGACCATCAAAAAGTAAGATTTGCGCGTGCTAAGATGCGAGATGTTGCTGCTACTTGGTGGAACTGGGTGTAGGAGACTTATTGGCAATTAGGTATGAACTTTACTTGTCAACCATGCATGTGTCACTTTGACATAGATCACGAGGCATAGATATCAAAAGTTCACGTGCACAAAATACTACGCACATGCGACCGAAGATAGATCACTTTGAGTTGTTCTCGAGATTTGACCTTCCAAGCCAAACTAGACCAAGCTTGGCCCACTAGACCCAACAAACTGTCATCTGAAAATACCTAGATCTATGTATCCACAGGACTTAGAGGGGGGTGAATAGGTTAGTTAAAAATTTAACTAGATGCTTTTAACCTAAACACGTTTTACTGGTCCGGTCTAGGTAATCTAATCGCATGCATACAATCCTAGTATGGTTGATTTTATTAATGGGGATCAATTTAACCGACTCAGTTCAAATATATCAAAGATATATTCTGCACTAATTCGTTTCACTTAATCTCACAAATAATAATAGTGGAAACAAATCAAACCACAAAGCAAGCGATTTTTACGTGGAAACTTTTTCAAGAAAAATTACAAGACCACGTCCAGACGAGAAATGTACTATGCAAAGTTACCGGTACAAACTACGCACAATGTTACTCACAGCATACATAACTCCAATCCCTCGAGCCAATTGCCGTTGCTCCTTGCTCTTTCTCGTACGCCACGAACGAATTCATGTACGCCTATGCTAGATCACGTCTTCTCGATTTTAGTTAGTTTTAGTAAGGTCTAACTTCGAACCTACCAATAATCGGTCTAGTCTCGATTCTCTTTCAACTATCCAGTCTATCCCCGAACAGTTACGTCTCAGTCCAACCCCGATGTGTACACCACTCTATGAAGATGAGTGTATAGAACCATGAAGTTTCTAGGTCTATAAGAACAAGATATGAACATGGGTTTTTAGGTCTAAAAAGAACTAGCTTGGTAGATGAATCTTTTAGTACAAAGACACAAGCTTAGATCATCAAGAAAAACTCGAAAGAATAAGATTTGGAATCAAGAGTCTCTCTTGAGCATTAGGGCTTAGCTTGCTCTCTCTCTAATGAAGGTTCACAAAACCTTTCAAAAAGCTTAGGATTACTCAAGCATCGGTTCTCATCCCTAGGGTTTCGACCTAATATGATCGATATATAGATTAAGCAAGTCCAGTCACGAAAAGGCAAGAGTTTGAGTTGGAATTGGAAAATTGTTTTTCAGAAATCTATTTCGCGAAAGTCCAATTGATTGGCTTGAAGGTCCGATCAATTGGACTTGTTTCGATCGATTGGAAAACCATTAGTGTCCAAAAACTAGTGTCCGATCGAAGCATAGGCAGAAAGACATTTTCTCCAATGGATTGGTATATCGATTGGATTGAACAAATTTTGCATAAAACTCATATGTTCTGCCTGTGATTCATACACATGCTCAAGTGTACTTAGGGTTCTGGTTATATAAGTTAATCATCTAAGATCTAGGCCTCTTAGTCACTTACCAACCTAACATTGTGTGATCGGTTGTAGTTTTCTTTCTTTAGATGTCTCGATCTTCTGATCTGGCAAGCTTCAAGTAGTACTTGAGTGATGCAACCTCAAACTGGCACTCTCACTGACCTAATTACCCACGCAACATAGTAGGACGGTTTATACACGGTGTTTTGTCATACGGGATTCGCCAACACAGAAATATAGACCTTACATCATCTTCATGGAAGATGTCTCCAACCTGAGTGAATATGTTGCAGTCGCGCTACACTGAAGCAGATCATAGAAGTCCAACATTGGCAAGAATCTTAATGTATAATTGCTACCTAAAGAGATCCCCTAAACTAGGAAACTTCCTATTTGTTTAGAGTTTCAATATGGGAAGGTTCCCATTGTTGTAATCCCTATAAATAGACTCCATAGCTTGTAGGAAGGAGGAGAAAAATGTGCTACAACTACCTATAGTGAATTGGCTATCCTGGCCTAGGGATGTAGTCATCAACCTTGGAGATGAACCATATAAAATTTATTCCTCTTCTATTTTTCTCCCTCCTTTTCTCTTTTCAATTTATATCGATCTTTGTAATGCACGAATCCCAAGGAAAATGATGACATGCTCAAATTTTTGCATTTATAATTTGGCATTGTCTTTGGGAAGATCGAGCCCTAAACATGCTTTCTTTCTCACTTCTTCTTCATTCTCTTTTGCCATCACAAATTGGAGGGCATTTATCCGATCACCACCCATATTCATCCTCGAAAGCAGCCTTTTGCACTTCCAACTGCTCTTTCTTCTTATTAGCACGACTGGGTTTTTCTCTCAAAACTTGGAAATTGACAAACCTTCATCTGTCACCGTTTATCACAAGACTGAGTACTATTGGAAGTTCATTGTTGATTTCCGAGAATAGCTTGCGTCATCACCACAAGTGTTTTGTCGTTTTGCTATGGTGACCACCATTGCTTCCATTGTTGTCCACGGGCATGGCCACTACCATTGCTGTGATTGTGACCCACAGCCTAACCAAACACGTCATCCTGAAGTTTGGAATATGTCTCCGACCTGAGTGGGTATGATGCAGCTGTGCTACTGAAGCAACACCCTGGAGCATATCCGTAGAAGTTTAACTTTAACAAGAATCCAAATGTGTATCTGCTACCTAAAGAGACCACCTATACTAGGCAACTTCCTATTTGTTTAGACTTTCAATTTTGGAATATCTCTACTATTATAATTCCAATCAATAGACCCCTCGTAGCCTGTAGGAAGGAGGAGAAAAGTGTACTACACCTACTTATAGTGGATTGGCCATCCTAACCAGTGAACGTAGTTGCCAACCGTGGCAACAAACTACGTAAAATCTATGCATCATCTTTCTTTTATCTCCCTCCCTCCGTCTCTCTCTTTTAGTTTTATGTAGATCATGTGTGTTTTGATTGTAATGCACGAATCCTGAGGCAATTGTCGACGTGCCTGCATTTTTGCATCTACAATTTGGTACTCTCTAGGGAAGAATGATGCCCCAAACATGCTCTCTTTCTCACTTCTTCTCCATTCCTTTTTGCATTCACGAATTGGGACGTTTATCCGATCACACTCATACTCGTATTTTGAGGTCAGCCTTTTACACACCCCACTGCCTTCTCTTCCTAGAACGACTGGGTTTTTCTCTTAAAATTTGGAAATAGACAAACCTTCATCAATCCATCTATCACAAGACCACTACTGCTTCCATTGTTGCTGACGAACATTGCCATACTATCCGTCATGGCCATGATCAATCCACGACCTGACCGAACATGCTGTCCTTTAAGTTTGGAAGATTGTTGTGTCCTAAAGACGGATCACCTGGCCCACTTCTGTCCTCCAGATCTAATCTTTTGGATTTGACCTTCTCTGCCGACCTGGACCAAGCTCGGCCAACCCGAATTGATCAACTGACATCTTTACAGAAATGTTTCCTGCCCAAGTGAGTTTAATGCAGCCGCATTATACTCAAGCAACACCCTGAAGCATTTCCATAGAAGTCCAACTTCGGCAAGAATCTTAATGTATATCTGCTACCTAAGAGTTTCAATTTAGGAAGATATATACTATTGTAATCCATATAAATAGACCTTATAGCTGTAGGAAGGATGAGAAAGGGGTAACAACTACCTAGAGTGAATTAGACATAGACACCGACCTTGGCGATGAACCACATAAAATCTATTCGTTTTCTCTCTTTTTCCCCTCTTTTTCTCCTTTCAATTTTATGTCTTTGTATTGCATGAATCATGAGGCAATTGATGGCATGACTGGCTTTTTACATACACAATTGGCACTGTTTTGTGTGTAAGAACGATGCCTTAAACATGCTCCCTTTCTCACTTCCTCTCCGTTCTCTTTTGCCTTCGCGAATTGTGGGTCGGCCCTTTGCACTCGCGATCGCTCTCTCTTCCTAACACAACTAGGGTCAAAACTTGGAAATGAAACCTTCATTTGTCACTGTTTATCACAAGGCTCATCACCGTTGGAGTTGGAAGCTCATCATTGATTTTTGAGAATTGCTTTGCTGTTAACATATATATTTGTTATGGCTTTATGGCTTTATGGCTTTTATTTCTGTTTCTCCTTTTTATTTCTTTTATTGGTCTATTTATGTCTTCGTATATAACCAGGGGTATTCCTGAAATTTTATCTTTGTTAGTAAATAAAACATTACCGTGGGAGGAGTCGTGGACTATTTACGATTCCCCCTTTCTCCCACTCCATTGTCTCCTCCTGTCATTCTTCTTTAACTTCTTTCATTCTTTCCTTTTACAATTGATCTCCAATACTAGTTCTCCCTTGACCAAATGTTTGCTGGTGTTATTTTGTGTTAATACTGTTACAAGAAGGTTATTTCATTAATATGTTTGGATTTTCAGCTCTTGAGGAATGGCGTAAACGGAAGATGGAAAGAGCCAGGCAACGGCAAATTGAGAAAAATGGAACACTCGCATCTCAAGTTTGAATATTGATGTTTCATCCATTTCACAAATGAGTGGATGATCATCCTTACACTTAAATGCTGTAATACCCTTTACCTTACTGTATTATAAATAATGTTAATTTGTGTTTTCAACTGTGATCGCTCAAAATTTTATATGCCACTGCTTATCAGAATGGTTTTAATGGTTTCTGTTTATTTGAATCCCCTATCGTTTAAAAGCTTGTCAGGTGGACTCAACTTGATCCAATTTCCTACTCATTCCCCCACTTGTCAGATCCAAGCCGGGTTGCACAACCCCGTCCATTCTTTCTTTTCCTAGTTAAAATGGCAGCTGAGCAACATTCACAGCGTTTCCCACCTTGCTTCAGAGTAGAGTTGAATTTTCCTGTTTTTTTTCTTCTAACGAATGCTTTGTAAAAGGCCCAAACATTGCTTACCGAGGAGCTTTTGTGGCTGTGCTTGGAAAAATTCATACCATTATCAAGCGCATGGATATTGAAATACAGATTTCCTCGAAATAGTCGGGGACTGGGAAACACATTGGACCGCGTCATGAAAAGTTCCTTGTTTTTACAGCTAAGCAGAGATTAATTTTGTGCTCTTATGCTTTAGGCAGAGAAGAGGAATTCGTTTTATGAGTTCTGCAGGTACGCATCAAAGATCTTACGTTTTACTTCCATGCATTCTTGGCCAGTTCACTGAGAGCCACATCTGTCTGTTAGGCAGCATGTACTCAGACCACCGACATCACCACCATATGCCAGAGGTTGGGATCACCCCACCTTTGATGTATACATGCCAAAGATCGTTCTGATTATGGTCACAACCATTTGATTTATCTATATTGATGATGGGTTCCATCCACTACATGTGCAGCGTGTGCATGCCTACCTCAACAGGTCCAAAAATTGTATAGCAAAGCTAATAATCCCCACCTTGCAGTTGGGTAAGGTGCAGGATCCTTCCGTTCAATAAATCTCATTGCTACTCGTATACCGATTCACCGTTTCCGTGCTTAACACCTATTCTTGCGGAACCATGCAAGGAACACTGATGCATAGGGAATCAATCTCCTGACAATCTGCACGTTCATGAAAGCTGATACCAATAGCAGTTCTGTCTAACATACAAGCACAATGTCCACGAATCATTGTTGATGAATTGATTCAACATAAGAAAATCAGATTGAATATATGACCATATATCCATAATCGATAGAATAGTCCACCATTCAGAACCCTAAAAATGGCAATAAGAAAATTCAATCCTTCTGTAATGGTGCAGATGTGAATAGACTTCAACAGGAATCAGCATCCTATTAGCGATAGATGACATCTTTATGGTGATGTAGAGATCAGCAATACAGAAGAGGTGATAGGGGTCTTTCTATTGAATAGCAACAATTAACTGGATTACTGGGCTGAGACCTATGGATCTGGGAGACTCATACTATTCATAGATTCAATTCTCCAGTCAAAGGAGAGACCAACCCACGTAAATGGGAGCATCCAGCATAATAGCTGCATCCTTACTTCGGGATGCACATCTCCGGCACAGGTGAATGTCTCAATCTAGAAAATCCTTAAAACAACATCTCAGTAAGCTTGGTTCTTCAGTCAGTCAGAAAAATGGAATTTGATAGTTTTTTTTTATCGGTAAAAGGTGAAATATATTAAAGGAGGGCTGAGAAAGCCCAAACAGAAGCTGCACAAACACAATTGTCATGTTAGTTCTTTTTAATACCTGGTGATGCAATATGAAATGGTTGGCAAATTAGCCCTAGAATCTGGGAGTTAAACTGAGACTAAAGGAAATGAATTCTTTAGGAGAGACCCGTGATTCTGTTGTATTGGTTAATTTTCCCTGCATCAAGAGGCATATAGGTTATCCTCTCCTCCTAACTGTGCGGCCAAAACAAAAATATCTTAACCAAAATAATGAAGAATCAAAAACCACCAACTGATCAATGAGGTGTCCGACAAAAATAAAGTTACCACCAAAGCTCCGCTATATAAATATATTTTCAAGAAACTCATAAAAATTGTGCCAAAGAACCTGTTGATGCTTGCCTCAGTAAAAAAAAAATTGCAAATATAACAGATGCAACACCAATTTGTAAGCAGCATGCATGTTCAGATAATATTAATAAGCAAACCTGGTGAAAAAGAATTAAATCCGGAATACTGAACCTGTCATCTTTGATGCTGATTTAGTTTAATTTAGTCAAAAGAACTCCTATTAACACATCAGAAACTACATATTGTTATGCCTAGCGATCTTCAAACAATGTTCTATAAGTGAATACAATGGCAAAAAGAAAAGGTGATTACAATCTTCAAACTACAAGAATGCAGGACCAATTTATTCATTCATAAACAAATGGAATTCTAAGAACAATAAAGAGTATGTGACTGAATTTAATCACGTGTAGGTACATGATAGAATAGTAAAGATCAATTGACTCGGATATATGCAACTGAATATCAGGATGTTGAGACGGATGGGTGAAAAACTAGGAAAAACAAAATCTGAAATGAGTACATTAGAGAAAATTCCAAATAGGAGATAAAATAAGGTAAAGTGAGATGATTTTAGCATGTATAATGAAGACCAACAACGGCACCAGTGAGAAGCGCTTTGGTACAAGTTGAAGGCCATAGATGGGAGAGGAAGGCAGGAAATGATGTGAAATGAGATAATAAGAAAAGATTTGAAGATGCATGCCTAGACATAATATATATAGTTCAAATAGAGTCAAATGGCGAAACAGGATTCGTGTTGCCGGCCTAAATAGTTGGGATAAGGAATAGAAAATGACGATGATGAATACCAAAGTTAAGTAACATATCAATTACTCATACAAGAAGTCATGCTGCAGTTGCAAATAGAACTTTTTACAGAAAAGAATGAAGCTATTGAAAAAGAGAAGGTTCTCAGACCCTTTATCTTGAGCAATAATAAAATGGTATACACCCTAAATATAGATAATACCATTGGTCATGACGTGTCAGGGAGCTCATCGGAAATTCAAGATCTCATTTTCCTTTCCTATTTTATTTCATGACAACTTTTTGATTGTACCCCGTGAGAACCAGATATTAAGATTGTGTTACTGATGCTACCTTAATAATTACAGCCCACCCATTACAAATCTTTGGTCACATTGCGCTAAGCATCATTAAAGTAATGAATGGTGTACAGTTGTTAACGGGATATTTTGTACTCATAAGATGAAACTTCCGAGAGCCCTGACATTAAACACAAGAATACAAAGTGTTCATTCAACTTCATACAAACATCTTGTCAATTCTTTATCCCCTCAAGAGATAATTTAGCACCCTTGAACTATTTACAAGAATGTCAGCATCAGCTCTCTTTTCTATATTCCTTCCATATTTTTCTAAATAAAACATAGTTCATTTAATAACCCAAGATAACTCCTAGTAAGTTCCATATTTAAGTTACAGATGCAACCGCATAAACCATATGCAAGTGAGCCGAAATAAGATTCAAACCTCACTTTGTGCAATAGCTTTTTCTGTTATCAAATGTGAAAAAACCAAAATTATCAAATGTGATAAACCAAAAAACAGGTACCAAAAATGAATATTAATGTCTCATAACTTCTTGTATGCTTTGGCAACAGCCAGCAGAAAACATGGTGACAACTCATCTATCTTGGTAGTACATGTTGGCAAACATAAAAAGAATTATTAAACACAATCCATAATGAAAATGCACTAACCCTAACCTTTCAAGAAAAAAAAATTATATTAAAAGTAGAAAACAACAGGTCCTACATTTAGGTTTAAACAAGGTTGTACACATGGGAGCTTGATGGCAAGTTCTCCAAATATGTTCATCACAGGGTCCTGGTCAGATTTCATACCTGCCCTCCACTCCTTGACTTGCCACATGCCACCGCAGGCTTGTTTTAAGCTCCTGGATGCAAGTATTAGGCTTGATTGGAACTTCTATACCATAGATGAAATTTCTTGCCTGCTGGTCATGATTGATTTCTTTGCTCATTCTTCCAAGACTTTTTAGCAGCTTCTGCAGATGACCCACCAGAATCCTTCATTTCATCCTTTGGTTTCGAGAAGAAAGGATCCCATTCATGAGCTCCAACCTCACGTTGTCCTTCCTCTAATAATTCGTATTTCCAACTGTTCTCCTCCACAAAATCATCATTCGTACGACCTTCAACAATGTCCCTCCGCAACTTTGTAACTTTGTCGATAATTGCCTGTACTCCTACGTCGAAGGCATCTTTAAGGGTCTCCAATCTAGATCGAGGATCTGCATAAATCAACCTTGGTATAAGGCTTATAACCTCCTCCCTCATGATCTTCACCACCTCCGGAGAAATTTGACTGAGCCTTTCCTCTATGCTAACATTCCTCTTACGTAGATCATCCTCTGGGATAAACACCGAGTACTTTGAATAATTCCTTGGAAGATGCCATGTGTACTGTGTGTATGCCGAACCAGGATGGAAGAAGACAGGTATACAACCTGCCAGCATCGAGTCAAAAGCCGATCTTCGTGTGTACGAATCACCCTGAGGTTGTAAGCAAAATAGGGAACTCTGGAACATCTGCATTATACTGCTCGGAGAGTGGCACTTACTTTCCCCAAAATCACATTCCAATAACTTGCCGACCTTGGACTTCCTGCACTGCTCAATGATCTGCCCTCTGATCGACTTGGGGTTGTCAGGACGTGGTGCCCCAGCAAATGAGAAGAGCCATGGCCGCTTCAATTTCCTCATCCGATCTTGCCAACTAAACACATCAGCATCCTGTGCAGGATGGAAGTAGGTAGGGTACGGGATACCAAAATCGTTTGCATTCCATGGGCTTGATTCAACCACCAGCATTGACATGTTCTTTGCAGCAGGTAAAAACAAAAGCTTGTTACCCCAATCTGAATCAAGATCAGTTAATCTCCTAAAATCCCATGTTATCCTGCCTGCGACCAGAAAATGGTCCTTTCCACCCATAACACCCCACTCAGGCCTCTTCACGAGCCAGTCCACCAAAGCAAGTGAAGCAGAATCGCGTACTGAAATGTTGTAACCCCAAAGGTAACGGGAGATATCCAAACCCGCATAGAAAGGGACAAAGATGGCAGCGGCAATAGAAGAATCTTGTGTCAAGCACTCGTACTGCTTCATCCGGTTGCTGAAGATCACGTCAACAGCGAACTGGTTTGTGGCATACCATCCTGTATTTGAGAAGACCCCTTCAACATTCTCAAGAGGGGGACCAAGCCCCGCATTGCTGGTGAATTTACACATGTTGGTCCAGAGGCTAAGACTCTTACATTCCTTCAGCATATCCTCATTGAATTGGGGAGGGAGATCATGAACATAAATGTATCTCCCACCACAAGGATCGCTTTTATTATCAATGGTTCTCAATGCCCGCATGAACAGATAATCCTTGGAAGCTTGATGGGTATTGGTCACCTTAGCATCCACCGGACCGGTGGGAAGTTGTACCGACTCATCAATGGTACTACCCCCAAGGACAGCAAAATGGAAGTAAAACAGCAAGAACCAAAACAACACAGACAAGGACGCTAAGAAACAGAGACGAGTCCGCTGGTTCTTTCCAACCACCTTCTCCATCTGCTCAGAAGGAGTGCTCGCCGTTGGGCGGCGTCTCATCAGATTTCAAGCAAACAGATAGCGGCCGGTTACAACCAAAACCTATCCTTTAGAAAAGATCTCACCATAATCCGATCAAACTAACCCAAATTCTCAATCCTCAATTACAAAATGGATTGAAAACAACCTCAAAACTTCAATCAAATGGAAAACCCTAACCCTAATCCTAATTCTCCATCCACAACAATCAGCTGGAAACAAAGCAGATTAAACCTTAGTTATCCAATCAAATTCGAAGATCAAACCCTAATAATCCAACCAAATTTGGAGATCAAACTAAATATATCAAATGCAAAACTCGAATCTAACAAGAAAGCTTCCGAATTGAAACAAAATTGCACCCAAAAAAACAATAAAAAATTTGTTTATTCGATAGGTTACAGTTCCCCAGAAAACGAACCAGATCTACTAAAAAATCTACAGTAAATTGAAGAAAAATCCGTGGGGAAGAAGACTTACAGAGGATCAAAGCAGTCAAAAACCCTATAGGATCTTTCTGGTTTTGGGGGCTACTGAGTTAGTTTTTTCCTATTCATGGAGGCAAATGGTAGGGGTGTTCAGGTGTGTACATATAAACGGAGCTGACAACCTGGCGCATTTTAGAGTCGTGCGCCGATCTCCTAATGTCGGTAGTCGGTGATTTTATGCCACGTAGTATTTTGATGCCGACGTGTCAGTTCTTGGGTGCTGATGTAACCCGGCAAAGCCGTAGCATGATTTTAACTTGTGAAAGCAAAATGATGTCATATCCTCCGAGATTCTTTAGTATGATACACTCCTCATCGCCAGCCTTTGAATATGGAAATAATAATCTCACAAAAGTGTTCGATGTCATGATTCCCAAATCCAAAGGTCAATGTTGGCTTGGTATGTACTAAAGGAGGAACGGCGTATGCGATCAGTGTCCCGTATGAAAAGGACATTGCTGTTGGGAAGGGAGCAGCGTTATTATTAGTACACGTGGATAACATGTAAGGGCATGATATGGGTCCCACTTCAAGAGTCGATCCGATTGGGTGATTCTTTTCCATCCAATTTACCGAGTCAAACGGCGATCCGAACTGATTGGCGGTCTATCCCCTCATTTCCGCGGCGTGTTTAGTGGGAAAAATTGGCATCACGTAGTGTTTCGACGGAAAGGACGTTACGCAGAATAAGAGCCCGCCTATCACTATCTGGGAGGTGGGCCCACATGAATATTAAAGAAAGTGCTGTGGACCCCACTGCCCATGGAATGATAGACGGCCCTTGTTTTGCGTGACACCCTTTCCGTCAAGCATTACGTGAGTCGAGAATGATTTTCCTCTGTTGGAATTTTTTTACTGTAAATATGGTCTTCAAATTTGATGTTATGTATGATTACGAGAAAAAAAAGATTAAAAAAATTTGATGTTATGTACATGACATACATGCAAAAGAGTGGGATCAAACAAGGTTTAAAAGGGTCCGTTATAACGGTATAACGGACTGGGGGGCGTTACCATTTTTCTGTTATAACGAATTATAACGCTCGGGCAAGAACAGGAAAAATGGAAATTAATGGAAAGATGGAAAAAATGGCTCTGAAATTCAAATTTAAAATATGAATTTCAAAATTTTAAAAACGGAAATAATAGTCGTTATTTTCGTAATAACAGAAAATACGGCCATTATTTTTTCTGGACATTTTAACGGTACATAATGTAACGGGGGAGGTCCGAATCAGTTATAATGGCCGTTATTTTAGTTATAACGGCCGTTTTTAAACCATGGGATCAACCATTCGACGAACGGTGGACCCCCTTTGTAGAATTCATCATATGAACTGTAATTTCGATGGTTTGAACTTTGAATCATGGTTTAAAAAACGGCCGTTAATAGCGAAAATAATGGCCGTTGTAACAGATTTGGACCTACTGTATTATGTTATGGACCATTTCAACGCTCATAAAATAACAACCATTATTTTATGAAAATTTTGTGAAGAAAGACGGTTATTTTCATCATAGATTTTATTGAAAATTTGAATTTTAGTGTCATTTTGTATTCTTCTGTTTTTTTCCTTGATTTCCCATTTTTTTTGTTTTTCCCCTCGTGCGTTAAATTTTTATTTTTATTTTTTTGATAAATCCAAGCATATATATAAGATAGGAGATCTCAAACTAGTACAAAGAAATAGAATGAACCTCCCAGTCCATTATACCGTTATAAGAAATAAACGTTAACACCCCTAGTCCATTATACTGTTATAAAGGCCCCTTTTAAACCTTGGTTTGAATCAAGGTTTAAAGGAGGCCGTTTTAACGGTTAAACGGACTGGGGGCGTTACCGTTTAAACGCCGTTAAAACGGATTGAAACGGTCAGGGCAAAAATGGAAAAAAATGGAATTAAACGGATTTTAATGGTTTTAACAATTTTAACGGATTTTAATGGAAAAAAAACGGAAAAGGTGGCGCTAAAATTCAAATTTTGAAATTTGAAAATTAAAAAAAAAAAAAAAAAAACGGAATTTAACTGATTTTAATGGAAATTAAACGGATTTTAACTGAATTAAACGGTTTTAACGGCCATTTTTTTTACAAAATTTTTCAAAATTAAAAGGCTGTTTAAACGATTTTAACAGTCGTTAAAACATAAAAACAGCCGTTTTTTTTTCAAAACCGATAAAACATGTTTAAACGGTTTTAATGGAAACGGGCTTGGGGCGTTACCATTTAAACGGCCGTTTTTAAAACCATGGTTTGAATCATTCAAACTTCTGATTTTGTGGCTGATTCAAGGGGTGGCCTAACTTTTTAACTGTCGCGACTCACAAACGGCAGCATTAAATCATCATCAATATCATAAGCCTTATCTTAATTGTATGGGGTCGGCTACACGAATCATGTTCCTCAACTATATCTGAAACGACATATTAGAATTCATGAAAAGATGTGACAAATCTTCGTCTAAGCACAGGACTGAAAATGCATTATTTAGGATTCTCAATTAGGGCTGTCAATGGATCGAGTTCAGATCAGATAGGTGTAGGTCCAAACTTGATGGGATAGTTTTGTCGGATCACAAATCAGACTAGACCTAGTCTGACAAGCTATCAGAAAAACCTCATCTGGGATCCAATGGTGGTTGATAGTGCTGAGCTGGCATTAACTTTTGCCAAAGTAAAATTCCCGTTGAATCCACGCTAGAGAGTTTCGGTGAAAATTTGTCAAAAAATTTAGGTCCTCGGAAGGACTTATTCCATATAAGTCAACCACTGTTAAACTAGGTCAAGAGTGGTAATCCTAAAGTTTGAAAATTTGAAAGTATGGGGTATTTCTAATTACTTTAAATTTCAGGGGGGGTGAGTTCAACTTCAAAAAATTACAGGACTCCACTCCAAAAAGTAGGAGGTTCTGAGTTCAACTCTCCTTGGGGCCACCCCCTGGAAAGAGTAGAGGGTAATAAGTGGCTTTATTCACAATAACTCTTCCAGTACACTCCCGCGTGTGTGGAAGGGGTGATTATCATGCCCCGGGGGACTAGTCGAGTGCTCTAAGAGGCCCGGATACCCATGGTTTCAAAAAAAAAAGAAAAAACATTACCCAAGATTTTTATGGACTATATTTCATTAATAATACTAGGGGAACGCCACGCCAATGTAGTACACCTTACACGTGGCATCACCTTTCATATAGCACATTCATAGTGATCACTCACTGTATTGATATTTGGCTCATACCTAGATAGACCTACATGCAAAAACTCATCCTATTAATGATTTTTAAGGATATGATTGGAGTCGTTTTGACGGGTTGATTTTTACCGTAGATTTTGAGCATTATATGGAAATTATGATCCAAAGGTTTGAAATCACTAAATATGCTTATATAGGTCAACTTAGGGATGGGACAAACATCCATGCAATCAGTGGTCCCTAAACGTATGCCACGTGAATTATACTATTGTCCCTCATTATCATTGATGAGGGATGTGGGCGTGCTAGACATCCTGAACTATGCAGGCTTGCTCGAATTGAGGTCTTTTCTTTAGAACAGAGGCATTTAACGAGAGAAGGTTTTTCTTTTGAAAGTAGAGAGGCTTTTAATTGTGTCACATGGGTGGGTGGCACTATTGGTTGTTGCTTTATAATAGTACAGATAGATATAAAAATAATATCAAATATATTTTGTTAATAATATCGGATCAGATCAACGTAGATCCAGAACTGATCCGATAACTTATCGAATCATGATAGAGGTCCAGACCTTATGTTATCGGATTGACTTATTGGGCGATCTCATCCATTGACAGCCCTACTATGATCCATTGACAACCCTACTACCAATATATCAAGTTCGGATTGAATCAAGGTACAAATAGTGTCAGATGGTAGTTCTTCTTGATCCAACGGTCAATAACCTCAACTGCATATATTTTTGTCAGGTTATCCCTGGGATAGCACGACTCTATATTATTTCATAAGGACATTGAATCAAAGCTTTGGATTGAAGTTATTTTCATGGGTTGATTTTAACCGTAGGAATTTGAGCATTATTGAGCGTTATTTGGTTAAGCCCTCTAATAGTGTGCCACGTAGCTCGTATCGTAGGTTGTGACACAACATCCTGTGACAGAAGTTTTCCTCACTTTTGTTTGTTGTCAATCCGAGGGCTGACCCAACATTTGGCCGTCCTAGATTGCCGACCAAGTGCAACACGTGTGAAGAGATCCAGCATCAGGAGAGAACGAAGCTTGATTGTCGGTCGACGAATCTGAGCCTCTAATAATTAAAATGATAAAATAAACGAAAAGAAATGTAGATCTAGATTAGGTCTTCGATTAATGGCGTGTGGACCATTCAATTATATTCCCTGAAAAGAGTGCAGTTGTTTAAGCCAAGGTTTAAAGGAGGCCGTTTTAACGGTTAAACAGACTGAGGGCGTTACCGTTAAAACGGCCGTTAAAACGGATTGAAATCTGTTGTGAAGTGTCACAAAAATACTGCCTTTGCATGGATTGAAATCTGTTGTGTCCATCCAGAGTACCGGTTCCCCTATCTATAAAACAACACAAAAGAAAGAAGTTTCTCGAATGATACAAAAGTACCTCACCTCGTAACTATAAAACAAGTCAAAAGAAGGAAGTTTCTAGAAGGATCCACTTGAAACAAAAAGAAACTCATGGACACTTTGTTTGGATATTCTTTATGGTATTTGAGATTCCATCATCAAGGGGTGGTACCTAGGTTGTGATGCTCCAAAAATCTCATCATCACCTGTTGATCATGAATCAGGCGGTGGTGGAGTCAACACACAATATTGACGACAATCGAAGAGCAGTTTCTTGGAAGGTTAGGCATCAAATTGTCAAATAGGAAACAAAATGCTCAACCACTAACATTTACGAGTGCACATCGTGGGATGGTGGGAGTATAACTTTGATGACAGTGGGCTGTAATCGACGCCCCTAATAGCCAGAGTGCTCGGCACGTAGCCCCAAATGCTTTTTGCCACGTATCCATGTGATGTGCACATTACAAGAATTTGAGCCATGTTACCGTGTTATTTAATGAGTTAACACATGACCTAATTCTTGATTTATGTTAGTGATTATTCAACTCTTGATCTTGACTCCATGTGTGATGCTTGTGACCTTACACGTGGCATACTCTTGGAGACCGCTGATCGTATAGATGTTTGGCTCATCCCTAGTTGGACCTACGTACCAAAATTCATCTTTATTAGTAATTTCTATCCATTGGATTAGAGTCTTTTTCATAGTTTATTTTTAATCGTAGATTTCTAACATTATTTGGGGTACTCAGATTTAAAGGTTAGAAATCGCTGATCATGCCAAATTTTGTTACTTAAGTCCATTTAGGGATAGGCCAAACATTTATACGGTCAATAGCCTCTAATAGTGTGCCATGTGGCTCACATTGTGTTTTTGTCATCAACTTTGATGACGAACACCATCATCAAATTTTTTACTTTTTACTAAGAGGTGTCAGGTCAGGTTCAATAAATGTTTTCACAATTGAATTAAAATGTTGAATGAGGAAAAGACCCTTACAGAGTAAAAAGAAAATTCAAAAAATTAAAAAAGTAATATTTTTAATTTTCGGGAATTCACCTTAGTAAGGCAAGAAGGTCCTACGCTTTTTAAATAATAGAATAGATATGACTCTAGATAGAACTGAATGGTAAAATATTATTTATTGGCAGTATTTGAAACATGAATAATAAAGTTCGAAACTTTGTTCGTGTCGTAAACGACATGCATGTGGGGTCACCAATTCAGAATGTCCAAATGTACCCCGACCTATGGTATGACCTAATGGCCGAGACGATCCGAACCATTTTAACCAAAGGATGTTCACCCTTCCTTGATTGAACTTTGCACTTGTTTTTCTATCCTACACATGCTGGCAAACTAGGTTTATACCCAATGCGTAAACATTTGGAGGGTACGGAGCAATGATCACATGGCCATGTCTCTAGCATTTACACCATAAATGGAGCGCTTAGATTTACTTATTCGGAAAAGGAATCTTTTTATTGGATGACCAAGATCATCTTAAACATTGTAAAGTAGTGGCGTACTATCTATTACTGTTTTAAAGCCAAAACATGAGTTGGGGCATGCCTCTCACACGGCGCTCATCTTCACATGCAGGTTTGTTCAGCATAATGACATCCCTCGTCAACGATAATGTGGGACCACAATATGAGCCACGTTGCACACTCTTAGCGTCTACTGATCGTATGGATGTTGAGCCCATCGCTGGGTGGACCTACATATCAAATATCGGCCTGATTAGTGATTTCAAACCATTGTATCTTAATTTGTACCCCAAATAATGCTCAAATACCACTGATAAAATCAACCCAGGAAAGTGACTCTAATCCAACGCTTAGAAATAACGACCGTTATTTCTGAAAAAAATTGTGAAAAAACAACAGGAGGCTGAGCCTTTAAACATTGCTTTAAAGCATGGTTTGAAAAATGGCAGTTATAACGGAATCGGACTCCCCAGTTACGTCATATAACATTTTAATGCTCAGAAAATAACGGCCATTATTTTCTGTTATAACGAAAATAACAACCGTTATTTTTTGAATAAATCTGTGAAAAAAACGCCCGTTATATTTTTGTTATAAATTTTATTGAAATTTGAATTTTAGCGTCGTTTTTTATCTCCCATTTTTTTTATTTTTGCCCCGAGCATTACAATTCGTTACAACGGAAAAAACGGTAATGCCCCCAGTCCGTTATACCGTTATAACGGGTCATTTTAAACCTAAGAGCATCTCCAACACTAAAATGCCAAACTGTCATCTCAATTCTATATTTTGAGACAGCAACAGTGCCAAAATCTTATTTTTGGCATGGCATGCTCCAATGGTGCTATGCTATATTTCAATGCTATTTTTTGGATCGAGTCCTTTTCATGTGTTGATTTTAAAGTTGGGATTTGAGCATTATTTGGGGTTCAAGATCAAATGGTTTGAAATCTCTAATCAGGCCGACTTTTGGTTTGTAGGTCCACTTAGGGATTTGCCAAACATCCATACGGTCAGCTCCTCTAAAAATGTGCCATGTGGACAGCTGATCAGGCAATCATGAGTTAATTTTTAACCGTGGGATTTTGAGCATTATTTGGGGTACAAGATCCAAAGGTTTGAATTGGTCAAAAGAGTCAAAACCCATAAAGCTGCCATATGCTAAAATATATGGCACACGATATAGCCTATGCTATATTTTAGCATTGCGATAGCACAGCGTTTGGAGCACCCCTTTTTCACCCACCGTGTCAAATTTTAGGATAGCACGGTGGGATAGCACAGCGTTGGAGATGCTCTAACCCCTTTTTCATCAAAGCATGTTCAACCTTGATTGATCTTTGCACTTGTTTTTGACCGTCCAAATGTTTGTGTTTATGTTTATACCTAGACAAAGAGGGAGGTGTAAACATTAATTTGGAGGGTACAGGTCATGGTTTTACGACTCTTCGAGTTGACTTGACTTGATTTTATTTCGGGTTGACTCGCGCTACAAACTCAATTAGTAGCTGTTCGTCAAGTCGACTTAGAAACTTGACCGAGTCAATTGGGTTGAGTCGACTAGCGAGTCAAAAAAATGGGTTCGTCAAGGTATTTTTAAGACAACCGTCAATATTGTTACAACAAGCCTTGTATAGTTGACAAATTACATCCTCCAATACAACAGTCTAAGGGCTTGTTTGATTGCCAAGTGGGAAAATTACATTTTCCTTGGAAAAACACAATTGTCCATTGTTATGTAGCCTTTTTAAATCTGTATAATTTTCCCTACTAAGCTCAGAATTTATTTCCCATTCAGAAAGATGAGAATTCATTTCCACCTAAAAATACGCCTTTATTTTCTCACGGGATTGAAATATGTGTTCTCAATTGCAATCAATCAGCCATTTTAAGGTATTTCTGATATGTATTTTCTCGAAAAAAAATTTTGTCAATCAAACACACCCTAAGAGATTTGGTGTGATGTGATTCCCATGAGTGCAACCCACATTCTTTTAGGAAGACTATGGGTTGTATGATCGTACAGTACCACTCGATACTCAGAAGAGTGGCTCTCCACTCATGTACACCCTAGTTGATCGGTTCAACCCTAGTTGCACCTGGGCACTAAGAAGAATTTTTAACTTTTGAGTGGCTCACCACTCAACATGTACACCCAACAACAATTCAAATCATTACGCTATTCGTAGACTGGTTTAGAAGTTGAAGAATTATGGACTGTCTATCTTTGCCGTGTAGTTTGAAAACAAATTTGATGGGGTTAGAAATTTCAGAATGGGCTGATTTTTTGTTGGGGTGATCTATATGGTGAGGAGATCATCCTCACCAAAATTCAGCTATTGATTCATCTTCTATGTGGGTCCGCCAAAATGGTTGAAAAAAATAGTTGTCCCCCAATCCTGACCCTTTGTTTAAAGGTCGGGCTCCAGGAACCACCCTTTTTTGACCGGCTCCCGTTACAAGACACAATATGAGCCACTTGGCACATTCTTAGAGGAATCCGACCACATGGATGTTTGAAAATAAGCCTGATTAGTGATCTATAGGCGTTGGATTGGACTTATTTTCATGGGTTGATCTCAACTGTGGGAATTTGAGTAATATTTGAGGTACAAAGATCGAAAGGTTTGAAATCACTAATATATCTAGCTGATTTTTGGTTTGTATGTCCACTTAGAGATTGGCCAAACATCCATACGGTCAGAGTCCTCTAACGGTGTGCCACGTGGCTCATATTGTGTCTTAAAACGGAAGCCGGTCAAAAAAGGCTGGTCCCTCAATTCCCGACCCTTTTTTACCTGGACTGTTATCTTAAATAACTTTTCACCTGGACTGTCATTACAGACTTTATACCCTGTTAACATGGAGGATTTTTTCTGCCACCTGACACGCAATTGGGCTTTTCATTTTTAAATAGAAAAAGGCTCATTTTGCTATGTAGACAAGGGCAATTGTGCTGACATGTATTGCCACAATGAGGTAGTCCAATATTTGGACCCAGTTGATGCAGCCAACTCAGCTGTGAAGTGTCACAAAAATACTGCCTTTGCATGGATTAAAATCTGTTGTGTCCATCCAGAGTACCGGTTCCCCTATCCATAAAACAACACAAAAAAAAAGAAATTTCTCCAATGATACAAAAGTACCTCACCTCGTAACTATAAAACAAGTCAAAAGAAAGAAGTTTCTAGAAGGATCCACTTGAAACAAAAAGAAACTCATGGACACCTTGTTTGGATTTTCTTTATGGTATTTGAGATTCCATCATCAAGGGGTGGTAGGTTGTGCTGCTCCAAAAATCTCATCTTCACATGTTGATCATGAATCGGACGGTGGTGGAGTCGACACACAATATGCTTTCCCCTTGAGTGTTGACCACAATCGAAGGGCAGTTTGTTGGAAGGTTGGGCATCAAATTGTCAAATAGGAAACAAAGCCAGAGTGCTCGGCACGTACCCCGAGTGCCTTTTTCCAACTACCCCTGGTCCCTTCCTAATGTTAGATTCCTGGTTTTAAAAAACGGCAGTTATAACGAAAAATAACGACCGTTATAACGGATTCAGACCTCTCCAGTTACGTTATGTACTGTTTTAACACAGAAAATACTAGCCATTATTTTCCATTATAACAAAAATAATGACGGTTATTTAAAAAAAAAATGTTAAAATAACGTCGGTTATTTCTGTTTTTTCCCATCATAAATTTTATTGAAATTTGAAATTCATAATTTGAATTTTAGCACTGTTTTTTTCGTCATTTTCCCAATTTTTTTTTTTCATTTTTGCCCTTGTGCATTACAATCCGTTATAATAGAAAAAACGGTAACACCCCCAGTCCGTTTTGTCATTGCCAAGTCTTAAGAGAAGAAAAGTTATTCCATGTCTCCGGTCTCTTATTAATAAGATGGGTCACAATATCAAAATGATCTCATCATCTTTATCTAGCTTTGTGGACTAATTAAAGGTCAAGGTTTTTCAGGATATTTTATTGGGTACTCAATTTGGAACTTTGCATATACATGTGACAGTTGTCGATTCCCTATCTCGATGGTTCGCCCGTGTTGAAGCACGGGCATAAATCACTATATCCTTTTAAAGGTCAAGAACAAATGTTGATAGATCACGCGGACCGAACATAAGAACAAAGATCGACAGTTCGGTATGGGCGCACATAATAACTAGAGTAGATAAATCATCTGGGCTCCACATATTTAATGGGGTCAATAAATCATGTGGGTCCAACATAAGAACGGAAGTTGATGGATCATATGTGGGTCCCAAATAATACAGGGGCGTTGATAGATTATACATGTGCTATAATGTCAAGTGGCCCATACGACATGTGTCTGGCTGTAGGGTCACCGACTCACCAAATCAGAATGTCCAAATGTACCCCGGGCTATGGTACGACCTAATGGCCATGACGATCCGAACCCTTTAACCAAAGGATGTTCATCCTTCCTTGATTGAACTTTGCACTTGTTTTTCGACCCTCAAATTAGGTTTATACCCAATGCATAAACATTTGGAGGGTATGGATCAATGATCAGATGACCACGTCACTTGCATTTACACCATAAATTGAGCGCTTAGATTTACTTATTCGGAAAAAGAATCTCTTTATTGGATGGCCAAGATCATCTTGAACAATGTAAATTAGTGGCGTACTATCTATTACTACTTTAAAGCTAAAACCTGAGTTGGGGCATGCCGTTCACACGACACTCACAAGGCACTTATCTTCACATGCAGGTTTGTTCGGCACAAGGACGTCCCTCATCAACGATGATGTGGGACCACAATATGAGCCACGTGGCACACTCTTAAAGTCCACTGATCGCATGGATGTTGAGCCTGAGCCCATCGCTGGGTGGACCTAGATATCAAATATCAGCCTGATTAGTGATTTCAAACCATTGGATCTTTGTACCCCAAATAATGCTCAAATACTATGGATAAAATCAACCCAGGAACGCGACTCTAATCCAATGCTTAGAAATCACTAATCCGGCTAATTTTTGGTCTGTAGGTCCACCTAGGGTTGGGCCAAGCATCCATACTGTCAATGGTCTCTAAGAGTGTGCCACGAGGATTATACTGCGGTCTGTCGTCAATGGCGATGAGGCCCCTATAATCACTCACGTGCAACGCACATGCTGCCCCTGGTTTGGATTAATGTGTGTGTGTGTGTGTGTGTGGGGTGTGCCAAGTTTAGCAATGCAACTCATGCATATATTACTAATCAAGCCACTTAGTATTGTACAGGTTTACATTGATGAATTTGTGGGCCATGTTTATGGTCTCCTATCACTTCAAATTCTACCCAATTATGAGATGTAACCATAATTAGTAAATTCTCAAATTATTCGCAAATAATTCACGAACCATACGAATTATTTATAATTCACAAACTTTAACGAAACATTTTCGGATTATTCAATTTTGAACAAGAAAAATCATGTTATAAGGCAAAGCCGAATTTTATTTTTATTTTATTTTATTTCTACCAAATTTTTAACTCATTTTTTAATGATAAACCCGAATTGTAGTCGAGAATTTCCTGTACCGTATTTTTGCAGCCTCTCGGGAGTCTTGTTCTTGGCCATGGATTTCGTGAATACAACGATGGTTGAGCCCTGGCAAAAGGTAAAAAAAGTGAATGCCAGCTTAGTGATATCAACCACATTTGGATCTCGGAATTCACGGCCGAGCACACGACTCCCAAGAGGGATCAGAAAAAGGGGTCACCTGAGCCAGACCCAATTGAATTAGTTATGAATTATGACTAAATCATCTTTATACTTAACATAAAGGGTTGTATTGGCAGTTTTTGCCAACCCAAGTTGGTTGTTTCGAGGAACTTTGCTTTTCTGCCAATTAACATTTGTCCCCGACAACCCTTGCTTTTTAAAATGTACATGTCGGGGTGGAAAACCACTTAAGAGCAAAACTGTGACTAAGGCTCTGCTTGGTATGCCGTAAACAAATGTATTTGCATTGGTTAAAGCAAAGTTTTCCCTTGTTAGAATAGAGATATGTTGAATTGTTGGGTAAGCGAAGCTTCACGTTTTCTCCTTAAGATGATATAGAATATAGATAAACAACCTAGATATGACTAAAAGTATACCCGCACTAACGTTTGCAGCGTTATCAAGGAGGACCTAAAGAATAAAGTTTTACCCAATACAGAGTGATGTTTCGAATTTGTTGGGTAATGGAAAGTTCCAAACCTCAAGTTTTCTCTTTAAAATAGTATAGATAGAGATGGGCCAAACATCCATACAGTCGGTGGTCTCTAAGAGTGTGCCACATGGTTCACGTCGTTGTCCATCATCAACGTTGATGATTGACCTCCTATGTGACAACGTTGCTGAACATGATGTGAACATGTGAAGCAAGGGGTTGTATTGAAAATAAGAATGATTGCATTAAAATGTAATTAAATGGTAGCAAGGGGCTAAAAATGTAATAATCACTTAAGAAGAGATAAGTACGGGTAATAGGGGATTTAATGAACTTTTTTAATTCTTCGTATAGAGAGCCATTTAATGAGGTAGAAAAAAATAATATAATGATTTGAGTGAAGCGTGCGTGGATGGTAATCCCGGTTTTGGCATTATAATAGTATAGTTTGATAGATGGACATCATCGACATGACTAAAAGTACATCTTTCGTGTCACTGACAAAGTGGCATCTAGGGCCGGTGGGAAAAAGAAAAGAAAGAAAAGAAAAAGTGGCACTTAGCCTTAGACCAAAAATTAAAAGCAATTCATATATAACTATATGCAAAAAGGAGCCTGGACTGTCACTGCATACATAATGTCCTATGTGTTTAAATGGAAATCGGATGCGTGCACTCACTTGCCACGGTTTTGGGATTACAAGTGATTTGTTGGGGGCGTGCAAATGAGTTGGCATGCAAGTGGTTGTCCAGCCCTTGCAAACTCTTTAAGAAAATGGATGCAAGCATGTGCAGCTGAAAAACTGTGGTAAGTGATTGCAATGCAACTCACAGCATTTACACTGGATTTAAAAATGCATCCTAGTACAGTGAACCAAGTAGGGCCTCAGATGCAGTGGGCTTTGGATGCAGTCAATGCAGAGGGATTTTGTGGCCCTACATAGCTCATTTTTTTGGTCCCACTAACTGCATAGATCTTTAGCCCACCCTTTGGTGGATATACATACCAAAAATAAGATTGATTGATAATTTCTAGCCATTGGATTAAGTACCCAAAAAATATGCAAAAACAATGCTTCAATAAAACTACTATAATCAATCTTAAAAAAATGCTAAAATCTACGGTTAGAGAAAACCAAACAGATTGACTTTTGGTATGTATATCCACCAAGACGTGGGCTAAACATCCATGCCATCAGTGGGTCCAAAAAATAAGCTATGTAGGGCCACGAGAGCCCTCTGCATCAACTGCACCTAAAATTTTCCAAGGCAACTGAGCCGAAACTTGCCACCAAGAGACGGTGAGGTGGTCCAATAGTTGGACCCCTTTGATTGATCGAGCCACCTCATTCACGAAGTTTCGCGAAAATCCTGCCTCTGCATTGATTGAAATCTGTTGTGTCCACCCACTGCACCTATAAATAAGTTTCTCGAATGATCCACTTGAAAAAAAATAAAAAATAAAAAACCATATGGGCACTTTGTTTTAGGAGCTGTTTGGAGCGAAGCTCACATATTCCTTATGGTATTTTATTTTATTTATTTTTTTTGACAAGTGTATTTAAGACTCCATCATCAAGGGCTGGTGGTAGGATGTGCGGCTTTAAGGCCCAACCCACATTGGATGGGCTTGGGCTAGGTATGAAGCCCATGGGTCGGGTTAGGGCTTAATTTTATGAGTCCAACTTCTTATCAGGCTTTGGCCAGCTAATCCGACTCTCCCTTAAACAAAATGGGCCCGGCCCAACAAATACTTAATAGATAGTTTTGCTTGTTTTCGGTAGGTTTGGTTGGTAAACTTTTGGTAGAGCACCTATTACTTAATATATTGCAAATCCTTCCATCTTTATTCTAGACTAGTGAGTGCCGGCAGTCCTCGTCAACAGGTGAGTGGTGGAGATCCACCGTCTATTTGGGGGAGGATTAGATCTCGGCCCTTCTTTGTTGATGCTTATAAGAGGAGGTATAAGTAGGGAGACAACCAATGTGTTTTGTTATATAGAATAGTAAATGGCCCATGCCCACCGCACTCTCCGACAAAAGCGTTTGCAAAAATTGGGTGCCTTCAACATGATCTTCAACATTCTTCAAAAATCTATAAAACATGAACAAAAAGAAGCTACATCGTCATCAACATGATCTTCACAAGGATAACTTCGAAGGATGTGAAACAAGCAACAACTTAACGCTTTTGTTTTGAAAAATGAAACATCCACGAGTGTGAGCTCATGAGTTTAGCGAGTAAACTCTCAATGCATAAAAACTCATCAAAAACACTTTCTAAAAATTCAATTTTCGAAGATTGAAAATTGTTACCTTGTTCTTAAGTATTCGCATTAGTATGGACATAGCATTGTTACCTTGTTCTCTTTATTGTAAAGAAACATATGATTGGATGAATCTGAGTAGTTACATGGTGAGCGGTTGGCTCACATTGCTTTCTAGTTTGTGCAATACTATTTCAAGTGACAACTAAGGGTGTGTTTGATACGCGTGTAAATTGGGTGTGCAAATAGGTTTACGCGTGCAATTGTTTCCCACGCATGTTTGGTACGCGTGCATTCTGCAATTTGCACATGCACACGAGCAAATGAATGCTCGCCCTCTTTAGCAATTAAAAACCTATTTCACTCCCTCAGCAATCGTTTACACAACCTCCTTGTGCAAATGATTTGCATATGGTACAAATTAAAATCCAATATTTTCTCAAATCGAGCCCTATCTTTAAAATAAAAAAAAAAGCAAAAAAATTAGAAATAATGGATAAAGTGGCGTTGAAATTTAAATTTTGAAATTTTAAAACATGAGAAAAATTGAAAAAATAAAAAGTAACGAAAAAATAATAGCCCGTTTTTTCACAGTTCTTTTTAAAAAATAATGGTTGCTATTTTCGTTACAACAGAAAATAACGATCATTATTTTTTTACCATTTTAACAGTACATAACGTAACAGGGGTAGTCCGAATCCGTTACGACGGCCATTATATTTGCCATAACGAATTCGGACCTCACTCTTTACGTTATATACCGTTAAAAACGCTGAAAAAATATACTGAAAAATAACGACCATTATTTTTTGAAACAAGAAGTCCGTTATTTCTGTTATTGCCCATTATTTTTCTGTTTTTTTTTTTTAATTTTTTTCGTTTTTGAAAATTTGAAATTTATGTTCAAATATGTGGGGCCCACTTATTATGGAAATTTTTTTTTCATACTTAATATATGGGGCCCACATATTTTGTGCTTTCCTAAATGAGTATGCGCGCGAACCATGGTAGTAAATATGAACAGTGCATAAATGTTAAAATTTGCATATGCAAAGTTAGTGCGAACCAAATGCAAGAAAATAGTATAGGTGCGCAAGCCATTGCACGCGTAATGGTTTGCATGCGTACCAAACAGACCCTAAGAACCAAATTCAGAGTAGTTAGTTAATTCTCTTAAATTTAGTATTTTCTTTTTTGAGTGAGAAAGATTAGGTAGTGAGGCTTTGATGTAATCTTTTTCGTGGATTAGATTTATTTAGTTATTCTGGTTAGATTTAAATCCTAAATTTGATTTAATAATATCTATTAGATACTCTTTGTGCATATTATGGATTATCTATGTGATTCTTTTGTGCTTTGGGATATGTTCCCAGAATTATACCTCGAGATCGAGTTCAGAATCAGATATCTTGTTGTTCTAATTTGGAGGTGTGTGTCAGTAATCACTTTTTATCATCTGCGGTGTTGATCCAAAGTGTCGTCACGAATGACAACAGTTGAATTGTTTTAAATTTTTCAGTAGAATAAAAGCATAAAATGGTAGCATGCCCATTTTTTGGACCTGCCACCTCAACTGTCATGGATAAGAAAAAGGGTCACTCTACGGGTGCCCACCTCTTTAAGCTGGGCACCCACATCCCATATAAAAAAATTACCAAAAAGAAGCCCCCTTCAGTTTGGGCACCCACCCCATCCCTTCTCCTTCGTCTCTTTCTCTCTCTACTGTAACTCTCGAGAGAGAGAGTAGAGAGGGAGAGAGAGTTAAAATATATATATATATTCAACCCGAGCCCGACGGGTTGAACCCGACATTAGGGTTGAATTGGGTTAGCTATTTCAGAACTTGGGTTGGGCTAGGGTTGACACCCGGCCCAACCCGAGCCCGACGTACAAACTATATATATGTATTAATATACCGACAAATAGCCACACTACAGTTCGGCTAATGTAGCAACCCGTGGATGTTTGTGCTTAAAAACTACAACCCTTGTGTGAGATTACAAAATGTCCTTGAAACTACGTTTCGACATTTTATGCAATCGGTTGATATTGAAAATATCATATTTTCTTATTTATTTACTAACTTTTATCACAGTTTTGCTGCATTTGCTTCTAACCATGTGTTGTTGTGGAATACGCTTACCCTCAGAATAACATTCTGCATTTCTTTTCTTTTTTTGCTTTAATCATGGATAAGAATATTCCATTTTGGTTTACTTGGTTCATGCCATCATGTTAGCCGACATGATAAGAGTATTTTGTTTGGCTTCAGAGGTGTGGAATAACTTTATCCTCCAAAAGGTACAATTTGTACATTTTTCCATCTTTATCATGGACAAGGGTATTCTAAAATGGCTTACATGATTACGTGCCGAACATAACTATTTCGTTTGGGTTGGAATGATTTTAGGGGTGTCTGAATTACACGTCCTCCCAAAGGTGCGTTTTTGTGCAATAGGCGGCACACAAATGTACCCACCACAAACTAAGTTGTCCTTCGCACTGGCTAAAATTACAGCTCATGGAGCTAGAATTGTAACCAAACATGCACTACAAAAAACATGATTCTTAGATCTCTGTCATTGTAATGATGCTTTAATAAATGCCCAAATGTTAAGGCAATGATACCAACAAGAAGAGAAGACTCACAATACAAAACAGGAAAACACAAAATCCTAGTTTTAAAGACCATGACCCCTTGTTCACCTTCCTCCTCTTCTTCAAAGATCCTTTCTCCATGTTCAGATCTCTGAAGAACGAGTGAACTCCGGGATCTCTCATTGTTACTTCACTCCCCAACAAAATGGAGTTGTTTACGCCTTGAACATTGTTGTTCACGTAAATGTTAACGGTACAACAGTTTCGAGATTCACCTGTAGAGCTGTGGTGGATGATTGTTTTTGCCCCAACATTTGTCCCCTCCAAGTTGACATGATCAACAGAGCCTCCGCCTCCGCCTCCGCCGCTCTGATGCGATATGAGATGATTTATCAAACTCGAAAGACTGATATCTGCATTCACATTTTTTTCCTCCCTCTCTGCACAGTTCTTCATGGTTTCTCTTCTTTCTTTCTTGCTTGCTTGCTTTATCTAAATATTGGGTTTCTGGTTTTCCACAGCCACAAGGAAAGCTCAGGATCCCTTGGAATTGCTTACCATGCACTCCAAGTAGGAATCAGGTTTAAAGTTAGACCAAAATCTAGGACACCTGGGAATTTTGTCATCCTGGTCCCACTTCGGAAATAAACCTGGGCCAAAAACCAAAAGGAGCAAATGATCAGATCAATCTTACAGATCACATTTTTTGGACTCCAAAAAAAAAAAAGGCACGCAGGATGATTACAGTCATCTGATTGATCAGTTTTAGACAGGATGCATCAAATGGTTTAGTCATCTTTAGGTTATACCTGGAAGGTGCACCTTAGATGTTCTCTTGTGTGAACATTGTTGCATCTTTTGGCGCTGTTACATGAAAACCTGTATCAATTCATGCAAGAGAAGCAATTTAAGCACGAAAATTAGCCTGCATTTATGCAACTTTCTGCACATGCATTGATTTCCATACAAGCTGTTTCTGCATCCAATTTTGGCTTCTATATACATTGCTTGGATACAAGCGTTCATACATTCGTGTGTACTGCGTACAAACAGACAAACCTCGTCCAAAAACACTCCCATCAGATTAGGATGTTCAAGGGTTTAAATACAAGTCCAAAAAAGGGTGCATGTCGTTGATGTCAAGTAACACCAGTTCTATCACTGTTCTTTCATTTCCAGCTGTATTCCCCTGTCAGCATCATAGTAGTGAACTGAAAACCTGTACATGACAATCTAGAGCAAAGCGTAAAGGTAAAGATCTCCATGCCTCTCCACTGCTCTAAGACCAGATTCGGCATCTGCTGAAGTCTTTTGATATCGTGTGGCAAAAATGAAAAAGAAAAAAGTTGGCCGTCCCAAGTCTCAAACTGTTCTTCAAAGATAATGAGTCCCATCTGCATACAAATTTCAGATAACTGAGCACTAAGAATTATTCGAGAGTTTAGAGAATCATGATGCTCACATGAATAACAAGAAAATAACATGCATTAGTAGTACACCATCAGTTTAAGTATCAATTGAATATCATCCATTGTGCCAATCCAGGGATACAAAAACTCATATCATATGTTAAGAAATAAATTCTTCCTTAACGAGCTCACCAAAAATAAATGTAACTTGAATCTGCATGGCAAAAATGCGTAAGATCTAATGTAGTGTTTTATTGTATAAACTGGGTTGAACCAGTGAACTTCCAAAATGTCCCACTGTTACCTAGAGGAATAATAATGAAATAAACCCTCAAAAGATCTGTAGTAATAAATCACGGTATCCACGAATCAACACTCAAATTGTTGAAGTAATTAGATCAATTGACAGAGCCAAATTTTGCCAAAACACTTATAAAAGTGTACATTAAGAAGTATGATAAGAGTTACCACGATATAACCTTTAAAACTTTTAGGGTCTGTTTGGTATGTGAGAAAAAGAGTTCCGACGGCGAATATTTAGCCAGGCGAATATTATCTTGGCTAAATATTTGCTCATATCAATATTTAACAATGTTTGGTACGTGTATGAGCTAGCTCACTTCAGCTTACTTCATTTTCTTTCAATTTGAGTGGGTCCCACATATCAAAGTAAGTCAAAAATAGGTTGGGCAAGTGCGGGAACCACATATTTAGCGCGGCTAAATATTTTATTTGCCCACCACGGTGCGTTACCAAACAGGCCCTTAGTTTCCATCCTTTTTCTCCCTGTTGTTTTCCCTCATATTCTTTCCCCACAATTCTATCCCTCACTCAAACCCATTGTAATGGTTCCAAACCGTCAGCTACATTAGACGGTGGTACTTTTATGAGAGAACCACCACTGTCTACAAACCACAGTTAGCTGGTTCAGTTAAAACAGGTGCGAACCATTAACTGGTACGACTGGCAGGTGACTGACTTGTAGGAGATATCTTTCCGATTTTGTTGATTGAATATGAGGTTCTCCCATAGATGTTTTCTCCAAAAATAACGCTAGTCAAACTGTAAATTTTTCAATTCATATTTAAGATTTGACTCTCTCTACATAGATATTTTCTCCAAAAATAACGCTAATTAAGCTGTAAATGTCAATTCATATTTAAGAATTGTCTCTCTCTAGATAGATATAAACTGCAATTTCATATTTGGGACTAAATTTACTTTCTACTTTCAAATTTCAATCAACTTACCTTATATGTCACTTATTAACTATATCATTAATTGATCAATATAATAGCCTTGGAGCTATTTCACTATACAGTTACAAAGTTCCTTGTTGCACACATAAATGTGCATTCATACCACCCCAGATGGTGGTACTGTTATGAGAGACCCACCAGTCACAACAAACCATAGGTGTTACCTGGTTCTGTAAAATAAGGTGCAAACCACAAACTGATACAATTTGCACCATTTGTGGCTGAATTGTACGGAATATCTTTCCTATTTTGTACATTGAATTTAGAATTCAGCCATATTTACTCAAATGTATTCATCAAAGAAAACACTAATCAAGTTGTAATTTACATCTAATTTTGCCTGCCTCTAAATAGATATAAATTAACCCACTTCTATATTTTATTTTTGATAAGTAACCCACTTCTATATTTCAGACAATACTTATTGTATGTGTAACAATGAAAAGGAAAAGTGGACAGACTTCCGACACAGAAATAAGGCATCTGACATGGACCTTTGAGAAGCACAAAATTAATACATGTCCGTACACAAGTAATAGTATTATATTTTAGTTATATTCAAACCGAAAGGCTTTTTAAAAACCAAACATAAGGAAAGAAATATATACAAAATTAATAGAGAAAAAAATTCCATACGCCGTAGAGCTATTCAATACTTTAAATGTAAGTTGATTTATAAGAGCAGGGACTATCAAACAACTACAATTGTGTTCAGCTTAACAAAGTAGAATATGTAAGATGAAACACACCAGCCCTCTTTCAAAAATCATTTTTCAATAAAAAATCAATTTATACATTAAAATCACTTTGGTAATCAAGATTTTATTCAGAAAGAAGAATGCTAGCAAGCAACACATTGTGTGGCAGTATGGCACAGATGCAATTCAGTAAAAGAAAAAAAATATATATACTTTTTAAAAATTAATGTATGGTTTTCTAGGGAGTTTTCTTGTCTTTTACTGCATTGCATCTGTGCAGAACATTAAATGTGTTGCTTGCTAGCATTCCTCTATTCAGAAGTAGGGAATTGCCAAGAAGGATAAATTATTGAAAGAAATATCCACCAAGGATGGTACGGTACGCTGAAAATATGGTAACTAATGATTGTCTTTACAAAAATAATTGCCCATGAGTCCTTTTTCTCTCAAAACATACTTTTATTTCCCATCTTGCCCATTTACTATTTAAACTATTTCAACATTCAAAACATAACTTTCAGAAATATTTGTCTAACGAATAGCAAAAAAAAATGCAAAATTGTACCTATGATTAAAAAGCAGTGTACAAAAATTAAAACATGACTTTGGTTCCTATTTGAAACAAAACTACTTTTTTGGACGTAGTTTTAAAATAGTGTAAATAGCATAATGACAAAATGGGAACTAAAAGTAGGATTTGATAGAAAAAGAACTCATGGGCAATTACTTGTGTGCTGGCAATCGTTAGTTGTCTTATTTCCAGTCTACTCTCCTTGGTGGATGTTTCTTTCAAAAATTATCCTTTTTAGCAAATAGCAATATCCCAACAAAAATTAGTGTTTTGACTCTTTTGAGTGCTCTTACATCTGACTTTTTGTTCTTTTATTTCCATTGAATTGTTGTTTACACTGTTCAACATGTTTCTTCCAGAGCTTAGCAGTGGGTCACCCACTCCATTGTTTTCACAAACTCTCAAATTCCTCTCTTCGATCTAACAGTAGGACAAGGCATAAGAGGTACCTCAGCGCTTCCTGTATGTAACAAGGTTATGTGTCTAGAATTCTAGCATTGAATCCTATGGAATTAAATTAATTAATTACATTTTTTTTGCAATATTTTTTAAATTCAAATCTAGTCTAGACTTAGCTGTATTTTCTACCAAAGGAACAATGGAGGCTTGCCTATATTTGACGCTTGTCTAAACCATCCACGTGCGAACATCGCTAACAGCCACTTGAGAATGCATATCTAATAAATTTCAAATCTAGCTAGCATGAAAATAATACACAGGTATTTACCACTCTATGTTCACACTTCATCTATAAGTACTTAGTTATATGCGTTGTACACTTTCATCACAGCTCACGCCTACTTTTTACCTGAAGTTGATAATGATCCTGGAACCCTAGATAATAAAATAAGAATCTTAATCTTTATTCCGATGAACGATATCCTAATCAATCCAATATTCCATTTCTATATAAGGAAGTTGCACAACATTTCAACATTTTTTTCTTTAAACATGGCATTAGAAGCGCTATGAATCACAACAGTAGCTATCACAAAGTATGTCCATGGTTCCATTTAAGAAATATAATATTGACTCAATCAGAAGACAGCTTCATTGCAATCACATTGTAGCTATCACAAAGTATATCCATGTTTCCATACAAGAAATTTTGACTCAATCAGAAGACCCTTTGTTGAAATATGACTACTCTAATTAAGGATTTAAATTTTGATGTCAGTGTATATTTCAGTCAGCTTGGAAATGGGAATGTTTCCATCAATGTGCAAAAACTACAAAACTTTCGAAGCCTATGGAAGCATTATATGCATTAATATTTTAGGAAATCTTTAAGCAATCATGAAAGCACACTAATAACTCACCAAACTACAATAAACGACAATTTGAAGTAAAGCAAGGTCAATAGCATTCCGTACAAATTGACAAATGCCGACAATCGTCTGTGTTGGTATGCTAAACCCCTAGATAAATCTACAGGTACAAATAAGAACCATCACCAACGCCAAATAGTTCCAATCAAGGTCTATGTTCAAAAGAAACAGCCACTCAATAACTCTTTACCAGCAACACAAGGAAATGATTGTTATACTCAGAGATAATGATGTAACTGTATGTTGCCTACATCTAGTATTATAACTACAAGTGTCGGAGAATAAGTCAAGTGACAGATGTCTAATGAGTGGGGAAAGGTAATCCAGGAGACCCACCTAAGCTAAGTCACTTAGCCGTTCGGGTTCCATCTTCGTCAGACCGAGAGAACATAAGAGATCAGGACAAGTGGACATGGAGAGAAACTAGGGAAGGAGAGAGAGAGAGGTATTCGGTCCATAGGAAAAGTGTCCCCCTTTCCTTTATCTGCAGGGTATTTATAGACTCAGGTTTAAAAGGCAAAATGACCGCAATATTCTCGTTCCATGTAAACATGACATGGCACCTATAACCATAATGATTGGTCACAAGTGTTGGTTGCTCATCCGTGTACTCTTCTCTCTCAGTATGTCAGTCCCCAAGGCATGTCGACATGAGTCATCTCATGTCGACGTCTCATCTCAACGTTTCATGTCAACAAAGGGATGAAGTCAACGAGGCGCCTTCACAGCTCCTTACGACGTTAAGATCATACCATGCGGACTTATCTCTCGACCTCCAATCCTATATCTCTTATGTCACCCAAGTGCTTACTATGCATCATTGCCCTACCTTTAAGCATTCTGCGTGGCTCTAAGTTTCCCGTGTGGCATTCACGTAAGTACATGCATATCGAAGCATCTACTAACATGCCAATATTAGTTATAAATCTAGGAATCGTAGTATAGTAAGAGAACTATCCTATACTAACATGCATATCTAAACTATACTTCGATACACCTCAATAAGAGTGTATCATCTCAGTATCTATGGGTATCAATATGATTACCCATGTAATTTTTGCATCAACCATCGAGGACATATTAAATGAAATTATATGTATTGGTACGTATCGAGACAATACACTTGGTATTAATATATTTTTTATGTATTATTATCTGTAGCTTTTTACATCATTTTGCAGAATCAAGCGCTACAGGGGCATAATGAAGATGCATAGCCATAACATGACCCTCGGTATGGATAGTTAAAACCATGCTTACTACTTACATTCTTAAACACGTGACAACTATATTAAAGTAGTCATGCTATAACAACCTGTCATAAATTCCAACAACCCAACATGTCAAAGTGATTACAGGACAACCTAGACTCTCCACTAATTTCAGAATAGAGAAGCTGAATTTAGAAGATATCCAGCCTTAAAATACCAAACTTGTAGTCTATTCTCACTTATGCCTCACACACAGTTATCTATAGATGAAGCCACCTTATTCTCCTTCAATAACTGGCGTTTCCCATGCTTAGGACCTTTCACATTACTGTTCACATAACCCCTTAGCTATAGAAATACAAAATCAGAGTAAGGCTGCTTTTGGGTAAGCTTAAAACTTATCTTAAGTGCTTACCCAATAACACTTATATGTAAAGTGCTTAAGTTAAGCTGTTTTGGACGTTCAGTAACCATATAAGAAAAATGTTTTTCTTAAAAAGTCCTGCTATGGTGTTTGGTAAAAAAGCGCCCCCCTAAAAGGGTAGTTTTATTATGACAAAAGGATAAACTTGTAAAAAAAAAAATTAAGAACAGCTTCCCGCAAAAGAAATTAGAAGAAACTGCTCAAAAACAGCTTTTGCTTATGGCGATTTGGGAGGTTATTGGGCTTTAAAAAAGTGCTTTTTATGTTTTACCAAATGCATAGTTTTTTTAATAAGTGCTTAAAAATTGGTAGAAGCTGTCTAGTTGTGGTTTTTAAGGTTTACCCAAACACAGCCTAAACCTAGCACTTCACAAAGGAAAAAGTATATTTCCAAATTTGCCTTTCCATTTCTAAATCTTTTATTGTAAACAAGTTCAAATCTGAAGTTCTGAACCCTAGCCAAGAAACCTTCCTAGCATCACACGTTCTAATGCTGAATTTCCTTTTTCTACTCAAATCCTAAAAATAAATTGCAATAAGCCAATGCAGATCCACTTTTGGACAGCATTTTTTTTTTCACCAAGGGTTTGTGAAATATCCTATGATAATTTAAAATGACACCAATGATAAAGGTACAGGAAACTGAAGCAAATTTCCTCTGACTGTTGAAGCTGACGAGAGGTCCTTCACGTGTTACATACCTCTTCTGAAGTTCCACATGCTCACATGCATATAGAATAAAGCATGAAATTGAACTTTTTTTCTGACCCCAAATATGTTTACTACCTTTTGGGATAGGTGAAATATGTTTTACTGTTATAGAAACCTCAAGAATTTGAAAGCAGAGCCGGAAAGCAATGCAGTAATTTAGACTTCAAGAAGAATGACATAGGCAATGATCCGTAAAAAATTGAATAACAAGAATTTCAGAACTGTAACCCTAACAATAGAGAGAATAGAACATTTTAACCAAGAACAAGTACATGACCAATGAGCCGAAAAAGAAGTCCTAAAAAGAGTAACAACAATTTTAGAAATTTAACTAAATGCAGACAGAAGAAAAATACTTTAACCAAGCATTCGACAAAATCCCAACGACCGTGAGAGGGGCATATGGACATAAAACTGATAGGCAACAAATCCAATAGATTCATGATCGTCTAAGATCCAACCAAAAAAGGCATAAAGTATGTGTCGGGAGAACATATGAAGAACAACAAGAGCTAAACCATATAACAAATGATGAATAAACAGCATAAGTAAAATGTTGTCCACCTTGTTTGTCTTAAAAAGATGCTTATGTTCAAGCCCTAGTATATTTATTTAACATGGATGATAACTCTAGTGAGAAATAGCACAGTAAAGCAAAAATGCCAGCATCAATAAATACAAATTTAGCATCACTGACAAACTAACAACAAGCATAGATAGAGAAAAGATATCAAGCAAAACCAATAGTGCTTAACCATAAAGATGAGTTAAAGAGGTACAGAAAGCCAGTACATGTAAACTTCAGAAAAGGTTCTGAATGTTACCAAGGAGACGAAGTGAAGTTGACCCCGATAAACAGCACCTAGCAGCATTTGCTCAAAATACCATGTTAAACAACATTCTAATTGTACCACCTCTTCAAAAGCAATTAGTTGCAAATAGAGAGCTTTCCCGACCATTCATCAGCCACCCCGTAATCAAGGCTAAGCTCTCTCAAAGGTGGGATATTCTCCATTGCAAAGAGCATAAGATGAGGATATGATACATTATGATGATCATACAGTACAAATTGCACCAGCACATTAGGACTTGAACTATGACTGAAATAGCAAGCAACATTCCTCATTCTTGATACATCCATCGCAAAATCCACCGGAGGAATAGAGGGATGTGTAGGATGTAAAAAATTAGGGAAAACTTGAGATATGTCTCCCCATTCCACCCATCGCTCAGGAAACCGATTTGGATAGACCAAAGTATCACCATTCATGGTAAATACTGCTGCCTGTTGCCTGGTAAGTGCCACTCCAGTGTATTCACAAATAAAAGCACCAGCAGGAATCAAATCCAAGGACCTAACTCCCCAACCTGTTTCCCTCGACCTGAACACTTCCAATCGATACTTCACCCCTTTTTGGCTCACGCGGTTCAAACAACTTGGAGGGCAGCGACAGAATCTGCCACATTCAAATATCAATGGCTTTCCTCTCAAGAGAATCCCATTGCGATCATAAGCATACTCACCCCCATTTTTCTGAGCACAATGACAACCATCAGAACAAGCAGAAACACAATCACAGCCCATACCATTACTCATTTGCAGATATTCAAAAGGAGGGTACACAGGCCTCACAAGGTACTCAAAAAACATCGGCTCTCTATCAGAATCAATGTCATTAAATAGGGAAACAGGAAAGTTCTCCTTACCCTTCGAAATATCAAGGCTCAAGTAACCAGACGGTCTAGCAGACAAAGGACTGGTCCTCAAATTCTGAGCAAACTTAAGAACAGCACTGCCCATTTCAGGTTGGTCAGCCATTCTCACAAGTTTATACTTGTACACACCAAAACCAGACTTACCAATGTCAAACCAAGAATCGACAATCATATAAAGACCATCGTAAACATAAACCTTACTCGTAGGGCCGCCACCCTCATGTTTGATCCCTCGAATCACCCTTATCTCAATTCCATAAAACATGCTCCGCTCCAAGGCAAGATTGCCCCCTTCAAGCTTCTGGTGAACACTTTGCTTAGCAGAATTCCTCTGTTGGCCACCCTGGCCAGTATAGATGATCACATCACCAGCATCCTCATCATCCTCATACCCACCTGACACAATAATGCTCGTCGCAATTGGCTCCCCATTCATACTATGGCTAGCCGGGACATAATCGATTCCGGCCTGACCCATACCGTGCAATCCAATCACACACAATTCCATCCGGAAAAAGAATATATCGCCGATGTAAACCCCAGGGATAGAACCAATTATTCGCTTCTCTCGGTTCAGCCAAAGACCACGATCTTTCATCATCGACCCAGCTTTCAAATCCCCTCTCATTCTCTTCCCAAGCCCTAAACTTCTCCCTCTTTCCTCTTCTTGAAGCAAGAAAATTCGCATAGACTCATAAAGCATCCTTGTCCTCCTCACCAAATCCCTAAAGTATCTCTGATCCTCAATTCCAAGATCCGTAACCCTAACCATCTCAGCCGACCGATGCTTCTTCGATTTCGCAACGATAGCCGAAGAAACCCTAGTTTCCTCCGCCACCTGAGGAACGATTGACCGTGAATCCGGATTCAAAACCTCTGCTTGTCCGTAACTTTGCATTTTCTTGGCGAAAGCAGACCGGAAAAGCTCAGATATTCGGAAGAACTCTGAGTAGACATCGTTTTCTTCGGCTGTAATCTCCGGAACCGGGAAAAGTTCTTGCACGGAATTAGGGTTAGGGTTAGTGAAAGGGTTAGGGTTAGGATTTGAGAAGTAGGGCTGTTGTACATCGAGGGGTTCGAGCTTGGGCTCGATTTTGGGAGAAATGGTGTGATCAGGGGGTAGATTCAAGTCTAGAAATGGGACTATAGAACCCATGTTTTAGGAGATCTCTTTAAGAAAATCTATCGAAAGAAGGAAAATCCATTACAGAGATTTTTTAGTTTTGCAGAGATTTGAAGGTCTGTTCATGGCGTCATTTGGAGAATGAACAAGACAACGCTACTTGTCTGAAGAGTCACTTAGATTATACCTGAAACACGTAACAAAATTACCCTAGTGTTGTTAAGAATAACGGAATTACCTCACACACCCCCTCCATGCGCACGCACACCGCACACGTGAAGCACTGAACTCGTCTCGTGTCCTTTTTTCCATCTTGCGGGGATATGATCCGTACACTTGTCCGTTATTATTATAAACAAATCGCAGCCGTCCACGTACTGTTTAAGTGAGACCTAGGTCAAAATTGGTAGAAAATATTAGGTCAAGTGACGGTAGCTCGAATCTTCGTGGAGTAAACCTTCACTCACGCAATCACACCCCGGTGTGAGCGAACCCGATCACAGCCCACAGTATGAGCCACGTGGCACACTCTTAAAGGGCGCTGACTGTATGGATGTTTGGCCAATCACTAGGTGTACCTGAAAACCAAAAATAAGCCTGATTAGTGATTTACAACACCTTTGGATCTGTGCACCCAAACAACGCTCAATAATGCTCGAATTCCTACGGTTAAAATCAACCCATGAAAATAACTTCAATCCAACACTTAGAAATCATTGATCAGTTCATTTTTGTATCGTAGGTCCACCTAGTGATTGACCAAACATCCATGCGGTCATCGTCCACTAAGGGTGTGCCACGTGACTCGTAATGCGGGCTTTGATCGGCTTCGCTCACACCGGGTGTGAACGAAGATTTACACTTCGTGGGTATGGGTTTTACTGGAGCAATAGTCGAGTAAACCTCGATGACTCTGCTGCAGCCAATATGAACCACGTAGAACATTCTTAAGAGGTCACTGACCGTATTGATGTTTATCTAATCACTAGATGGACCTACAAACCAAAAATAAACTTGATCGCTGATTTCTAAGCGTTGGATTGAAGTTATTTTCATTGGTTGATTTTAACCGTAGGAATTTGAGCATTATTTGGGTACAAAGATCCCAAGGTTTTAAATCACTAATCAGGCTGATTTTTCGTTTGTAGGCCCACCTAGTGATTTGCCAAACTCCATACATAAATGTGTCGGGTGGCTCATATTGACTGCACTCAGCTGGGTGTCATCGAAGTTTTACTCATAATCCAGCAACTCTTGACAGGAGTGCAGGGGTTTCTTTAAACATGGAAGCTGATGTGTCCTTCCCTAATTGGCCCACGGGTATCTCCAATTGGCCCTACACCTACTCCCATTTTAGCAAGTTTTTAGCTAAATAACACTGGCGCGTGGCAAAAGGAGGCATGGGTGTCCATGTGCAAAAAAGGCCAACCCTACAGTGAAGTATTATGGAATGTCACACCACAAAAAAAAATCCACTTTTATACGCGGGAAAATTGCATTTTCTTGCAAAAACATAATTTTCCAATATAATGTTTTCTGAAAAAATGAGATTTTCCTGTCCCGACTCCCAAGGTTAGAATTCATTTCTGTTACACAAATTTTCAGGTGTAATCAAACAGCCAAAGATGGGATTTTCCAGGAAAATTATCTGTTTAGTCAAACACGCCCCCAATTGGGAAATTTTTTATAAAAATGGAGAAGACAAAACTGCCCTTTGCTGTCGCCGTACCCTCTGAGGGCATTTTCGTCTAGTAGAATTACGCTTACTTATCGTTTGAAATTTGGGTTTCCCGCTTTTATTATGCCACGCTGTGCATGTGGTAAACAAATACTTGATAGTACATTTTGGAGGCTGCACTGTACTATGATGTACGGGAGCTATATTAATCGTTCAAAATTCTCCCCACCCCCAAAAATAAAAGAAAATGCCACTTGGCACCCTCTTGAGGAGAAAACATTCGCTGTCCCGAGGGGGACTTCAAACTTTGATGTCCCCTCCCAAAATGTGAGACAAGTACCCTTGTTAACCACCAACCAGGGACTTATGGGGGTGAGAAAATTTTTCGCTGGCCCCAGGGGACTTCAAATTTTGATGTCCCCCTCCCAAAATTTCTGACAAGCACCCCTTTTTGACCACTAACAAAGGGCTTAGCCAGGGTTGAGTTAAGGGATTGGGGTACTTGTCAGACATTTTGGGTGGGGAGACTTTAGTTTGAAGTCCTCCAGGGCCAGCGAATGTTTTCTCTATGCGGGTTGAGTTAAGGGATTGCAGTATGTGTCTGACATTTTGGGTGGGGAGACTTCAAAGTTTGAAATCCCCTGGGGCCAACGAATGTTTTCTCCTCTTTGAGAGCCACTGAGACCAGAATGTTTGGCCTACCCCATGGTGTATCTAAACACCAAAAATCAGCTTGATTGGTGATTTGTAGCCGTTGCCTTTGAATACCGCAAAAAAAAATGCACAAATCCAACTGCTAGAATCACCTCAAGCTGATTTTAGTGTGTAGCTCCCAAGTGATGGAAAAATTTTAGATGCGGAGGGCTCTAGTGGACCTACATAGCTCATTTTTTGGGGCCCACTAACCAGCATTGATGTTTAGCCACCCCTTGGTGGATATATGCACCACAAATCAGCTTGATTGATTATTTCTAGCAGTTGGATTAAGTACCCAAAAAATATGCAAAAAACATGCCTGAATCCAACGACTAGAAATAATCTCAAAAAAGTGCTAAAATCTATGGCTTGAGAAAACTAATCAGACTGGTTTTTGGCATGTATATCTACCAAGGGGTGGGATAGACATCCATGCGGTCAGTGAGCCCAAAAAGATGAGCTATGTAAGGCCAGTTGAGCCCTCTGCATCAACTCCATCCAAAGTCCGCTGCATCTAAATTTTTTCCCCAAGTGATGGGTTAAAGTTAAACATCCGTACATTAGTGGACCCAAAAGAGTATGCCATGTGGTATTTTTGGGAGGTATGGAGAATTTTCAACATTAAAAAGATTTCCCATGGGATAAAACTTTGATGATCATTGAAGCCCTCTCTACCAATGAGTTCCTGGCATGAACCCGAGTGCTTTTGCCCCGTACCCATGTGTGCTTTTAAGATTTCTTTTCTAGGCACATGGGTACATGGCAAGAAGCACTAGGCGTACGTGCCCGGGAATTCATTAGTAGTCACAGGGCTTTAATAACAACAGGTTGTCATCAAAGTTTTACTCCCATGTTCAATGTTTGGAATATCAAATTGAACTCGGATATTCTTGGATATTCTTCCTTTAGATTTGAATTCAGATATGCTCGAATTGGATTCCAACAATATTTGTTGTTTTCTTAGGAATGTGAAAAAAACAAACTATCTCGATATATTCTCTATGTAAGGTTCCTTGGGTTTGCTTTTGAAATGTGTGGAGTCCCACTCGGATTAAGAATCTGAGAATCTAAACATTATTATATTTTGAAAACTTACTATTATTAAAATACAATTTCGGAAAGTTAATTATTGAAAATATTTAATTTTTGGAAATTTTCTTACAAACTTCTTTTTTCAAAACCTTTTTTTTTCTTTTCAAAAACTTTCCTTTTTGGAAGCTTCGCTTTTTTGTGACTTGACAAGAATTAAGGTTTTGGTCCGAAAATTTGGATATGGAGTAGAAATGTTTTAGACACGTAATGTCGCCTCATCGAAATCAATTTATACTCAAAAATTAGGAGAATGAGACTAGGATCCTACCCAACTCAAAGGTTTATATAGTGAAAGTATGATATATAGACTCTACGAGAAAAAATTCGCTGGCCCTGGGGTCCTTCAAACTTTGAAGGTCCCCTCCCAAAATGTTTGACACGTACCCTTTGTTAACCACCCTTAACCAACTAACCAAGGTTTAACGTGGGTTGGGTTTAGGCCTTGAAGTACCTGTCAGACATTTTGGCAGGGGGACCTACAAAGTTTGAAGGACCTCGGGACCAGCTAATTTTTTTCTCTAGACTCTAGGGTCTATAAACTACTTTATGATCTATGAGAAATTTAGAGAATTTAATCTAAAAATAAATAAATATTATGCAAAAGAAATAAATAGAATTATTCAACTAACTAAATTTAAAGCATGCTAGGGAATTAAAGAAAATATGTAATCTATATAACAAAACAGGACCGTTGTCTCCCCCTCTTATCCAGCTTCATAAAGGATGGCCGAGATCTTATCACACCAAATGGACAGTGGATCTCAGCCACTCACACCCAATTTTGACAAACTCTTTGAGTGCCATCCTATTTACCTACATATAAGGAATGAAATAGGTTGGATTTACATATAGCCCAAGGGTCAGGCTCAGGAGCCCCACTTTTTATCCCTCAAGAGGGGTGTTACCGTTAAAACGGCTATTAAAACGAATTGAAACGGCCAGGGGCAAAAATGGAAAAAATAAATTTTAATGATTTTAATGGAAAAAAGTGGTGCTGAAATTCAAAATTCAAAATTTGAAAATTAAAAATTAAAAAATAATAATAGAATTTAACGGAAATTTAATGGTTTTCTTATACCCCTCTTATCTTATATGGCTTCAATGATGAGTGGCTAAGATCAACTATGCTTCATATCGATGGCTGAGATTAACTCTCACCCGATTTTTACAAACACTTTGTCGGAAAGTGCCACGGGCACGGGCCACCCACGCATATATCAAGACAACTCAGTTGTATTCTCTTATCTTATCCATCCATCTAATGTGGACAGTTAGATAAAGAGTAGTTGAGGTCAAATCCATCGATCTAATATGGACGATTAGATTTCAGCCACTCAATCCGCCTCATTTGACCTCAATTTATTCAAAATTTAAATTTAAATTATAACAGCCGTTATAATGGAAAAAATGGTAACGCCCTAGTCCGTTATACCATTTGAGTGCCGAAGGCACCTTTTGCAAGTGCTTTTGTCGGAGAGTGCCGTGGGCATGGGCCATTTACTATTCTATATAACAAAACACATTGGTTGTCTCCCTACTTATACCTCCTCTTATAAGCATCAACAAAGAAGGGCCGAGATCTAATCCTCCCCCAAATGGACGGTGGATCTCTGCCACTCACCTGATTTTGGCAAATTCTTTGTCAAGGAGTGCCGATGGCACGGGGCACCCACTAGTTCTATAATAATGCAAAGAAAGCATATCACCACATCAAATTTAAGATGCATAAAATTTTATCCTACTCAATTAAATTAAAAAACACGCGAAAGTACTAAAATGAAACCTACAGTGATAATAAAAAAATATTCTAACAAAAACATGCAATAAGACTACTGCATAAATCCTATGAAAATTGTAGAGCAATTAAACCTATTTAAAGTATCAAAAAATAAACTCAACAAAAGTCTATAAAATTGTAGAGAACTTAAACATATCTACAGCATGGAAAACAAATTAAATAGAACCTAAGAGAATCGTAGAGAAATTAAATCTCGTTAAAACATTTGAAAAGACAGAAGAAAAAAGATTTGACCTAATACATGCATTAGAAATTAAAGAAAAGATCTATAAAAATTGTAAAACATTTAAATTATCCTAGAACACTCAAATATACTAAAATGAAACTTGGAAAGACATTATTGATCTAAAACATTTTGAAATTAGAGTTAAGCATGCATAAAGATTAAACCTAATTCAATATACATTATAATCCTTTTTATAACTCTTGTTAGAATAGAAAATCTAATATTTTTATTGTATTTTTAATTTTTTTGTACTTTTTAAATCTAATTTTTTGTACTTTGCAATTTATTAGAATTAGAGGATTATTTTTATAATTTTTAAAGAAGTGTTATTTTATAATTTTTAAGTAGTTGAGAAGGTGATTGTAATTTCATGACTAGAGATTTAGGCTTCTCTCATCTATAAATAGATGAGGTAGGGTAAAGAAAAGAGGATTCTATTTTAAATAAAAAATAAAAAAATTTAGAATATCTAGACAATTAAGAAGGGAGAATTAGATGTGAGAACACTCTCTCCCATTTTGAAATAAAGAGAGATTAATAATGGAACAATTTTGGTGGTAATTTCTTTCGTATTATCTTTTATTTTTGTAAAAATTCTTTTATCTTTCATTAAAAATAGCATACTTTCGTTTATCCATTCGTTTTCTTTATTCGACTCATCGATTGGGACAAGGGGTAAAGGTGAATTATCTTTTCTTTTATACTTAGAATTTTGATCTCGTGAGACATACTAGTTTGACAGGTTGAGGTGCTATTTAATCTCAAGCGACCCAAAACCCTCGAATACATATAGGTAATTAATTAAATCAAATCAAATGAGAGGGAGGCCTACTCATATGTAGCCCATGGTTACACTTATGTTGACTATCATTTGTCGGTATGTCGAATCGTGGTACCTCTTCTCTACTCTAATATTGTTGGAGTCTTACAGTCTCTTTCAACTCTTTTCATTGTGTTCAAAATGTGCGAGATGGGGTATTTGTAGTTGAAGGCCAGAGTAGCTCTATGGCTTGGATGTGTTTAGGCAATTCAAGCAACTTTCTGGTGGCTCAAATCAAATTCCAAAAGGTTCTTGGAAACTACTATGGGAATATTCACCTCATATATCTTTTAAAATATCAACCTTAGATTCAAACTCAAGCTTATGAAAGTTTAAGGGTTTGATGCCAAAATCGACTATAACATAATCTGACAATTTGTTGAATTTCATCAAATATGAGAAAATTGATTACTCATTAGAAAATGTATTTTTAAGGAAACCAAATAAGAGGTCAAAAATCTCATTTGAGGTTTGTAACACTAAATTGGGACAACCTCAGAGGTATTTTGTAATACCTCTTATAAGAAAATCATTATAAGTCTAAATCATATGGGACCTATGCTATTTTGTAATACCCTTGATTTGTTTTACTTAGATCCGTATGGACCTTAATGTAAGTCTGTGCTTGTAAAACCTTAATTTTTTTAAAGGGTATTTTAGTAATATTACAACTTATGGGTAATTTAATAAATTTACTTTCTTATAAATATACATGATGATTGGTGAGCTAACTTAGTAACTCCAAAAACTCTAGTGTCATATTTTACTTAGAACACTTTAGACGAATTTCAAATTAGAAAGGCATTTTTTATCATTTGTATATTATGGGTAATTTAGTCATTTCACTTTATATTTTTGAGTATATATGAACACTAGATTAGTAATATTATATGTTATCTACAACTTTTGGAAACTTTCAAACAAATTCATTATGAGGGTTTTTTGCTAATTTCTTAGTAAGGTAATTTTCATACTTTTTCATGAAAATATTTTTAGTAGCTAATTTGGTAAATTATATTATTTAGGATAGACCCAACATTTTAGGAGGCATCCAAGTTGTACATTTTGGAAGTTATTCAAAAAATAAAAATTCCCTTATCATCAACTTGTCATTTTTTATTTTGTGATTTTATATGGTTATGGATATGATCATGTGGGTTATGTGGGCTTGACGTATATGTTCACAATATATGTATAAATGGTGTGTGTCATCACATACTACTTTATTTTCTGATTACATATTGATTTAATTTTATGTAAATGTACATATGTTATAATCCATGTTGAATTTTAATTTTTATATTTTATGTTGTAATCCTTATTTAGATAGTTTGTGTGAGGACGGGGAGTACCCCACTACTTATAAAAATGTTGAAAACTTGTAGGGGTCTTATCCCTTAGAGAGAAGATGATGAGGTGACTTGAATTACATTGAGCAAAAAATGGGCAAATTTTTGGGTGCATTAGGGTTTAGGAGTTGACACACCTGATTTGATCCTAGCCATTGATTGTGGGTAATGTGGACACATTGCCTAATGCAAAAACATTAGGCCCTTTTAGGAAGGGGAGAAAATGAAATTATCCACTAATAGAAGGAGAAAATACACATCATCAAAATAGACCACATTCATGTGAGATGGTTTTTACAAGAAAAATAAGAAATTTATTTTTACCTCATCTTAGTATTTCCAAAACTTTTTCAAAATGCACATATTGTGTTTCTCTTCACCTGTCTCATTCTTCCGAGGAGAAGTTTTTTGCAGAGGCACCCTTTAAACGTTATGCTAAAACCTCAAGTTTTTTGCAGAGGCACTCTTTAAATGTTATGCTAAAACCGCCAAAAAATTATCCTACCAGAAAATTGCACATTTTTATAAAATGTAGGTAAGATAGAGTATTGTTCAAGTTTGTACAACTTTCTCTCCTATAATAATAAAGTGTCATTATGATAAAACAACTTTAATACATGTTGTTTATTTGGTTATCTCTTAATGAGAGTCATGTAAATTTCCTATTTGAGAAAATATCTGTATGAGGGACTTTAGTCCAAGGATTTATTCCTCCAATAATTAATGTTTTAATAAAAATGACGTTATCGAGATGCAAAAATGTTTTCAAAAGAATCCCTCTATGAAAATCTCTAATTGAACATTTGGATAAGGAAATCCACAATTGATAATACGGACTACCACATGGAAGTCTTGAATTGGTCCTTTTTATAAGGGACCATGGCGCACCGCAAATGATAATGTCATCCGCATAATGATCCCTTTGAGGGCCTAAAACACCTTAACCCGGGTGATGACGTAGCTTGGAGTATGGGTTCTCCCTCTTTTAAGAGTGAGAGATTGAGGGTTTTCGTAAATATCTTTTATCAACCTGTAGAACACAACCTTATCACGGGTTGTCTCTCCCCTTTTGTTGGTGAGAAAAATATTTTTACTTCATCTCTCTCTCACCATTTTTAATAATTGGGCTGGTGTATTCAATTATGTACAACTATGAGGGTATTTAAAAGAATACTTTCCACTTTGTCCTATAGCTTGAGTAGTCACCCATCATACTCTATTACATCATTTAAAATAACCCCGTTTTAACGGTTTTAATGGTCGTTAAAATCATAACGCCCCAAGCCCGTTACGTTAAGAACCGTTTTGTTATTTTTTTTTATTTGTTTTAACGACCGTTATTTTTTTAAAAAATTCATTATTTTTGTTTTTGAAAATTTGAAATTCAAATTTTGTATTTTGAATTTCAGCACCATTTTTTCTTTTTCTTTTTTTGCCATTATTTTCGTTAAATTCCCTTTCCTTCCATTTTTCATTTATGCCCATGTCCGTTACAATTCTTTTTAACGGTAACGCCCCTAGTCTGTTATACCATTAAAACTACCTCTTTTAAACCTTGTTCTATTTCTCTTCTTTTTATGTCAAAGAAGAAAAATGGATGTAATAATACTCATTTTCTTCTTCATTTTTATATTACACCAAAAGATGAGGTAATGGTGATGTGTCACCACCACATTTATCTTTCTCTTACTTTTAAGAAAAAGATTTAATTCTCTCTCACGTTTTATAGGAAAGTGCTAATCCACAGATAACTAGATATAAAGTATATGGTTGAGGCTATTTGACCATTGGATTCAAAAGATCTATCGTACACGAGGCAACAACTGAAAAAATAAAATAGTTGTTGTAAAGAATAAATTCATATTCTAGTTTTGACAAAGATCCTGTGTGACATAAACATTTTTGTAACAATTCCTACGAGCACCAAAGTAGCTTTGAAGATGTTGTGGTACACGTACTTCGCCGAATACGTGAAGACTAAAAGATAAAGATAGCAAGAATCAAATGATTGACGACACGAGTCATCTAAGGAACGGCTACTTGTTCGTTGAAGATTGTATATGATCGTATAGGAAGGTAAGTGACCTAGTAGCCATAGGAATAAATTTGTAATAGATAAAAATATAATGGTTGCACCTAGTCACAGGATAGACCCAGGTCAATGAGCAAAAGAAGTAAAAGATTGACTAGGGAAAGTCCAATCAATTAGAGGTTACTCTACAATCTATTAGACTGATTGGACTGTGAACCAATTGATTGGACCCTACATGACAAAACACTCTTATTGTACAATCGATTGGAGTTTACTTTACAATCGATTGAACCATCTAGGACAGAACTTCCAAAGGATACAATCGATTGGACCCTAAGTATAATCAATTGTAATGACAAACAAAAAACATCCGAACAGTACAATCGATTGGCCTGGAGTCCGATCGATTGGACCAAGAGTACCATTGATTAGACTTCGCAGAAATTGTCAAATTTTATATCCAATTTTTGTGGTCCCACTTTCCCATTACTTGCATGCACAACCTTGGAATTCTAAACTCTTATAAATAGAGCTCCTCTTATGCTTTATTAAATATACACTGACAGACAATAAGAGTGAGTTTCTAAATAAGAGTTGTCCATTACGAAGAGGAAAAGCCCTAGTTCTCATTGTTATCAATATGAGCTTTTCTTTTCTCTTAGATCAAAGCTTAGTGCTTGATCTCCACTCTGCCAAGGTTTTCATCTAGAATCCTAACATAGTAAGAGTACTAGTGCATCTCAACACTATTTGAACGACTTTGGGGTTCAAGGTGTACTGAATACTTCACCTGTGGTAGCAATCGCACATTGTATGAGAATTAAGATCGGGGTGTACTGATCGATGATAAGTTTGGGGTATACTAAACTGAACAAGCGGCAAAGCTTTTGTGATTAGGAAAGCGTTTGTGACTCATAGTGTGCAGCTAGAGGATGTGGACGGGTGACACTGGCTAAGGTTAGATGATGTATTTGTAACGGTGCTGCGTATGTAACTTTTGTAACTTAAAACTTCTCAGTTAGTGATACTTTCCGTCTGGACATGATCCCGTAGTTTTCATTGGCTAAGGTTTCCACATAAAAACTCGCATGTTCTGTTGTTGTTGGTTGTTTGTCTTTCGCATCTTATTTAGATTGTTACAAATGATTCAGATAAAATATATCACGGAGATATATTCAATCTACTCGATTGTGATAATCACATTTTGATCAATCAATTGTTTTATACTATGGCATGCAATTTTATTTCCCCTACCAAGACCAAGAAATTGTGTTACGTTAAAGAGAATTTTAATACCTAATCAATCCCCCTCCCCTTCTAGGTATTCTGAATAGAGAAAATGGACTAAATTTCAGTTGCCTCTCAGATCTCTTGAATCCTAAGGTCAATGGCCTCAACTACACATTTTTGTCCGGTTATCTGTGTGGTAGCATTCTTTTTATATGGGTTGGGATCCGTAGACTCATTTCACCCAAACTCTCAACCTTAGATTTCTTGAAATCCAATGATGGTTTTGCTTTGGGAAAGTGAATGCCAGCTCACTATCAACCACGGATGGATTTCAAGAAATCCAAAGCTAAGAGTTTGGGTGAAAAACTTGAGTAAAAATTTGAGTCTCCGAATCCTGTGCCTTTTTATATTAAAGGAGTGGACATAGGGTAATGATGTGTTATTACTGTTATTATATTCTCTCTCCTCCTTTAAAGAAGATACTATATGCACATGAATGTACAAACTTCCTGCGCCATGCTTTGGACATGTTTGCATACTTATGACACATATGTAATTTTGTACACCTCATACGTGTTTGAGATACCACAATGCTTGTATAGACACATGGTGCTCCTTTGAATCACCATCTTGAAGGCAGGCCCACCACATCTATATATTCACAGTTGTAAATATTTCGTCACCGACACTCTGTTTGGATTCCCAAATTCTCAACACCATTATCAACCACTAAAAATCAATTTAATGCATTTGTAATTTTATTTCATGAAATCGTCGAAAGGAATTAACCAAAACAACTTTAATATTCAAGCACAAGCAACTAAAAAACAACAAATCATAAAATCCATAATTTCTTCAACTTTCCTTCATTCAAGAATACTAGGGGATGCCACGTGCAATGCACGTGCACCTTACATGTGGCATATATACTCTTGGAGACCACTGACCATATAGATGTTTGGCCCATCCCTAGTTGGACCTACATACCAAAATTCATCATGATTAGTAATTTCTATCTGTTGGATTAGAGTCTTTTTCATGGTTTTTTTTTTTACCATGCATTTCTAACAATATTTGGGGTACACAGATTAAATGGATAGAAATCACTAATTAGGCTGATTTTTGTTACTTAGGTCCATCTAGGGATGGGCCAAACATCCATACGGTCAGTAGCCTCTAATAGTGTATCACATGGCTCACACTATGGGTCGTCATCAACTTTGATGATGGAAATCATCATCAAATTTTTTCTAGGGATAGAGTTCAGGTGCCACGGCGGGGATCAATAAATGCTTTCACAATTGGGTTAAAATGTTAAATGATCAGAGCACCCCTATAAAGTAAAAAAAAAAAAAAAAACTATGAGAGAAGCAATGCTTATAAATTTAAGAAATTTGAGGGTCATATTAGAATAAGGATTTTTTTAATATTTTAATAAGAGAGGGGCATTGAATGAACTGCAGGCGACGTATGCCTTTCGACACTAAAAGACCAAAACACCCCTGCCAAGTGGAAAAAAAGTTTAAAGAATTAAAGACATTTTGGAAATTATGGGGGATAGCATGAGTAGCCCCAAAAACCCCTTTGCTTTTTAAGATTACTAAATATTCAATTAAAACCTAATGATACAAAAAATTTTGAACAACAGATTTATGTAGAGATAGAAAGAGAGTATTGGTGAAAACAATCAACCAATTTTCCCACAACCACGGGGCAAAAACTTGGTGGAGGTCAGCTAGATTGCCAACTAGGTGGTCCGCTTACAATTTCATTCTGGGGTTGGATCAAAGTACAACCGTCAGTCATGCCTGAGCAAAAAAAAAAAATAGAATATTAATATTTTTTTCACAAATAGTGGTTGTTCTAAGGCTAAGCCTGCATCTTTTCTTTTTTTTTGGATTTGGACATTATTTTTGAAATATTGTAATGGATACGGGCATTATCGTTATAACGACAATAACTTTCAATATAACAGTCATTTTTTTAAATCATACCATGAAGTCAAAGCCATTACAAGGATAAAAGTTCTTTTGTTGAAGTCAGTCCACTAATTGAACTGTAATACCCTGAACTTTTGTTCATTAATTTTTGAATAAATTAATTATAAAAAGTTGAATTTGACTCCTTAATTTCTTTTTCTACAATTTATTTTTAATGATAATTAACTATATTTCTATTGTGACATATGAGTGACATAGTCGTAATAAATAATTAATGAGTTATACTTGTTGAATGGGCCCGTAGGGCCAATTTATAGGCCTTTTGGGCTTAATAATAATCTTAAATGCTACTTGATACCTATAGGCCTTAGGCCCATTTTTAGCCCAAATCCATCTTAAAATAAGTCTTTTAGTGAGTTATAAAATTCACCCATTTTAAAGTGATGAAAATCATTTAAAATTAGAAACTCTACATCATAAACCTATTTAATAAAGCATTGGGAGCTTGTGAACTCTTACAAACCCTAAACCATTACTCAAATATTTCTCTCATCTTTATCTCCCTCTTCCTCCATTGAAGCACCTCCATTAAAGAAGAAACTTGAAGAACATTTGAAGCCCTAGAAACACCATAGTCTGTCACCATTTGACATCATCCATGAGACAAAAATATTGATGAGACCCCGAAGCATAACATACTAGAAAAATGACTTCATCCGACAACAATCAAAGAAATATACTACACATTTTCTTCTCTCTCGAATCTAAGAGAAAGTAATAACAAGTAAGTACACTCTTCTATAATTTTTCGATTAATCAATTTGGGTTATACTCTTTGTATATGTGTTGCACTCGAATGTATTAAAATTTTGGAGATCTATTGAATTGTTAAATATTGAATAACATACTTTTTTAAAGTGTGAGATTGATCCCAATAGTTAAAAATTTTTAAGCAAGAAAGGTCTGGAGCCTTTGAGTGCAAAGCCCTAAACCCCTATAGAAGAGTTCTTAGTTGAACTGCTCCCGGTGTGAGAAGGAGAAAGAGACTCATTGTGGGTATTGGTTGTATCCACATATTAATTTCGGATCATAGTTTATTTTGAAATATTTGTTATTCTTGTTCCGTACCTATACTCTGCGTATGAACTATTGATTGATAGAACTATCATAGATATGATGTAGTGATTAAATTGGCTTTCATAAGCTCATAATTCAACCGATAATATTTTTCAAATTATTTGTTGATAGAAGAAATGATAGACTAAAAGATGGTGTACAAAAGAATATTGAAGCGTTCATTGAAGACACATAGTTTTATTTATTTATTTTGATTTTATAATTGTAATAACTTGAATTTTAACTTTATTGATCTATTTTGAATCTAAATTAATTGATTTAGTACTTTTATTTTATTATTTATATTTTAATAAAATATATAATCTGACCCACATGTAGTGTTTTGCAATAATCAAATTATGTTCTTTTTTAACAAAACTCGTTAGGGCCAGTTGAGAGTGAAAATTTGTTACAATAAAATAGTAGATGATATTTTGGGCAAAGTGCTTTCACAAAATATACTTAAAAATAATTTTTTAATAGTAAATAATTAATAAGATAATTTTTTATTGAAATTATATTTTTTAAAATTTTTACTTCTATCTGCTAAAATTCTGAAAAGTTAATTCAAAAGGCATATCAAACAAAAGTTTTAGCCAAAACGTCTTTACAAAATATTTTTATTTTGATCTATTATGAATTACGATCATTTTTAAAAATTATTCAGAGTACTTATTTTTTTATTTTTATCACACCCTAGATCTTGGGTAAATTTAGGCATTCGGGTCAGATCCGGGTGCCTGGATCCGAGGCGTGACATAACAATTTATATAGGAGTCATTCAGAGTAATAGGCAACGAGGTAGTCATATTTAACATGTATTATGAGGTCCCCCATCGATAAAACCAAGAATTAATCTTTGGTCCAGCTGAGGTGTTCAAAATTGGTCCAATGACGGTTCCTTGCATGCCATTTAGGGGTGTCAATTTGTACCCGATTAACCAAAGCCCGGTAAGAACCGGTCACGATTATTTTGATTCAGGGACTACCTATTTCAAAATCGAACCCAAAAAGATGGAGAATCGTAGTATGTAATAGGTTTCTATTTTTTCTAGTAATTTCGTTTGCTTGCAAGACAGGAAAAATTAGTGATGAGCCAAAATCCCGAGGAGTCAATGAGTGACCCTCTAAAAATGACATGTAGCACACTTTTCAAGCCCATGGACCACCTGGAATGATGGTTGGCCCACCCTTGGTGGTTCTACAAACAAAAACTAGCTTGTTTGATTTTCTTTAGCTGGTGGATTTAATACCCAAAAATGCTTAAATCTACTTCTATAATCATTCCTTAAAAAGTACTAAAATCTAATGGCTGAAGATAATCGATCAGGATGATTTTTTTATGAATATAGCCAACAAGGGGTGGGCTAAACATCCACACCGTGGCATTTTTAGAGGGCTACTAATTGACTCATCGTGCAAAACATTTTCCACAATATAAAGGGGTTGGTCTTTAGATTCCTTCACATGGCTTACATATGAACTAAGCTAGACCGTTCAATGGTAGGCCTCAATCCGAAGAATCATATACATCGGATTACTATTCATTCAGTAGCAAAATGTTTGAAATTCAAATGAAGGCGATCTTGTAGTTTTACAAACATAAAAGCCCACTTTTTTCTGTGGTGAACAAGAGAATGTAATAGATTGAATGGTTATGATTGCATAATTGAGTTAGAGAATAGAGAGGAGAGATTTTAAGCATTTATCAAAAGATGTGTTAGAAATCCAAGCCAATCTTAAGTTACTGTAGTATGCAGTTTTTGCTCATTGATGGATGTATGATCCATAGGGCACTCTTGAGACCACTGACTGTATGGATATTTGTTCCATCCCTAAATGAACTTACATACCAAAAATCAGCTTTATTGGCGATTTCTAACCATTGGATTTGAGTCCTTTTCATGAGTTGATTTTTAGCAATGGGGTTCAAACATTATTTGGGATACTCACATTGAATGACTAGAAATCACCAACAAGGCCAATTTTTGGTTTGTATGTCCATATAGGAATGGGCCAAACTTCCATATGGTCAGTGATCTCTAAATGTAACTTTTTTTTTTGTAGTTACATGGCTTTCTTTTAGAGAGAAAAAGTCATGCCTACATATAAGCTTGTGTGTGGTATGCCTCATTTGTACATGTGAGATAGATTTTTTACAAGAAAAATAAGAAATTTAATTTGACCTTGTATTAGTATTTTCAAAACTTTCTCGAGATATACACATTGTGTTTTTCTTCACCTTTCTTCTTCTCCCGTGGAGAAAGTTTTTGTAGAGGCACTCTTCAAAAGTTTTGCCCAAACCTCTAAAAAAATTGTATTACCAAAAATTTCATCTTTTATAATAAAACAACATTCTCTCCTCCAATAATACAGTGTCATTATTGTAAAACAACTCTAATACAGGTTGTTCCTTCAATTCTCTTTAATGAATCATTTGGATTTTCTTATTTGAGAAAATCTCTATATGAGAGATAAGAATTTAATCCTCTAATAATTAGAGTTTTAATAAAAGTGGCATTATCGATAAGCGAAAAAGTTTTCAAGAGAATCGCTATGTCGAAATCTCTAATTGAAAACTTGGATAAGGAAATCCAAAATTGATAATGTGGACTACCACTTGGCAATCTTGAATTGGTCCTTTTTATAAGGGGCCAAGGTGTACCGTAAATGATAATGCCAGTCACATTATCCCTTTGAGGGCCTAAAACACCTTACCCCAGGAGATGACGTGACCTGCAGTATGGGTTCTCCCTCTTTTATGAGTGAGATTAAGTAGTCACTTGTTGTACTCTCTTCCTCTTCTTTTTTATGTTAAAGAAGAAAACAAGGGATGTAATAAATATTTCTTTTCTTTTCTTTTTAAATTATAACAAAAGAAAAGGCAAAGGTGATTTTTTTTGTAAGGGTAAAAATTGTATTAGATGGAGACCTTTAGAAGTTTTTATTTTTTTATTTTTTTAAAGAACCTCCATCTATGGGAGGATATATATTAATAAGAAAGAAAAAATACACCTAGATAGGGGGCAGGATCTAGATGAGCCTGACCCCTCAAGAGAGCTATACATCATAAATGCACTGCCATGGATCTGACATAACCCAAAAAATAGGCTATGGACGAAATCAATACAACAACAAAAAGATGTTAAAAACAGTCCAGAGAAAAGGGAAAGCCTACCAAAAAGGAAACAAAATGACCAAAGCAATGCAGGACAATGAACACCCAAACCAATCTAAAATTATTACACCCTTCACCACTAATTCCTCCCACTACTAAACAAATTGGACCATTTGAATACGATTTCCTTGAAACATATGCCACGCCCTTCGTCATACATCTTAACCCAAAAGTATACCAATGCCTTGATCTCCAAAACGATATGCTCTAAATTGAGACTTTTGCCCTCAAACACCCTATTATTTCTTTCCCTCCAGACACGTCATGACCACCTCACGACCGCCCACATCCTTCTCTCAAGTCTTCAATTCCAAACTCATTTTCTCTCCAAGCCAAAAATAACTCCTTAATTGATTTGGGAGCTACCCAAAACATCTCAAGCTCCACTAATACCCCTGTCCAAATAAGTCATGCTCTTCGACAATGTAAAAAAAATGATCCCCTGTTTTCTCACTTTGCAAACAAAGGGGACAATGATCCAAAACTCTTACTCTTCTCTTCTACAGAAAGTCCATAGTTTATAGGAAAATGCTACCCCATGTATAATAGGACAAAAAAGTATTGGTTGAGGATTTAACAATTGGATTCAAGAGATCCACAGTCCACGAGGCAACTGTGGATCTCTTGAATCCAATAATCAATGGCCTCAACCGCACATATTTTTGTCTGGTTATCCATGTTGTATGCATCATATATGAAAAGAGTGAAAAGAGGGTAATGATGTGTCATTACTGTTATTATATTCTCTCTCCTCCTTTAAGGGAGATACTATGTGTATATGAGCGTGTTAAGTTTAGTGTGCCATGCTTTGGGCATGTTTGCATACTTATGATGCATACATAATTTTGTACACCTCATATGTGTTTGAGATATTGTAATCCTCGTATAGACACATGGTGCTCCAATTGAACCACTATCTTGTAGGCAGGCCCACCATGATTATATATTCACAGCTGTGAATATTTCATTGCCGACAGTCTATTAGGATTCCCAAATTCTCATCGCCACTAAAATTCAATTTAATGGTTTTGTAAGTTTATTCCAAGAAATCCTCAAAAGGAATGTATCAAAACAACTTTAATAGTCAAACCCAAGAAACTAGTAAGCAACAAATCATAACATCTATCATTTCTTCAATTTTCCTTCATTCAAGAATATACAACCCCAAAAATCCAAAAGAAAAAGCATTTCTTCTCCCTTCGTGAAGAATACTAGGCTAAGCTTAAAATAAGCTAAAGTCAGCTTATAGCTTATAAAAAGTCCAGGTTTTAAGCTAATTTTTCCAGGTTCAGCATAAGTTACTGAAATTTGACTTACAGCTTATAGCTCATGCGGGAAGTAATTTCTAAAACTTAAGTGAAACTCTTTAAATACCTAAAAAATCCGCTTATTCCTTGAATACAAATTCTAAATGACCTAAACATTTAATAAAAAAATTTAAATGACAGAAATATCCTTATAATCATTTCATAACTTTTTAAAATGACCAATTCATCTTTTCTTACCCAAACCCAATGCTCTGACCCATAGCTATAAGCTATAGGCTATAAACTCGGGTTAAGCTTACCCAAACGCAGCCTAAATATTCAATTAGAATCCATTGAGACTAAAGATTGTCGTCTACCTATTATATTGACCTATTGATATTGAGTTATAGCAGGTTGATATTGAGTGATAGAAAGAGAGTATCGGTGAAAACAATCAAGCAATTCCCCCACAACCACATGACAAAAACTTGGTGGAGGTCAGCTGGCCGTAGCCGACTAAGTGGTCCGCTTACGATTTCCCTAGTGGGTTGGATCAAAGAACAGCTATCGGGCTACGGTGAAGTAAGGTTTTAAGTGGTCCATTATAACATTATAACGGTCCCTTAATGTTACCGTATGACTGTATAGCATGTCACATCAGTCACATCTGATCAATTAAAAAAGTCAAAATATTAATATTTTTTCCCAAAAATCCTCAATAACGGTATAAAGAATCATTTTTTGTCAAAAATAGTGGCCGTTCTAACACTAAACCCTTTTTTTTTTTCAGATTTGGGCATTATTTTCAAAAATAATATAACGGGGTGGGGGCGTTATCATTATAACGGCCGTTATTTTTGCTATAACAGTCGAATTTTCAAACCATGCTGTGAAATAAGAGGCCATTGTGAGGATAAAAGTTCCTTTTGTTGAAGTTGGTCCACTATGAAATAACGGCCGTTAGTCATATTTTTAACATGTATTCTGAAGTCCCCGAGAGACTAAACCAAGAATTAATCTTTGGTCCAACCGTGGCTTCCTTGCATGCCATGTAGGGGTGTCAATTTGTCCATTTGTCCCCGAGAATTCATTGGCTGTCACGGGCTTTGATGACAGTCATCAAAGTTTTACTCTTTAGAGACAAAAAAAAAAATATTCACTGGCCCGGGAGACTAGAACTTCAAACTTGGGGGGGGGGGAGCAAATTTTTTCCCCTGAGACCATCCCTAGATGAACCTACAAACCAAAAATCAGCTGTTGGATTTGAGTCCTTTTCATGGGTTGTATTTTAGCCATGGCATTCGAGCATTATTTGGGGTACTCACATTGAATGATTAGAAATCACGGCCAATTGTCTGTAGGTCCATATAGGAATGGTCGAACGTCCATACGGTCAGTGGTCTTTGAGAGTATGCCACGTGGCTGATATGGCCATCCATAAGTAGAAGTGGAGTCATTAATCTTTGGTTCAGTTGAGCTGATCAAGGACCCCACTGGTGGTTTGCTCCCCCACCGTTTAAACGCTCAGAAAATTATAACCGCTGTATTTTTTTCGATATAACAAAAATAACGACTATTATTTTCTGCAAAAAAATTGTTAAACTAACACCCGTTATTCTCTATTTTTCGGTTATTTTCTGTTATATAGTTTATTGAAAATTTGAAATTCAAAAATTGAATTTTGGCACCGTTTTTTTTCTTTATTTTCTGTTATTTTCCCTTTTTGCCCATGTGCGTTACAGTTCGTTATAACAGAATAAACAGTAACGCCCCCTAGTCCGTTATACCATTACAATGGTCCCTTTTAAACCTTGGTTTCCACTTTTTCCAGTCATGTAACCACGAAACCCGTGTATAGGTGGTAGTTCCAATTGAGCTCAACCTTGCGCAGTAGCAAATTTGGATGATTCAATAAGGGGGCAGTTTTGAAAATTTGGCAATTCAAGGGCAATTTTGGAAGATTTGATTTTTAAATGTAGAAAGGCGAATAACAGGGTCAAAGTATCTCTTGACGCCTCTAAGGGTTGCATGCGTTATGCTACTAGATAGATAATAAGCGATAATATCTTGGTAAGATTTTCAATGTAGTAAAATTGGTGATGGAAAGTAAAAGCAATCTCACTTTATTAGTTGGCAAAATTACACAATATTGATAATTCTCTTCAATTTAGGAGAAAGTGTTTTGGCTTGAGTGAGAGAGGACATTATTGAGAGCCCTATTGAAGGCCCACAAACAACACAATAGTGAACCCAATGATTTTAGGGTTTTTTCCGTGTCGTTGGATCGGAAACCCTAGAATCAACAAAGTTTGTAATTATCCTAGACTTTGATCCTGCAACATCAAGACAGTACTTGCACAGTGGAAAGTCGGATGTCGATCCGCACTCAATATTAGTTACGTTAGCACAATCAAGAACATGAAATAACGGAATATTGCCCAAAATGCTGCGGAAATCATGGAGAAGTGAGAATGATGGAAAAATTGGGATTTAAAACATGCATTTTTTTGTTTTGACAAGATCATATTAAAACATAAATAAAAGAAAGTAGTAAACACAACTAAGCTAAAAATTAATTTTATTCAACCAAATGTAGCTTACAATACTCGAATTAAAATTCTTGCAAATTCAAACTAACCAACTAAAAAGCGAGATATAGAAGAAAGAGAAAGATTAGAAAGAGAGAATAGAAAGTCTAGAATGACCTAGAGAGAGAAAGTAAAAAAGAAGAGAGAGAAAAGATAGAAAGAAGAGAATGAATTCTAGAGGAGAAACTAGAAAAACCCTAGAGAGAACATAGAAGTAGAGAGAGAAGGTAGAAAGAGAGAGACAAGAGGAAGAACTAGAGAGAGAAAATAGCTTTGAGAGAGAGAAAGTGATAGAGAAAGACTCACCATTGAAACTTACCCAGAGAATCGGGCTTGCCCATGATGAAAATGGTTCGGTTGAGGGAATACAGCCCGTGGGAGGTACTGCACAAGCATAGAGGAGGGTATGCCGTCCGGTAGAGATGGTGGTGGCTTGGAGAGATATTGAAGCAGCATGTGTGATTGTCAGTGGAGAACGGGAGTGATTGGGAGAACCCTACCTTTATTTGCAGACCGTGAAAGCAATGGAAAAGAGGATGGTGGTGAAATCGATGGGCAAAGGTGTAGTGCACCCCAAGGCCATTGGAGAAGAGTTTCTAGGCCGTGGGATTCGTTGGTGAAGAAGAGGATGATGGGAGAACTTACCAGAGATTTCCTGTGGTGGTCTCTCCAAGACGAGCCGTCGGCCAGATGTATAGAGGATGAAGGCTAAGGTGAACCAGGTTGGGAGCTACTGTAGGTGCCGCTGTGAGTGGGGAGCGTGGATGGTGGGAAAGAAGAAGTTCACACCAAGGAGAACCCGACTTGGGAGAGATCGTTAGAGGGGGGTAGAGATTTACCACCAGGAGATCATGATCTTCTGCCCTTAAATGTTGTAGCGGCAATGGTGCTCACTGTCGTGAGCTTGGTGGTGGAGGTAATGAATATAGGGAGTTGCAGGTGGGGGTGGACAAGCAACAAGTAGAGGAGAAGGCGGTATTTGGTGATGTTGCTTCCACGTTGCTGCCCTGCAAGAGGGCAGCAAGGAGAAGGAAAAGGGTGTTGCTCGCACTGTGGTCAGAGTTGTGTTGCAGGGTGCGTGGTGGCTTGCAGAGCACAGAGCAGCAGGCGGAGAAGGTAGCGATCGTCTCGCGGCTGGTGTTGCAGCAGCATGCGGTGAAGTTTCAGGCGCACTTGCAGGCGGAGGAGGTGCAGGCAGAAGAAAAGAAGAAGAAGACAAGTTGGCTGGGCCATGGGTCAATGATGATGGGCCCGGCTACCGGCCCATATATTTTAGCATGGAATGATGAGGGCCATCGTATCAAAAGATGATGTGATGGATAATTTGCTGACGATCGGATGGATGATGACTAGATTGGGACCCAGATTGGTGGACTGACGGATCTAGAGAGATCCGACGGTCCGATAGAAGATCCAACGGTCAGAAAGCTAAGGGAGATGGGACAGAGCCAACGGACAGGAGATCTGAGGTTATAAGGTCAGTAGATCTGAGGATCGAGTGGTGAAGTATAAAGAAATGAAGAGAGAGGAGAGAGACTTAGGAGATATGAGAAAGAAAATACTACAGACTACAGAGATAATAGCTGGTAGAGGTCTGGAACCCAGGTCTTCAACATAGACTTCAATTGCCTTCACTAATCATGTAAGCCATCATTTTTGCGGCTTTGAATCACTTTGGCCCGTCTCTTGGTTATTTGGATCGACTTCGTGATCCTCTAGTTTGACCCGTACTTGTCCTGTATCTTCTTATCATAGCCTGTTGGCTCTTTACACTTTGATATTAGGCTTCTATGATCGATGTGGGCCCGCAAGTCTCGAGAATCGTCTAATCGAGTTTCCTACGAGAGAAATGCACGTAATGAGATTTTATCAAAACGACTTCATATCTAGACTTCCATAAATGTGTTTAATGCATGTAAATATACCATTTGTCTAGAAAAGTGTGTTCTACGCAATGAAAGAGACTCTTAAAAAAAGTGGATAAATAGGGAAGTTTTACGTAAGAGAGTTCGATAACACTAAAGGATAACGCTTTAAATAATTACTTTTGAGCGAATATCACCCCACCACAAGTTAAAATTAGTAGGATTTATATTATATTTGGAACTTTTGGCCAGTAAAATAGTAAGCTCTTCATAAAAAAGTTATACAGTGGCAGAGCCAGGAAGGGGCCAGGGGCCACACGTGCCCCCTCAACTTTCAAAATCCTTAAAAATTTTAATTTCCAAAAGTACCCTTAAATTTTAGTTTAGTGCCCCCTCATATTTTAATCCTTTTAAGTGCCCTCTTCTCTCAAATTTTAATCCTTTTGATGTGTCAAAGGTTTTATTTTGGTTATTGGATGTATTGAACTTGGTTTAATGATTCATTTTAAATAAATTGAGCTTATTGAATACATGTATATAATTTGAGCTATTTTGTTATATTATTTTGATTCAGACTTTCCTGCGTATGAGTCACTATTTTGATCAGAACTTTGGGCCCGGAGATCGAAATGACTCGATTCCAACACCCACGACTTTGTAGCCCATAAGACTCAGTTATTGTGAACTTTTAGATTTTACTTAAACTCCTAGTCCATCTGTTGAGGGCCATATTTTGACTATTTTTATAAGTTTTATGGACCTGCAAAAGTATGTCTTGCCTTGAGCCTAAAATAAAACCTATTTAGACTCAGATTTAGATTTTCTCTAAAATATAAAAGTTGTGGTATTCAAGTCTAGTTTCCAAAATAGAAGGCCTCATCCTTAGATTCTTCTTAGTTTTTTTTTTTTTATGATTTTATTATCGCAGACTAGTAGAATTGGGTTTTGTTTTCTGCACAAAAATTAATCCTTAGAAGCTTTCTATATCTCTCAATTTTATAATAGAAACTCTATTGTTTTATATTTTCTATATTAATAAAAATTAATTTCCTTCAAAACCTTTTTTGTTCATGCATGCAAATTCCATTTATAAAAAGTGGTAAAAATTAGTTTCTGCAATTTCTATTCGGGTTATTCTATTTTCAAACCAATGTCAGTAGAAAAAATAGTTATGTAACTTCGTGATAAAGGTGAACTTTTATTTTAGAGGTATTTTTTCTTTAGATTAAATATCATTATAGGTCCAATAGCCTCTGAGATCACTCTGTTTTGATCTATATTGATCAAGATATGATCTTCTAAAGTTTGAATGTTGTTGTTTCCTCTATGTTACAGTTTGTGATTTTTGAGTTGTTACTTATTTAAGATTTTGATTGACCTACTTGACTTTAGGTGGACTAGACTTAGATTAACCTTAACACGTTGAGTTATGTTTGACCTTGAGTTTGACCCATATAGACTTTATACGTGGCTTGACCCAAATTTTCTTTTCAATCCTCATGCCGTAAATTTGAGTTTTTGGGTCGATCCACAGAGGGTCAAGCCATCCATGGATACTAGGTCGGATCATGGATCCTAAATTTGGTGCGTGAAATGTTATCATAAAAAATTATTTATGTGGCATGTTTATGTTATTACTATATTTATTAAGATTGGAGCATGCATGTTTTACTTGTTTCATCCATTTTGTACATGTTTTACTTGGCTGGATTTTTATTATGTTACTCATTGTGAGATGGTGGTTCAAGGGTGAGATTGGCTTAGAGGGTGTGGTCCTACAAATGCCATAGAGACATAGAGGGTGCGGTCCTACTGGATGCCCTAGCGTGTTGTCCTACAGGACTCATATAAACATATATAGAGGGTGATGACTAGTATTGGATGCCCTAGATAAAATTATTCTATTATGTACTCACCATGGGATGATGATCTATGGGTGAGGTTGCTAAAATTGATGGGATAGATGAATTTGCACGGGCACAAGGTTAGGTTCGGTCCTTGTGTGGTTGTGAATCCTTAGGCACATCTCAAAAAAGCAAGGTAGGGTCCATTGCCCTTCGGCGAAAGATCGAAAACCCCCTTTTGTACCATGTAGTAGATTGCAGAGAGCTTGGCTAACTATTGGTAAATACGGTCACTAAAGTATTTCAAACATGCAATCGAATTGATTCTCTGGATCATTTACCCTCATGGGCATATCAATGGATGATGTGTCCCTACTGCGCTCCTAGCTCACCTCTTTACCATTTCAGATCCAGTGTCGCACTGAGATGCTGAGAGATTCTAAAGAGATTGGAGGAGTTTATGATTTTTTATTGCTTTACGTCTTTAATTTTTAAGAACTTAACTGATTTTTGAGATATTTTGTGCATTTTTATGGTGGATGATGATATCGTTAAAGTTTATATTTCAAAATTTATGTGTGTATGTTATTTTTGGATTTTCTAGACCAGTTTTGAGAGAAGTGCAATATCTTTCGACTCCGACATTATTTTGGGTGATTCTTAAGCCCACGTTTCACTAACTAGTAGTACTATTTCTGTAATTATTTCATAAATTTAGGACACCCCTAGCTATTTTTCCGAATCCAAACTCTAACTATTTATGTGGGTCCTATATATGAACCTTACAATAGTGTCTTCTATGTTGTGGCCAAAACAAAGAATAGTTTCACTAAGAATTAACCTTTTTTGTGAAAAATAAAATTTAAAGGTTTTTAAGTCTAGTTTCCATAAATATAAACCTCATTCTTTTCTAATATATATTATTGATTTCTATTTCCTACACCTAGAAAATCCCAAAAACCTCTATTAAAAAAAACCCTTCTCCTATTTCATTGTTTGCACAACTTAGGATACGATTTTTTTTCAATTAAAAATTATGATAATTAGAGGGCATGGTATACCTTTCAAACTCCACTACTCTTGGACAAAAAATGATTTTTGAAAATTTCTAAATATTTTACTGGACTTTTGCACCATTTCTATTTCTATTTTCTAAATTTTTAGTTCGAAAAAAGTGTTCTGAATCTCATTGACTATTTTAACCTTATATATTTTCCCATAAACATTAATGAGTTAAGGTTCTACAGCATTTCAAAATTTGTATTTTGAATTTCAACGCCATTTTTTCCATTTTTCCCCGTTATTTCCATTAAATTCCCTTTTTCTTCCATTTTTTTTTTCATATTTTTGCCCTTGCCCATTACAATTTGTTATAACGATCGTTTTAATGGTAACATCCCCAGTCCGTTATACCGATAAAACTGCCCCTTTTAAACTTTGCTCTACTCCTCTTCTTTTTTATGTTAAAGAAGAAAATGGATGTAATAATACTCATTTTCTTCTTCATTTTTATATTACAACAAAAGATGAGGTAATGGTGATGTGTCACCACCACATTTATCCTCTTTCTCTTACTTTTAAGAGAATACTTAATTCTCTCTCATATTTTATAGGAAAGTGCTACCCCACAGATAACTGGACAGAAAAGTATACGGTTGAGGCTATTCGATCATTGGATTCAAGAGATCCATGGTCCATGAGGCAACAACTGCAAAAGATAAAATAGTTGTTGCCTCGTGGATCTCTTGAATCCTATAGTCAATGGCCTCAACTAAACAGATTTTTGTCTAGTTATCTGTGTGGTAGCACTCCTTTTTATATGGGCCTGGGATCCGTAGACTCAAACTCTCACCCTGAGATTTCTTGAAATCCAATGATGGTTTTGCTTTGGAAAAGTGAATGCCAGCTCACTATCAACCAGGGATGGATTTTAAGAAATCCAAAGCTAAGAGTTTGGGTGAAAAACTTGAGCAAAAAATTTGAGTCTCCGAATTTCGTGCCTTTTTTATATTAGAGGAGTGAAAATAGGGTAATGATGATTCATTACTGTTATTAAATTCTCTCTCCTCTTTTAAGGGAGATACTATATGTATATGAGTGTACAAAGTTCGTGCGCCATGCTTTGGTCATGTTTGCATACTTACGACGCATACGTAATTTTGTACACCTCATATGTGTTTGAGATACTGCAATGCTTGTATAGACACATGGTGCTCCTTTGAATCACTATCTTGTAGGCAGGGCCACCATGCCTATATATTCACAGTGGTGAATATTTCGTCGCCGACACCCTTTTTGGATTCCAAAATTCTCAACACCATTATCAACCACTAAAAATCAATTTAATGGCTTTGTAATTTTATTTCATGAAATCCTCGAAAGGAATTAACCAAAACAACTTTAGTATTCAAACCCAAGCAACCAAAAAATAACAAATCATAAAATCCCTCATTTCTTCAACTTTCCTTCATTCAAGAATACTAGGGGGATGCCACGTGCAATGCACATATATAATCTTAGAGACCACTTACCGTATAGATGTTTGGCCCATCCCTAGTTGGATCTACTTACCAAAATTCATCATGATTAGTAATTTCTATCCGTTGGATTAGAGTCTTTTTCATGTTTATTTTTTACCATGGATTTCTAACAATATTTGGGGTACTAATATTCAAAGGTTAGAAATCACTAATCATGCTGATTTTTGTTACTTAGGTTCATCTAGGTATGGACCAAACATCCATATGGTCAGTAGCCTCTAATAATATATCACATGGCTCACACCGTGTGTCCGTCATCAAATTATTTCTAGGGACAGAGTTCAAGTGCCACGTCGGGGTTCAATAAATGCTTTCACCGTTGAGTTGAAATGTTTAAACATTTAAGGAATTTGAGGGTCATATTAAGAATAAGGTATTTTTAAATTTTTTAATAAGAGAGGAGCATTGAATGAGCTGCAGGTGACATATGCCTTTTGACATTAAAAGACCAAAACACCCCTGCCAAGTGAAAAAAAGATTTAAAGTATTAAAAGGACATTTTGGGAATTATGGAGAATAGCATGAGTAACCCCAAAAGCCCCTTCGCTCGTTAATAAGTATAATAGATGTAATCCAAAAAGCCAAACAGCAATAAGCCTCTCATCTCTTCATGAAAATACTAAATATTTAACTAAAACCCATTGAGACTAAAAATTTTGAACTGCAAGTTGATGTGGTGAGATAGAAAGAGATTATTAGTGAAAATAATCAACTAATTTTCCCACAACCACGGAGCAAGGACTTGGTGTAGGTCAGCCAGATTGCCGACTAGGTGGTCCGCTTACAATTTCCCTAATGGGTTGGATCAAAGTACAACCATTAGGCTATTTGTTAGAACTGTGAAGCAAGGTGTTAAATGGTCCGGGCTATTTGTTAGGACAATGAAATAGGGTTTTAAATGATTCTTTATAATGTTATAATGGTCCCTTAATGTTACCACCCTTAATGTTACCATATGACCGTTATACCAGGTCACATCAGTCATGTCTGAGAAAAAAATCAGAATATTAATATATATTTTTCACAAATAGTGGTTGTTCTAAGACTAAGCCTGCTTTTTTTTTTTCTTTTTTCGGATTTGGGCATTATTTTTGAAATATTGTAATGGGTACGGGCATTATCGTTATAACGACCATTATTTTCAATATAATAGCCTTTTTTTTAAATCATACCATGAAGTCAGAGCCATTACAAGGATAAAAGTTCCTTTTGTTGATGTCGGTCCACAAATTGAACAGTTTATAAAGGGGTCATTAAGATTAACAAGCAACGAGGTAGTCATATTTAACATGTATTCTGAGGTCCCCCATAAATAATACCAAGAATTAATCTTTGGTCCGACTGAGGTGTTCAAAATTGGTCCAATTACGGTTCCTTGCATGCCATTTAGGGGTGTCAATTTGTACCCGATTAACCAAAATCCGATAAGAATTGGTCCCGATTATTTCGATTCAGGGACTACCTATTTCAAAACCGAACCCAAAAAGACTGAAAATCATAGTATGTAATAGGTTTCTATTTTTTTTAGTAATTTTGTTACAATGAAAAAAGGAAAAAATTGTGATGAGCCAAAATCCCGAGGAGTCAATGAGTGACCCTCTAAAAATGCCATGTTGCACACTTTTCCAGGCCCACCGTCCACATGGAATGATGGTTGGCCCACCCTTGATGGTTCTACACACAAAAACCAGCTTGATTGATTGTCTTTAACTGCTGGATTTAATACCCGAAAAATGCTTAAATCTACTGCTAGAATCATTCCTTAAAAAGTACTAAAATCTAATGGCTAGAGATAATCGATCAGGATGAATTTTTTTATGAATATAGCCAACAAGGGGTGGGCTAAACATCCACGCCGTGGCATTTTTAGAGGGCCACTAATCGATTCATCGAGCAAAACATTTTCCACAATACAAAGGGGTTGGTCCTTTAGATTCATTCACATGGCTTACATATGAACTAAGCTAGACCGTTCAATGGTAGGCGTCAACTTGAAAAATGGTATAAATTAGATAACTCTTTATTCAGTAGCAAAATGTTTGAAATTCAAAAAGGCAATATGGTAGTTTCACAAACATAGAAGTCCACATTTTCCTTAGTGATCAAGACGTGTTAGAAATCAAAGCCAATCTTAAGTTACTGTGTCATTGATAGTATGCAATTTTTGCTCATAGATGGTTGTATGATCCATAGGGCACACTCTTGTGACCACTGACTGTATGGATGTTTGTTCCATCCTTCGATGAACTTACAGACCAAAAATCAGCTTTATTGGCAATATCTAGCTGTTGGATTTGAGTCCTTTTCATGAATCTGTTTTTAGCTATGGGGTTCAAGTATTATTTGGGATACTCTCACTGAATGACTAGAAATCACCAACGAGGCCAATTTTTGGTTTGTATGTCCATGTAGGAATGGGCCAAGCGTCTATATGTTCAGTGGTCTCTAAATGTTACTTTTTGTGGTTACATGACTTTCCTTTAGAGAGAAAGAGTCATGCCTAAATGTAAGCTTGTGTGTTGTCTCATATGTACATTTGAGATGTCTTTTTTACAAAAAAAGTAAGAAATTTATTTTTACCTCATATTAGTATTTTCAAAACTTTCTCAAGATGCACACATTGTGTTTTTCTTCACCTTTCTTCTTTTCCCGGGGAGAAAGTTTTTGTAGAGGCACTCTTCAAAAGTTATGCCAAATCCTCTAAAAAAATGTATTACCAAAAAAATTCTCTTTTTATAATAAAACAACCTTCTCTCCTCCAATAATAGAGTGTCATTATGGTAAAACAACTCTAATATAGGTTGTTCCTTTGGTTCTCTTTAATGAGTCCTGTGGATTTTCTGATTTGTGAAAATCTATATATGAGAGATTTTTGTCCAAATAAGATTTTAATCCTCTAATAATTAGAGTTTCAATACAAATAACATTAATATGCGAAAAAGTTTTCAAGAGAATCATTGTGAAAATCTCTAATTGAGCATTTGGATAAGGAAATCCAAAATTGATAATTCGGACTACAACATGGTAGTCTTGAATTGGTCCCTTTTATAAGGGACCAAAGCGTACCGTAAATGATAATGTCAGCCACATTATCCCTTTGAGGGCCTAAAACACCTTACCCCAGGTGATGATGTGACTTGAAGTTGATGGTGTGACATGAAGTATATATGGGTTCTCGCTCTTTTAAGAGTGAGATTGAGGGTGTTTTGTAAATATCTTTTATCAATGCGCAAAACACAACCTTATCGTGGGTCCGTCGATTGTTTCTCTCCTTTTGTGGGAAAAATATTCTCTCTCTCTCTCCTCTCTCTCTCCATTTTTAATAATAGAGGGGGTGTCTTCAAATATTTATAATTGAGAGGGTACTGAAAGAATATTTTCCTCTTTGTACAACAAGTTGAGTAGTCACCCACCATACTCTCTTCCTCTCCTCTTTATGTTAAAGAAGAAAAAAATGGATGTAATAAATACTCATTTTCTTTTTCTTTATATATTACAACAAAAGAAAATGTGAAGGTGATTTTTTTTTTTGTAAATATAACATTTTTATTACATGGAGAATTTTAGAAGCTGAGAAAGCCTACCAAAAGCCATAATAAATTACAAAGGAAACAACCCAAAATAGTTACACCCTCCACCACTTATCCCTCCCATTAGTAACCAAATTGGACCATTTGAATACGATTTCCTAGAAAGATATGCCACACCCTTTGTCGTACAACTTAACCCAAAAGTATACCAATGCCTTGATCTCCAAAATGATTTGCTCCAAATTGAGACTTTTGCCTTCAAACACTCTATTAGTCCTTTCCCTCCACACATAACCCAAAAGTATACCAATGCCTTGATCTCCAAAATGATTTGCTCCAAATTGAGACTTTTGCCTTCAAACACCTTATTAGTCCTTTCCCTCCACACACCCCATAACCGCCCAAATCCTTCTCCCAAGTCTGCAAACCTATTTCCTCTCCAAGCCAAAAATAACTCCGTAATCAATTAAAGAGCTACCCAAAACATCTCTCAAACTCCCTTAATACCTCTATCCAAATAAGCCATGCACTTAGACAATGTAAAAACAAATGATCCACAATTTCCTCACTTTGCAAACAAAGGGAACAATGATTCAAAACTCTTACCCCTCTCTTCTACAGAAAGTCTATAGTTTATAGGAAAATGTTACCCCATGGATAATCAGACAAAAAGTATTGGCTGAGGATTTAACAATTGGATACAAGAGATCCACGGTCTACGAGGCAATTGTGGATCTCTTGAATCCAATGGTCAATGGCCTCAACCGCACATATTATTGTTGGGTTATCCAAGTGGTAGCACAGCTCTTTTTTATATGAATGGAGTGGAAACAGGGTAATGATGTGTCATTACTTTTATTATATTCTCTCTCCTCCTTTAAGGGAGATACTATATGTATATGAGCGTGTTAAGTTCTGTGTGTGATGCTTTGGGCATGTTTGCATACTCATTATGAATACATAATTGTGTACACCTCATATGTGTTCGAGATATTGTAATCCCCGTATAGACACATGGTGCTCCTTTTGAACCACCATCTTGTAGGAAGGCCCACCATGACTATATATTCATAGCGGTGAATATTTCGTAGTTGACAAAATCCTTGAAAGGAATGTATCAAAACAACTTTAATAGTCAAACCTAAGAAACCAGTAAGCAACAAATCATGAAATCCATCATTTCTTCAACTTTCCTTCATTCAAGAACATGCAACCCCAAAAATTAAAAAAAAAACATTTATTCTCCCTTCGTAAAGAATACTAGGCTAAGCTTAAAATAATGTAAAAGTTAGCTTATAGCTTTTGAAAATTTATTTTTTCTAGATTTTAAGCTAATTTTTTCGAGTTAAGCAAAAGCTATTGAAATTCAGCTTACAATTTATAGCTCATGCGGGAAGTAGTCTCTAAAACTTACGCGAAACTCTTTAAATACCTAAAATTTCCTTCTATTCCTTGAATACAAATTCTAAATGACTAAATCTTTAATAAAAAAATTAGATGACAAATATCCTTATAATCATTTCATAACTTTTTAAAATGACCAATTCATCTTTTCTTACCCAAACCCAATGCTTTAACCCATAGCTATAAGCTATAAACTATAAACTTGGGTTAAGCTTACCCAAACGTAGGCTAAATATTCAATTAGAACCCATTGAGACTAAGGATTGTCGTTTACCTATTATATTTACCTATTGATGCTGAGTCATAACAGCAATAGAGGGGTAGAGACTTCCAACAGCATGTTGATATAGAGTGATACAAAGAGATTATGGTGAAAACAATCAACCAATCCCCCACAACCATGTTACAAAAACTTGGTGGAGGTCAGTTGGGTAGCTGAGTAGGTGGTCATAGACGAATTCTTTTCAACTGGGGAGAATTGATGCGGACATCAAAGCATCATATGGGTTCTACCAGTAGAAGACAAGGAAGAAGACTTTGAAGATCTAATATCCATGTGCATCATGAAAACTCTATATTGGAAAGATGCATGTGGGTGGGTAGGGAGTTTTTATTCTTTTTTTACTTTTCTAGGCTTATTTTGATATTTTTTAGAGTTTTGGTTGTCTTTGCAATTAGCCTAAAGTTTAGGGATCTCATTATAATTTTGTTTTTTAGTTTAAGTTGTATTTTTGTGGCCATTAGATTAGATAGATGTTTGAGATTAGATTAAGTTATTTAAATTATAATATAAACTCTTTTAGATGTACTTTTTTAGAATGCTGAAATATCTTAAATCTTACTATTGAGAATTCGCTCGTGGAGTGCTCTCTTCTTCCTCAATGAGAATCCAAGCTTCCATGGTGTGAATCCAAATGTAACTTCTATCTCTATCTCTTCTTTCTTATTCTCTTCTTTTTTTTTCCATCTTTATTTTCTTTTTGGATCAAGTTTAACTTAGAAAACCCAACCGTATTTCTTCCATCGCTAAACCCTAACCATTGAACAACACTGTGAATAGTGTTATGTGAATAGTGCCACGAGAATAATGACGTGAATACTAACCCTCTACACCAGTTCTTCCTACGGCACTCTAAACCCTACCACAACCCCCAAACACTCCCAGATCCCTGCGATAAACATAGAAACCCCTAACCTCTTCTCAAACCTTAATTTTTAGCAGTTTTCATTTTTTTCGTAAATTCGGCCAAAATTTGATTCTTATTAGAAAGCCCCAAAACTTGCCAGAAACTTTTCTGAACTTAAAATAACTTATAATCTCTTGGAAAAGGAAACAATGTCAGATCTGTTTCAGCCTCTAACTCATTCTTTAAGCTTGTTGGAAGTTCTACCTTTTATTAGATCCTCATCGTTAAAGCATCGGTCTAATATTGTGAGATTGTGTGAAGGTCTTAAATTTTAATAAATTTATTTACTTAAATCTGATTATGTGTATGATTAGCATAGAAATTTACTATTTCATTGTTCTTAATAATTTTCTGTTAATCTCAACCTTTAATTTGAGGCCATCACAGTCGTCATGCATCAAAATTTGGTATCAGAGCCTTAGATTAGCTTAAGGAGTTTGAGTCTTACACTTAGGATTTTATTTTATTTTTGTTTTATTTTATTCTATTTTAGATTAATCTTGCATTAGTTTTGCATACTAGTTAGATAACCTTTAAAAAAAATTAGAGCCACGGATATTTCTACATTGGTCTGAAGGGCTCCAACTTTCAATGGTCAATCTGACCCAGTAGCCCTCAATAACTAGAATGTGACATGGACTGCTACTTTAAGGTGGTATGTTATCTCTGAAGAGCATAAGATTAAGTTAGCCAAGTGGAAATTGGTGGGACTAGCCAGGATCCATTTGGATAATGTGGAACACCAACTTGAAAGAGTAGGATGCGCACCCGTTACCTCTTGGGATTTTTTGAAGGAGAAATTAAGAGACAAATACTTTCCAAAGTCCTACCAAGGACAAGTCATGAGAAATCCATATGTAGAAAAACAAAGAGAGTTAGAGAAGGAAATCACATAAGGTTCGAAGCAAATAGACGACTTGTTGAATCAACTGAAACAAATTGTGATGTCTTCTAAACCCATTGTTGACCCTACATTAATAGAGTCTACTAAGTCTCCCAAAGAGTCTTTTAGTGAACCCACCAAGTCTCAAGTTGAGTCTACTATTGAGTACATTAAGTCTATTGAGCCCATTGAGTCTACTACTGAGCTCGTTGTTGAGCCTATTTTTGAATCTACAGATGAGTCCACCGAGCCTATTATTGAGTCCATTGTTGAGTACAAATCTAGGATTCTTGTAGGATCCAATCCTATAACAGCTTTACATAGGCTTCATGACCTGCATGAAGAGATTAATAAGGAGATTATTTTGAATAATAAACATCATAAATTTTCTATTGATTCATATTGCATTTTTGAGGATTTTCAGGTGAATGACTTTCCAATGGTTCGGGTGAGTGACATACAACCCCATAGTGTTGGACACCATATAGCTTTGAAGTGTGTTAGATCTAATGCACACGTTCTAGAACTCCCACTAAACAAGGGCATTAGTCCAATTTTTCACTTGGATGGCCTTGTCTTTTCTCTAAGTCCAGCAATTGCATCTATTGCCCCTCTTTGTGTTTTTAGCGTTCTACTTGACCATAGACTTGATCCACTCACCCTATGATGGCCATTTTATGGTCAGACCACCATGCCACACCTATTACCACCACCATGGTCTCCTCTACTCACACCATACATATCCCAACAGATATCCATTTCACAGGAGAGGTAAAGCTTCACTCGTGCCATATTAAATTGATGGTATCTTGGTTCACATTGGCTATGTTATGGGTAAGAGATTGTATTTCATTAGACAAGAGGGTTGCTACGAGTACCTTGTCAAGTGGAAAGACATACCAAAAAAAATTTGGAGCATTGAAGGTCTCATGTGCACGTATATGACATCATTGAAACCCCCACACTAGGAAGACGTGCATATGAGATGGTTAGAGATTGATTGGTTTATTGAGGATGAGTTACAACGACTTGATCATGACATCCCTAGTGGATATTTTCAATAAAAATTGATTTTTGTGTTTTTTGCCATAAGAAGTATAAAACTAGGTTTACAAATTTTAGTCTCACATTGGATAGGAGAAGAAAAGTACTTCTCTTTATAAGGCCTTATGCCCACCTACACTTGTGTAACTTACTTACACGTGTGAAGAGGGATAATTGTGTGTGGTGCGAAGTACCACGCACTCGCGCACGTGCGCATCATCGCTAAAAGCATTGGATCTTTTTATTATCCGATCGGACATGATCTAACTGTTACATAGTGATCATATGTGTCTAAACACAAGATCAAACTATAACCACTAGATTATTGGGTGTCTGGTCGATGATAGAGTTGTGTTCTTTCATAGAACAAATTGTTTCAAGGGATGATCCACATCGTTGGATCAGATCCTGGATGTTGGTCAAAAGTAATGACTGTTTGGTCAACGGACACAAATGGCTATAAAAAGAGATCCAGACATCTATTTTGGACACCGAAAATTGTAGTGAGTTTGTTATTTCATTTTTAAGCTTTTGGCATCATCAGATTTGATTTTAGAGTATCCTTGGTTATGATCGGATTGTACATAATCCGAATCCAACGGTGTTGATTGAGACTTCATTGTATCTTGAAGGCAATTTTTTCATACCTACTGTGTACTCGCGGTTCTAACCAGAAGGGGAGAAATATTGTCTAAAAGACATCGATTGATCGAGCCTTAAAGTCTTACAAATCATAACTTTCTCCTTATTTTGTTTCCTCCATCAAGTACAGATATCCAACAATCCCAAATCAGTACAACTTTAATTCGTTGGAGACGAATTCTTTTCAGCTGGGAAGAATTGATGAGGACATCAAAGCATCATATGGATTCTATCAGTAGAAGACAAGAAGATTTTGAAGTCCCTATATGCATGCGCATCATGAAGGCTCCACATTGAAAAGATGCATGTGGGCTGCGTAGAGAATTTTTAGAGTCGTTTTTATTTTTTCTAGGCTTTATATTTTTTAAAGTTTTGATTGTCTTTACAATTAGCCCAAAGTTTAGAGATCTCATTATAATTTTGCTTTTTTACCATTAAATTAGATGAATGGTTAAGATTAGATTAGGGTATTTTGAGTTATTATATAAACTCTTTTAGTTGTAATCTTTCAATAATGATGAAATATATTGAATCTTGCTATTGAGAATTCTCTTGTGGAGTGCTCTCTTCTTCTTTGGTGAGATTCCAAGCTTCCTTGGTGTGACTCCAAGCTACTCGGTGTGAATCCGAATGTAACTTCTATCTCTATCTCATATCTCTAATTTTCTTCTCTTTCTACATCTTTATTTTCTTTTTGAATCAAGTTTGACATAGAAAACCCAACCGCATCTCTTTCATCTCTAAACCCTAACCATTGAACAACACTGTGAATAGTGTTATGTGAATAGTGATGTGTGAATAGCACCATGAGAATAGTGACCCCCTACACCAGTTCTTCCTACGGCACTCTAAACCCTCCCAAAACTCTACCACAACCCTCAAACACTCCTAGATCCTGGCGGTAACCATAGAAACTCCTAACCTCTTCTCAAACATTAATTTTTCATAATTTTCATTTTTCTCCCAAAACCCGGCTAAAATGTAATACTTGTCAAAAAGTCTCGAAACTTGCCAAAAATATTTTTGAACTTCAAATAACTTATAATCTCTTAAAAACTGAAACCATTTCAGATATGTTTCAGCCTTTAACTGATTCTTCAAGCTTGTTGGAAGTTCAACATTCCATTAGATCATCGTCATTAAAGCAGCGAGTCTAATATTGTGGGATTGTGTGAAGGCCTTGAATTTTAATAAATTTATTTGCTTAAATCTGATTATTTATGTGTAATTAGCATGAAAATTTACTATTTCATTATTTTTAATAATTTTCTGTTAATCTCAGCTTTTAGTTTGAGGCCATCACATTCGTCCTGCATCAAGTCCCCCCCACAACCATGTGACAAAAACTTGGAGGAGGTCAGTTGGGTAGCCAACTAAGTGGTCAGGCTTACCATTTCCCTAGTTTGTTGGATCAGAGTACAACCATCGAGCTACGGTGTAGCAAGGATTTAAACGGTCCATTAAAACATTATAATGGTCCCTTAATGTTACTGTATGGCCGTTATACCAAGTCACATCAGTCACGTCTGAGCAAACAAAGTCAAATATCAATATTTTATTATTATAGGCGAGTACAAACTAGAAATCTTAATTGAACATAAGTCTCAAAATTCAAGAGACTGTAAACTTTCTTAAGTGGGTCACCTTTGGACAAGACTATTAAAACTACTTCTATTATGTCTTCTCGAACAACTGCTTTAGGAGTCCCTACCCCTATAGGATTGTCCTAAAGTGAGTCCACTTTTGTTCATCATATGTACTTTTATTTTATTTTATGATTACATTTAGGGTTTTTTAATTCTTTAGTTTGGATTTTGTTGCTTCTTTATGTTTTACACGTGCCACATGTGATCATATAATATTCTTTTCCATGTGTATCTGCTAATTTCTCAAAATCTGATCATCACATGTGTAATAAACATGACATAGCATGTTTGTACATGACATGAAAGTATATATGTGTTCAAATTTCAAATATTACAAAGAGTGAAAATCAAATGTATGTGGGAAAGTGAAAGTCACAAATTTTCTGTGACTTCTCAAGTCACAGAAAATGAACTCAAAACCAATTATACCCTTTCACTGCTGAAACCCATTGAAGAGTGGGGACGATGTGGCTGATAAGTATGAGGTGAGAGGTAGAACTCCCTCATGGATCGTTGAATTGAGGTTTACACCATCCAATAGAATCATGACAACACACGCCAACCGTTAGTAACTTAGACACCTATAACTCGTCATTGATCGCACAAAGTGTGCAGTTATGCTTCGCCATAGAATAGATTGAGCCAGTTCCTGATCTTTTTTGCTCCAATCACTTTGTATCTCTGACACACAAGGAAGGACGCGGTGGGAAGGAAGAAGCCCTAGCCTCCGTCCGGCCGATTATTCCGCTGGCAACTTGCATTCACACCCCGTTTGACTGTTGCTCGGGGGATGTATACTAACCCTTAATTTCTCTCAACCACATTAACAATCCTAATACAAATTTTTAGTTAAACCATATTAGTGTTAAACCACAACTAAGAAACATTTATATAATTTAATCAAATAAAAGAAAATGTCTTACATGGGCATTGGAAAAATCTCGGCGAGAACTTTGTAATGGATATCATTGGAAACATCTCGGCGAGAACTTTGTAATGGGTCTATTTTATTGCATTCTAACTTATAGACGGGGAGTTATGGGCTTTTGAAAAAAATAATCTAAAAGAAAAACAAACTTTCTTAACAAAGATGCCAAATCAATTGCTAAATCGAGAAAATATAGGAAACATCGCACATTTTATCTCATCTTTTAAATAAACTTATAGAACTAAATGATTATGTTACCCTTTGAATGTGTTATGTAACTAAAGATATACATGTCATTTCTTATTGTCAGAGCAAGTTTTTTCCTCCTACTACTTTGATAGTGTGTGTTCAACTTTGTCAGATTGTTCAATTCGATCTTTGATAGGGTAGAAATGTCGAAATTAGTTGATTTTGTGTGAGGTTGATATCTATCATGAGTGGAATATCTTCACCATAAATCAGCCCTTATGTCATGTTAATGTGGGCCTCATGACCATTTGTCATTTTATTTCTCACAGGCAATCTAACCGCATAGTGCATTAGGTAGTTTACCCAGCACCATGGAATGATGGATTGCAAGGGATAGTTTGTACAACGGCCATGCCAGGCAAAACCTGATATCCTCGAAAGATCGAATTCACTCAGATGGTGCACGTTACTTATCGAACATATTCAAGTGTCACCAACCCCTCTGGTGGAGAACAAATCTTTGATACGGCATTCTTTCGGGCCAATATGAATGTTTGGCCCCCAAAACTCTTGGTGGGATTACATACCAAAAATCAGCATGCTTAGTGATTCATAGCCATTGGATTTCAGCATTTTTTTAATGGACTTCTAACCCATCCATGGGCCTGTTCATGAAACCTACAATGAAAAATGCTTAAATGCAATCGCCAGAAATCACCAATCCAGCATTGATCCCTAGTGCCATGCAAGCCTAGTGAGCTTAAGATGACATATGATCAACAAGTACCTTGTAATTAAGCCTTGTTTTAAAACCCAAACAGGACCAAGGAAATTGGATGCGGGTAACTCTCGTTGCAGCACTGCGAGGCGTTGCAAAAGATGTGGGCTTGCTGCTAGAGTTGGTCTGCTGTTTGGGGCTGTTGTGATTTTCGTTGGAGTTGGTAAGGTTTCTTTCAGTTTCTGTAGAAGAAAGAGGGGGCGATGGGTTCATTGAGGATAGTTGTAGTTGTCTAACGTACAGGGATTTGGATTCTACAAGCTCTTGAGCAATGGAGCTCTGCCTGAGAGAGACAGATAAGTGTCATCCTGAGCACCTTTCAGTGGTTCTGTTGTTGCTCCATAGTTGCCGACGAGAGAGATCGATTGATTGATGAGACTCTATTCTGTTGCTCGTGTGTAAAGAAACAAAGCTCCCGTCTCCCACCTTACTTCGACTTCTCGGTGAAGAAAGAGAGTTAGAGTAGATAGAATGGGATTGGATTTTCTTTTCAAAAGATGTCGAAATCACAATCATATCCAGTTATTTATAAAGCTTGGCTTAACTAATTTGTTAATTAAAAGTCAAATTGAATTAATTTTAGCTTAGTGCCTACCTGAGCCATGTTGCACTAAGAATATACAATCAAGCAAGGTTGCCAGAGGCAAAGTTTTGATTACACTGCATTAGCTGGGGGTGTCAATCTGGCCCTCTTGTAAGGGATCTGGCCCGGCCAGCCCTTTGAAAGCCCTAAAAAGAGGGCCTTTTATAAATTTCAAACCCTTAGGGCTGGGCCCAAATATGGAAGGCCCTTCTAAATAAAGGTCGGGCCAGGATCAAACTCAAGGGGGCCCATCTCCACTCAGCCCTTAGCAAATCATCTGTTTTGTTTATTTATTTATTTAAACTATATTCCTTTAAACTATATTCCATAAAACAACGCACTTGGTGCATCTTTTTTTTCCCAGAAAACGGCACTAGCTGCATGGTATTATCAAAACTAAATTAAGTTGGATTTTTTTAATTAAGAAAATGGGTTGTTCTAAGGTCACTTGTCGTCGGACACTTCCTTTCCAGGCTACCTAGTGAATCTAATCCTTTTTCGAAAAACAAAACATACAGAAGAAAGGGGGAAAACCAGTTAGTATGATCTCCTGATTTCCTTAGGTACATGTGTCACGACGTTATTCGTGTTGTACACTACAATTATCCCAAAAAAAGACAGTTTTGGACAATTTCCAAATGATTGAGCCATTCCAAAATTACAAGTGCCCCAAAATCGTTCCTATTTTGAAAATTTTAAAAACAGTCCAAAATCGTTCCAAAATGACTTTTTTCCTAGGGTAAATTCATAATATCATTTATATTATCAAGGTTTTTAAAAAGATTTCATTTTCAAACCTTTTAACCGTTCACCATGTAACGAAAAAATTACAATCATTCATTGAAAAATCTACATAGATTATAAACTAAGTAAACGCATTACCAAGCCAAGTGCATTATTCAAGAATCCACTTTTTTACTTAAAATTTTTATTGACCCATCCCTGACCCTTGAGCCTTGAGGGTAGGGCTAGGGCCTCACCATCATGAGTGAGGGTAGGGCCCTGGCCCAGCCGTTTGACAGCCCACACTGCATGTGCCCAGATAAAAACTGGCGGATGGATGTTTTGGAAGTGTTGAAACCACACAAATATGTAAGAGTTGGTAGTGTACACTACTCCCCTGAATCATTATGGGAATTGCAAAAAAAAAATTAATCCATTTGCTAAGAATCCAGTGTCAATGACGGCCAATGCACTACTATTTTAGTTTGCAAATGAATTAAATATAACCAGAAGACGAAATCCATGGAAGGAAAAGTAAAAGGGTAAAACACAAACTGAAAGACTGCCTTTCGAGAACTTAGCCAAAACAGGTGATAAGAATCTCTTTCACAATTACACAACAAAGAAACAATCAAAGTACCTGCTCCTTATTATTGGGCAAGGATCCCCAAAAATTTTATTCTTTCCTAGCTAACCTTGACATGACCAAGCCCCCTCCAGAAACCTAGAAGTACCAAAGCCTCAAAGCTGATCAGTAAATGTCCGATCCTTAACACAATTCTTTATTGCCGGAAAAAGAAAAAAAAAGATAGGCACTTGACAGTTTTTAATTACTATAGAAAAATGGTATTAGCATTGCAGTATTTGATGGCTTTATATACCTGCTTGAAAAGAGTCTCTGGTCAGGCAGCAATTTTGGGAACAGCCGAAGCCCCAAACAAAGAGAGAGAATGATAAAGATGGTCACAAACTAAAGATGTACAGAGCCTTATGGCCAAGACTCAGGAGATACTCTTTCGCTGATGGTCGAACCAAATTGTGGCCCACCCTTACGATATGAGAGAAGAAACTCAATGGGGTAGCCCTTCAGCTTATGAGGCACAATCCCAAGATCATCAAATGTCAATGCTGCAGAATGTAGCAACAACAAAAGAAGAAAACGAGAAAGTATAAGGTGACTGGAAAAGATGATGGCAATAACAGACAAATATTATAAAGAAAAAGTGTTGAATAATATGCAAAGATTTACAGCACTAACCATTTTCTGACACTACTGTATCTACAGTGAGAGCATTGATCTGATCCATATTGAATATTACGGGCGTGGGTAGAGGAAATGGAACTTTTGTTAGCAACAATTCTCGAGGGTATGCAAGAACCTGCAATCATTCTCATACCAGTTAGTGGCTACAAGATGATTTGAAATGCCCGTGCTACGTCTAGGTGACAACAGTAGCTCTGGTTGATGCCATAAAAGAAAAGATAACCAAAATCTACCATTAGCCAAAAGGACAGAGGAGTCCAATCCAAAACTTATTGCGTGACTAACAGAATGTCTCCCAACTACACCCTTGATGAGCTTCATGAAGAACCACAAATTTTCTGAATATATTAATTTAACAAGAACACTATTTTTGGAATTTTGCCGTGTCAGATCAAGGCCAACACTCTGATTCGTACTTATCTTAATTTATTCAAATATTTCCCGGAACAACATTCCAGAACTCTTCAAAGGAGTGGCAGGATTTTATGTATTTAGATGTGGCAGCCAAAATGGCAGGCCCAGAGGGGTCCACCATTTCGCCACATCAGAATCTCCCACTGAGGCAGTTTTCAGCACAATAGCACTCCTACATGTGGTGAAAAAGAGGCATGTTTCTTTCGTGTTTTTTTTTTATTAAAAATTTTAGAACTTTATGACTGCAATTTGTAGGGAGAAAGTAAAATACATGGTAGGGTATAGGCATGACGTGGAAAAGGGCACTATCCACGTGGCCAATCCAGAGGGTCAACAATCAGATGGATGTTCTGGATTGGCCATGTCAGTGTTCCATGTGGAAGAATACCACACTTTACAACGAAAAGTTCTGGTAACCTTTTCCAATTGGCAGAGGCCTATAGGACTGAGACTTGCCACACAAAGTAGGGGATGAGGTGGTGAAACACATCCCATTCGGCCCAGCCAACTAAGCTGCACATGTAAGAAAACCAACCCACCCCCCCACCCCTGGAGACTTCTCTCATCTGTCTGAGGAGAAAACCTTTTCCATAGAAACATACACATATCTTGACATGCCTATGTGGGGCCCACACGGAGATGAGTCAAGGGGCTTATCTTTTGTGAGGATTTTGTCCTCACCATGGCGATCATCTAACCAAAATCAGTCCATTCTGACATTCTAGCCCTATGAAAAGTTGATTACAAGTTGAAAAATCTAGAACATCCATCTCACCATTAACTTTAAGCTCACATTTGATAGGGCTAGAAGTTTCAGAATGAGCTGATTTTTTGTGAGATGATCTCCACATCGCCAAAAAAAATCACCCTTTGAATCATCCAAGCGTGTCTAAATAACTCAACAAATTTGTCACACCTATGTGGAGCCCACATGGAGATGATTCAAGATATGATTTTGGTGATATCCTCACAAAAAATAAGTCACTCTAAAATTTCTAGCCCTATCAAACGTGGAATTAAAAATAACTGAGAAATGGGCGAGCCAAAAAACATCCCCATGCAGGCCCTACATAGGCATATCAAAATAAGTCAACACACGCACACACACACACAAGCTGCACTTGTCCTTGAAGCAAACAAAAGACAAGAGTTGCACACACATACACGAGCTGCACTTTTCCTTGGAAGCAAACAAAAGACAAGAGTCACATGTGCCGGTATGTATAAGACTCAATCCATTTGATTTCTGAAAAGGATTACTAATCCTTAGCTTTTCGAGGAATCCTTCATCAGCGGTATATATTATAGGTTAGGAGATTTTGACACACCTTATCTGACATGCCTATGTAGAACCCATTAGTACTTGGTTTATCAAAAAAGAGCACTTCCGTTGCAACTCTAGTCAGAATTACTCAGTTATTAGACTCACTGAGAAATGTATATACAAAATACTTTCTGAAAAGGCAGTATGATCTTCAGACTGATTACATGAATCATGGATTATATGCATACCTTTGCAATGGGGAACGGAACTTTCACATAGTGGGGCCATTCGCGGATCGTCTCATACATTAGCTCTGCCTGCAGCATACTTATTGGTCAGCAAGAATTTACTCTCTGGCTGCTAAAAATAAAAGGGTACTTGGGAGATAATTACCAGTTGATGCACAGTAAAAACCTCTGGCCCACCAAGTTCGTAAACTTTTCCCATGCTCGTGCCATCGTCTTTCAATGCTGCAACGATTGCAGCAGCAACATCAACGACATATACTGGCTGGATTCTGCCAGAAAAAAGAAGAAACAATTCATTGGATGTATGTCCACAAATAAATTTTTTTTTTTTTTTTGAATGAGTATAACCACAAATAATACTACAAGACTTGTATACTATGTAACAAGGACACTGACACGGGTGTCAGTGTCCGACACGGCAACCTAAAAAAATCCGATACGGACACACGCCCGTACATATATTTATTAAAATATATTAAATTATACGAATGCTTAAAATTATTAATAAAATAACACAAAATAGAAAATGAAGTGGAAAATATTTCTTAGTTTATTATTGTATGGAGGATGGAACACACCAACCTGCTTTTAGAAATCAATTTTATATTAAAAATTACTAAAACAAGGGGTGACACGGCCATAAGTGTCCAAATGTGTGTCGGGAAGTGTCGACATGTGTGTCCGGGTGTCAAGGTGTCCGACACGGCAAAAAACCCTAAAAGTGGAGTGTCCTTGTTACATAGCTTGTATACCATCTTATCAAGAAATTGTTTATGTTATTATATTTTCTGCGTGAAATTGTGGTCAACAGAACATGCAATAAAAAGATTCAAGACTTACTTGGTAGATCCATCCCCAATGAGTGGAAGAAAACTCCATTTTTTAGCAAAATGTGCCCACGTATTTAATATCCGATCTTCTGTACCAACCATGACAGCAGGCTTCATAATTGTAGCCTGTGAATGGAAGTATATTTTGAACACCCAATTTAGCAGCACACTAACAAGATCTGAGAATTACGAATGAGATACAAAAGATATCTATTTTAGCCACTATGCATTATTCCAAGAAAGATCAATGTGCATAACGCCTTCAGTAAATTATACAGATCTGTAACCAACTTGCCAAAGTTAAGAAACTGCAGGAATCAAGGTCCTACTTGTCATTGAGTTAATTTTATTTCCTACCGCATGTAACACTCAAACAAGAAATTCCTCTAATAGTCTTCAACTGACAGAATTAAAAAATCAAATGTGGAAATATTAAGTTGAAAGTTCTGAGCTGATCACTTTTGCATCCCTTAAACATCATCACATCCTTTCAAGGTCAGCATCACTGGGCAAAACGTAAAACTAGTTTTCTTGGACCTAATCAAGTTTTGTCATGCATGCAAGTATTTTGTGCTTAAAGACGCCACATCAGTAAGAACCATTAAGGCAACACAATTTGTTAGGTTATAAAGTAAGACGCTTGCAAAAGTCGTATAGCAGATTCTGGTTAACACTTAACACGCTAAAGAACATGGTGAAAATTGTTGATCAATGTCACTATACAGAGCACTTATCTTTTATCAGTTTGTGGCAAGGAAAGTTGCTATGACCCGACCACTCTTTTATATTATTGTTTCAGCACTTACCCAGGTGCTGTTAAGAACTGCAACTTTAAGGAATGAAATCTAGAGAAAACTCAAAGACTACATGCCTTTTCAAAAGATTTAGATAAGTTCAGATAAAATGAACAGTTACATAATGCTTTAAGCTGGAATACGCAATGGCACAGTATTGAATGCGAAGTTATCTCCAACAATGTTAGTATACATCCCCTTAAAAGTTCACAGCCTAGTTAGCATTAGTTTGAGCAGTTTGAGCAGCCTTTGACTCATCTCCATGCGCACATAAGCGTTTCAAAATAAGACGCGTCTAAATATCCCAGCCCTATATACAAAAGGTTAAGATAAAATGACACATGGTTTTGTGACATAAAACAACGCACAGTTGTAAGGCCCGGATGGAGATGAGTAAGGGCTATTTTTGGTATGGAGGTCATCCTCACCAAAACTCGGCCCATCCGACATTTGTACACTCGTGAGCAGTCACATAGTCGGGATTCGGCAATAAATCAGCATGGGGTCAAGTAAGGAAAAATTGAATAAATTCGGCAAAAATATAAAAAATATATCATGGCTTTTTTCAAGTTAGAAATGTTGTTTTTAATAAAACACATTTATATGATGAAAAGCACATCTATAATTCCATAATAATAAGTCATAACTCGTAAGCATGATTTATCCTTCATATTTCCAAAATCGGCAAAATTGAAATCAAAAGAGGGGAAAAAGGGGTGTCAATCGATTAACCGGCAAAATCGCTGATTAATCGCCGAGTTTTTTGATTAATCGGAGATTTTGCCAATTAATCAGCGATTGATTCACGAATTCGAACAATCGGAGATTTTTTTTGAAAAATCGGAGCTTTTTGTGACTAGGCTTGTGAAAAGTGGATCACCAATAGAAAAAATTTAGACCGTCAATTTTCTCCATTAACCTTAAGTCCGCATTTGATAAGATTATAAATTTTAGAAAGGGCTGATTTTTTGTGAGACTGATCTCTACACCCTAGAGCTCTTCTGCACAAACAACTCTTAACTCATCTCATATGGGCCCCATAACTGTGTGCCATTATGTGTCAAAAAGTGTGTCAACCTATCCCGACCTATATATATGTAAACAAACGCGCGCGCGCACATGCAAATACAATATCCCAAAGGGTCTGAAAAAAAAAAGAGAAGAAGAAGAAGAAGGAAGAAGAAGAAGAGGAGGAGGAGGACGCCGTCGCCGTAGGTACGACATCTCTCTCTCTCTCTCTCTCCGCCGTAGGTAAGCCGGGCACCCCAGCCACCGTGTTGGTGGTGGTGTCGGTGGTGGTGTTGGAGTGGTGGTGGTAGAGTTGATGGTAGAGTGGTGGTGGTGTTCATGGTGGAGTTGATGGTAGTGGTGGTTGTGGGGTTAGTGGTGGTGGTGGTGGTGGTGGTAAAGTGATAGTAGAGTGGTGGTTTGGAGCACCCCATACTCCCACAAAAGGATGGACAATAAGCGGCAAAGCCCGCAATTTTTTTTTTTTCCCTCCACGGCTTGGAACTACCGTGGCCACCATGGCACCCACGGCCAAGAGCCCAAGTCAGAAATTTTTTTTGGATTTTAATGTGGGTGCCCAGCAAAATGGGGTGCCCAAACAGAGGCCCTCTAATTGGCATGGGTGCCCATCAAATGTTGGTCCCCAGCCGAAAAAGGTGAGCGCCCGTAGAGCTACCCTATCCCAAAATCTCATTATCACCTAATAAGTAACGAGAAAGCTACTACTAGGGATGACCCAAAGAGCACACAGAAAAAAGTAGAAGCAGGTGCTTCACTACATGTGAATTCACAATGAAGTAGAAGAATTACAAGTTCCCTGCATGTTTTGCTTAGAAGCACATATTTGGTATAATTTCCTCTTCCAAATCATGTAGTCAACCATAATGAACATGTTAAGCGTGGTTGTCCAAAAGAAGAAAGCCACTTAAGAGGGAATTGGGGTCCTCCAAATAAGCTTAACCGAGAAGCAAGATGGTGGATTACCTTAAAGTGTCAAGGAGAAAGAGCGACTGTAACAAAAAAAATTATCCCATTTCCAAACGTGTTTATCGTCGTTATGCAACAAAAGGGAAGTTGTTTCAATATTGTTGCATACACTTATGGTTGCGGTGTGTAGAATCTCTAAAATCTATAAATATTTAAAATATAAAAAAAGGCCTTCGGTTCAAGGTGGCACTTGACATAGGATGAGCTTTTGAGAGGATTTCTGGTGTATAGATACTCCTTTATGTTCTTCTTCATTCTATTGTCAGCATGGTTCAAAATTTCGGAATGTTTCGTTTCGTAAGAAAACCAAAATGTTTTGTATGTTTCGTAATGTTTCGCCAAGACAATCCGAAACAATACAAAAAATAAAAAATAGGATTTCATGATTTTGGAAACATTTCGAAATGTTTCGTAATATTTCGAAATAATTCGGGAATGTTTCGAAAATTTCATTTTTTCACCAGGTTTCGGTAAGTATCAGTAGTTTTGCCCATGTTTCAGTAGTATCATTCGTTTTTTTTCGGACAATACAAACTAGTTGGGTTTTAATAATTGAAAGACGAACCGAACTTCATTTTTTTATCCCCCCCACCCCCCCCCCCACACACACACACACACACACACACACACACAAAATCCTTCCTAGACACTTCAGAATTCTTTTTTTTACCCTAGATTTATGTAACATTGTCGCACATAAACACATGAAGAAGGTGCATTCATAGGGATTTTCTCAAATCTACAAAATTTGGTGATTTCTCATTTTGTTAACATTTTCTGAAACAAAAAATTGTTATATAACCATTGTCTTCCAAACTTTAGGAGAAGACAAACCTCCTTCTAATCTATCTTTTCATCATATTTTTGTGTGGTTTGGATACATGTGCATTTTTTATTTTCTGTATTTTTCAGAAATTTAAAAAATATTAAAAAATTATATTTTTCCATTGTCTTCCAAACTTTAGCAGAAGATAAATCTCCTTTTGATCTATCTTTTCACCATATTTGTGGGTGATTTGGATGCATGTGATGATTTTGTTTCAATTTTTTTTATTTTCTCAGTATTTTTCAGTACTTAAAAAAAAATTCCATTTTTTTCATAAACTTTAGCATAAATTAGATCTCTTCCCTATGTAACAAGGACACCCCATTTTCTAAGAATTTGCCATGTCAGACACATGCTGACAAAAATTGTCAAATATTTTATTTTCAGTTATTATTTATATAGGTTTATGTGAATTCATTATATATCAACTTAATCTAAATGCATTCTTTCCATATTGTACACTAAAGATGGACTAAAGTACTTAAAAGATACGAACGAATTGTTTCAGTATGTATAACACTATGTATTAGTGTCGAACACCGACACGTGTCTTTGTTACAATCTCCTTTTGATCTATCTTTTAATCTTATTTGTGTGGTTTGGATACATGCTATGTTGCATGGATTTTTTTAAGCTAACAAAGTACCCATGTCGAACACGTGTGGGATCCGACACAACAGATTTTGGTGCGACACTTGGAAATTGTCTTGTTCTTTCTTACAAGATGCTAACTGACATTTGGCATAGGTTATGAACTCTAACCTTTTAAGATTGAAGTTTCTATGCGACAAATATAACATCACGTACATATACTCGCTTGTCTAAAAAGTATATTGTAAAAATCCTAAGATATCCTATCACATTATCCATTATTATCCTCCTTATTATGTACAAAACAATTAATTTGTTTCGCATTATTTAAAATATAATACCGAGTCCCCAAATCCTATTTTTCAAGACTTGCCCATGTCGGACTCCGACACCCGTACCCGAATCAATGCAGCATAGGATACAAGTGACAAATTTTTAGAATTTTTTAAAATTTCCAGGTAGAAAAATTAATTACCAATGTGTGTTCTAAGTAGAAGAAGTTAACTACTATTTTTTTTTTTTGATAATTTAAATTAACTACTATATATTTGTATCAAATAGAGTGTGTAGAGTATTTGGAATGCAAGTTTACAAGACAAACTCTACTTCAGCCCGATAGCATTGTAAGCCGCTCTTCTTAACCCTGAATGATTTATATAATGTAGCGTTTTATGAAATTTTGTAGCATTCCTATGGTGGTTGTTTTTTCTGATTTTTCTATTATTTTTTCAAAGCCTCGTGATAGGGTTTTGTCACTTTGGTTTCAGATGAAACCCCCGAAATGAAACCCACTACTTTGAACCATGTTCACTCTTGTACCAAGGTTAGGAAAGAAAAACTGAGATATTCTTGAAAAAGGAGGCACTTGAAGGGATGCTTTACATTATGGTGTAGAGATACTAATGGAAGTTTTTGTATTTGTTTTTCTTTTAATGTTCATTCTCCTTTTTTGCTCCCATTTCTTTTTCAGATAATTTTTCTCATTATGGATAAAATTAAGAGGAAAAAGAACTATTGAAATCTTAGATACACAGTAAGTAAAAAAAGCATGCAACATATCCACACGAAAAAAAGAGATGACATTAAATTCATATTAAAGAAGCTGATCTGGAGTTTTTACCACTCATACATAGATTACCTAAATTGACTAATGAGAATTCAATTCTAACAATGCTTTTCCACTTTTAAAACATTAAAAGGGCACCAAAAATATAAATTGCCTTAATTGCACTTATTATGAAACGTGTGTGCTTTATTAGTTCATCCTGCTCCAATTTTACGAGTTCTCTATGTTTATATCAAATTTGAATGAGACTAGATTATGCCTGGTCTCAGATCCAATAAAAGGAATTTTAATGTAGAGAAAAGGAATCCACAAAGAACCTTTAGTTCTCTCTAAGGGTCAGCTTGTTAAGTTGGTAAAGTATGCAAGTGTTGATACCACAGACTTGGGTTCAAAACCCTTCTTCACTTGCTAACCCGCTTGCCTTCCCAAAAGTATTCATAAAATAAAACAAAACTAAAATTCTAAGAATCAGAAATAAAATTAGCAGCTCATGATAGGAGAAATGAAGAGCAAAAATTGACCTCAGGTAATTCTCTCAAAATAGCTTCCTCTCCAGCAGCTTTAGCTCTAAGCATTCTGGATGGTGATGATGAAGATGCCCCCAAACAAGAAACTTGTATGAATCTCATGATTCCGCCATGTTCTTTAGCAATCTGCGTAAGTTACCAAAAACTTGATAATGAACAGGATAAAATAGATGTGCAAGTACATTTTCACAATAAGACACATCAGCCATAAGATGAGTGAGAAGCTAAAAGTGGAAAAGGAAACGACATCAAAAAGAAATAAGAGTAAAAGGAAAGTTTCCTGGAAGATAAGCATTAATAACCACACAAAAACTTACTGCACATCCCCCACAAAAATATCACACAAAATAAATATAAGAGAAAACACCATCAACTAATAATATTTCAGTTTCTTTTTGTAAGCTATACCTTGTAAATTGTACGTTTATGGGCCTGAGGTCGTGGTCACGTTTATCTTCATGGATGTGAAGTGTATGGGTCTGAGGTCATGGTCATGTTTATCTTCATGGATGTGAAGTGTGACAATCTGAATCTAACACATTATTCAATAGATATGCATAATTTAATGTACTTGTATATGTTAAAAATTATTGTACTATTGTTGTTGGATGTGTTTCCAGTATTTCTCTTTTTCAGATTTCCAAGGTTTTGAACTCGGGACCCTGTTAGGTTTGGATTTCAAGTTTTAATATGCATGTTTGTCAAATGACATTTGTGGTTGTGGCTTTTGAAAATCAGCTGTAAGCTAAAATGGAGAAAATGGACTAGTTAGTGGATCTTTAAACCCAAGGTGTTTATTGTGGTTAGTGTTGTACACAATACAAATCTGTATTGTGACTTGAGGCCTTGGACATAAATGGTGCAAGGATTCTTTCGAGTGACTAATGATGCCCAAGTACTCATCAACATTGACGGTGTGCACCATAGGATTCCTTCCTGAGACTGGAGAGCATTTTTATAGGAATCCTCTTCCTCATCCTCCCACTCTTAGAACAAGGTCAAATTAAGTGCATTAGCCTAGCAAGCAGCACTACGTTTGGTGTCAATGTCAACTTAACAAAAGCTCACATCTTTTGTTTGGTTTTGGCGGTTTGGATATTAGACAATGTGATACTTGTACAACAGTTGAAGCAAAAAGTAGTGATTAATTGGAATCAAAATTGTAGAGCAATTTACGATTGGAAGCATTGAGTTGGTTTTATTTCTCCTGGTAGAGATACACTTTTAAAAGCCATATGTCCAGCCTTCCATATTTTTTTTAAAAGACCAACATTTCTAGCAGTTAGCTTGGAATGATGAAGTTTCACATGGAATTGAACTAAATAGAGACTAAGAGTGAAACTGCTAGTCTGGAGAAGTTTTGAATCTTGTTGGTGTCTTTGTCACAGTTTCTTAGAGCATCCATGCTTATTAAGATAGAAGTGAGGTAATAAACTGATAATACATTCTTTTCTTTCATATACATTCAATATAATAATGCCCTATTTCCTTCTTCTTTTTCCTTCGATTGGTGAGATGGGATCTAACCATTGGCTCAGAATCTGCCAATACAATACCATGTTTCTTCTCCTTTTTTTCTTTTCTGTTTCCACTCAATCAACATGCCACAAATTTCATGTTTCTGTAATATGAGAGCTGCAAGCATTGCACAAAAATTGAGAAATACATAAGCATTTGTTAACGGCTTAAGATTTATGCTGACCAAATCCTCTTTTCATGAGAGCCAAAAGTATCACAATTTAAGAGAAAGAAAGATCTGAGCAGGAACCCACCATTGCAAGCTGTTCAGCCATAGAATGGTTCACTGCCTCAAAACTATAGTTTCGTGTCTCATACTCCCTTCCTGACGGATAGATAGTTAATCAGCATGAGAATTTTTACAGCCTCCCAGAAATCCACGAGTAAAAGTCCAAGTGAAGAATACGAACCAACGAGATTAAGAACAACATTAGCCTTTGCCATTACCGCCTTAATGGAATTTTCATCTCTTGGGTTGTATTTCATCGGTACTATCTGAATGCATTAGACATGAGAAGACCAAATTATAAGGCATACACATAATAAAAGGAAACAATAGAAACACGAAATTTAACATGCATGAAACATCTATAACATCTATAATCGTACCTGGCCCAAGTCACCCATCAATTTGAGATGCCGATGAGAATCCTCAGAACCTCGGAAAGGAACCAGCACTTGAGATCCCATTTTAGCTGGACACAGGTAAAATGCTTATAAACACCAATGAGCAATATAACAGACACTCTCAAGGACTATATGGAGATCAAGAAAGTGCTTTCACATTGTTAATGTAGTGCACTTTAATGCATGCCATGCCATGCCAATGCCACCTACGGCCAAGATGTCTGCCCCATTGAGTTTGGATGTTAACTCAATGGCATGTTAGTCAGCCCATCTCATTGCATGGAAAAGTGTTGCCATAACCCTGCCTATACAGCATGGACGTGCAACCTTTGGTCCCACACTGTTTTGTCAACAAGGGTTTTGGAAGGATCATACGTTTGGCAACAAGAGGTTAAGAGTGTTGCTGACCGTTAAGTCACTTTTTTTTTATAATTACAGTTAAGTCACTCGCCCATTGTTGGCTTTGCGACAAGGACATAAACACGTCAGTGTCCAACACAGATACAAGGTGTTTGACATAGGGCGTTCAAGAATCCCAACACCTAGACACCGTACATATGTATTATAATATAATAGTTTAGTTATATTTAAAATCAAAAGTTTATTTTCAATAAAAATAAGGAATGTAATATATGAAAAGTAAAAGAAAACATTGCTATATGGAGTTATCCAATAATAAATATAAATTTATACAAGGGAAAACTATCAAACAACTATAGCTGTGTCTAACAACTTAATAAAGTAATATATGAAAGATGCAACACACCAACCCTCTTTTACAAATCATTTAAAATCGTAAAGTAAAGGGTGACACTGTCATATGTATCAGGATGTGTGTCGGGATGTGTCGACATGTGTGTCCCTGTATATACTGTTAGGAAGGTTAAGTGAGACCTAATGATTTTTTTTTTTTTTTGGATAAGGTGAAGTTTATAGATAAGAAAGGACAAGGTGAAGTGAGACCTAATGATAGCATAAGACTTCATGTTATGTTAGTGACCTACACCCACACAAGACAGCACAGCCAATCCCCTCCGCAGTCTTTGAAGCGCCCTTGCCTTATCTATAGAAAGGAAGTGGTGCCGTGTTGTGCCAGTGCCTTGGAGTGAGAGGCAGATGACTGCACTGTGTCAGAAACAGTCAGCACATCCTGTGGCAGCCATAACCATTTTTGACGTCGTATGAATCTTTCCAGCTGGCTCAAGATCATCAGACATGCAGCTAGGTATATATATTCACGGGGACAGAATGACACATAATGCTCAAACGAATTGTCCATGACTCCGCACGCCAAAAAATTAAAAATGTATAAAAAATATTTACAACGGAAGTAACATAGAAAATCACATTCATGGTATACAAGTTCCACATTAAACCAAATAGAAAATTTAAATTAAATTCCACTTACCAAGTTGTTGCACAACATAACGGCCGAGGAACCCAGTAGCTCCAAACACAGTCGCAACAATTCCACTGCCCAATCCAACACATAATTAGATAAAATCAAATGGAAAAGTGGAGAAGGCACTAATGCTCGCAAGAAACTTAATTATAAGTTATCGTTCTTTTATCAAGGCAACTGACACTAATCATAGTTCAGTTACATCTATCTCCACACAATCAAAAGCTCTAAGCCAAAGCTATAATTAAAAATTATGATCAAATAGAATTAAAAAGGAGAAAACATGAAGAAGAAAAAAAAGCCGTCAACAATTGTACCTAACAGATGATCTTCCACCTGTACCTTTGCGAACAAGATGCCCCACGCCCTTGGGAGTAAGGGTCGATATCAACCGAGGATGATCGGTTCCATGATCTGCAATGAAGATCAGAATTACAGAAACAAAATCCCCAAGATTAATGAGACAAATGCAGTGAGAAATCTGTAGAAATTTGAGAAATTTACGTTCCCATCAATAAAAACCCTAGAAATGTGGCATTACAAGTGAGCGAAAGCATAACCCTAGAAAAAGAGAAATTTTCTGAGAGGAGAACAAATCGAAACCCTAGAAGCAGAGAAGAGAAGATCGATTACAGATACCAGAAACTGCGTTGACGGATTTAAGAGACGAGAGTGCAGGCGACGGCTTCAAACACTGCTGCGCAAATCGTCTCGAGGAGGCCTGCATCATTCTTCCCTACAGATTTTACTTTTTCGTTTTTTAGTTGGAAGAACAGAAGCTGTAAAAGCTCGTCGAGAACTTGAGGACGCTACTATGCTTAGATCGAAGGGGATTCTAATGCTAACTTGCGCGTGGAGCGTAGATTAGAAATTCTACATACGCAATAAGTATCATAGAGTACTTGTCTGTAGACAACAATCCTTACTTAGGACCCGTTTGGCAAACCGAAAATAAGTCACTTTATAGCTTTTAAAATCGGAAAAAACGAAAAAATTGAAAATTTTGTTTTGGTACCAATAATTAAATTGATTTTTTGAAGTCAACTTAAGCTAAAATTAAGTTAAGCTAAAATCAACTTAAACTAAACTGCTCTACAAGTTGATTACTAATATGCTTGAACAGATCAATCAAAATCTAAATTTTGAATTCAATTGGAAGATTCTCGAATTTAGATTTTCCTTGTATTGAAGATTGTCAGTGGTTCTGATGTGGAATTTGAGGTTTTCTCCTCGGTTTAGAAATGTTGTTATGTGCGATGGGAATGGTGAGGATATCTAGAGGCATTCATGGAATGGGATTTATATGTTCTACATGTGTTCCTGCTTTAGATACATGAGAGTTTATAAAAGAGTTCGACTAAATAATGGTCTGTCTCATTAGTTGATCCCCCTGAGATTGTTAATCTTAAATCAAGTTTTATAATTTAAGAAGAGATCTGCATCAGCATGAGAATATGCAACTTCAACCCCATGTTAGTGAGATAGTCTTCTTGAAGTATGAGCTGAGGTTTGATATGTTTCATGCGGGTGATGTTGATAGGAAGAATAATGGTTAGAAGATTGATGGGGTGATTTTGAAATTGTTAATATTATTAGTTTCGAAACATCGTCAATTATATTTGATTTGAAGCAAGAATTACTTTTGGAGTTTTGTATCACTTTTTTTCATTTTTCTTTTCTAAGTTTTGCAGCTACACCATGAAACCATGAATTTGCTAAAATGAGTTTATTAGGATCTGTTTAAAGTTTTGGTAGGTTTAACATTCAAAATATTTGGCAAGTATTCTTCAACAGATGGAATCAGTTTGTGCACTTTTTAGGAGCATTCATTGGAGTAGAAGCTGAACCAGTCGAATAAGATGGGAGGTCATCTCATCAAATACTTAGTCCAAGCAAGTCTTTTGTGTGTAATTGTTGTATCTCTTCGTGGATGAAATATGTTTCCAAATGTTCTATCAGACAACTCTGCTTCAAGTACCGTCCTTATGCTATGAGATACATTTCAATGAATGTCAATCCTTCTCTAGATGAAATCTGTTGCCAAGGTGTTTTTAATGATTGTTGGGAAAATCGATGAATGGCAATCCTACCTTATATTTTTTGTATTTATTATTGAAAAGTGCAATGCAACCAGCATTAATTGCTATTTTAATGTAGGCAATATGGTTTTAGGATTTAAAGCCCGTTATTTTATTTTATTTTTTTAAGTTTGCAACGGTTCATAACCGTTGCAAAATATTGTTAGAACCACATCTAGATTGGACAACTGTTGCAAAACAATATTTTGAAATGGTTGATAACCGTTTCATTACTTAAGCAACCATTCTGGAAACGGACTTGGAACGGTTATGAACCATTGCAAAACTAGAAACGATTCCTAACCGTAGCAAAAAAAACATAATTTAGAAACTGTTCCAAACCATTTCAAACTAAAAACCATTGCAAATTATAATTTTGTAATGGATTAGAACCTTTTCTAAGTTCTGATTTGAAACGGTTTTGAACCGTTTCTAGTTTAGCAACGGTTTTGAACTCATAGAGCCTACATCCGTGAGGCAAAAAGATGCTCACACATCTTGGGTCAATGAGAATGAGACCTATGTCCTTTTTAAAGTACCATTTGGGATTCGAGTAGGTCAGTACCTCCTCATCCTTTGCAACTTCTTTCTCCGAATTACAATTCGATGGGTTTTGGTCCAGCATAAACTGAAGATCTTGTTCTAAGGGATAAGATGTCAACTGGTTTAGTAATCTTTAACTGAATGAATGAAAAAAATGCAAGCAAGATTCATAAAAAAGAGAACAAAATTCAGGCAAAACCATCATGGATCACCATTTTGGATGGCAATCACATTCCTTCACTAGCAATCACTGACATCAGAGCCTGGTCAAGGAGATTTAGGCTGTGTTTGGTAGTGCACCTTCGACGTGCGTCTTGGCTGAAGGTGTGCATCTTGATTGATGACAAGTGTTTGGGTCACACCAATGCGTGCACCTTCGACGTGCGTCTTGGCTGAAGGAGTGCATCTTGATTGATGACAAGTGTTTGGGTCACGCCAATGCGCGCACCTTCGAAGGCACAGTGGACCTTGAAGACGCACGAAAGTGAACCCTCGAAGGTTTACATCCCCCCTTGAGTCTTCGAAGACACATGTACTTTGAAGGTTCACTCTCCACCCCCAATGGGTTTAGCCCACCTAATGTAGCACATGTATGATCTATCAACACCCCTTTATTACTTGGGACCAACATATGATCCATCAACTTCTATTCTTATGTGGGGCATACATGATTTATCGACCCCATTAACATGTGGGACCCACATGATTTATCAACTCCAGTTATTATGTGCGGCCCACACAAACTATCGATCTTTGTTCTTATGTTGGGCTGCATGATCTATCAACATTTGTTCTTATGCGGGTCTCACATGGTCTTGTAGAACCAAACGTCGGTCTTGACCTTTAAAGTTACGCACCTTGAATACGTGGACATTCAAGACACGCGTCTTCAGTTGAAGATGCGCTACCAAACACACCCTTAATTATCTTTGAAAACTCAAAATGGTTACAACATTCTTCAAAGGTGATTCAATCTTCAAGGCATTAGTTTTGGCAAACTCACGACAATAGTTTATCCACGCGAGTTTGAGGGAGATTATAAGAGAAAAGTACTGTAATATGAGATGTACCATATCATTATTGATGCGTCTCATCACACCTTCTACTCGTTGTCAAGATTACAATAATATCAATTAGGTTAGAATTTCTATCAATCAGATTGATTAAGATTAGCAACTATCTTTAGATCTTGTTATCTTTTATATAAACCGTTGATTAAGGTCAATGTACTCATCCCGATTATCAACAAATCTCGTATCTTGATGAGTTGTGCTGGATAAGATCATGAGAATAAAGAAGTATTAAACTTGACAAGTATACTAAATTGTTATTTAAGATTGGATTTCTTCTAAAAATAGTAGTTACTGAATTAGAATGAGAGGTTCACTACCACATCATTGCATGCAAGGGGAGCTCGCTCGATTCGCAAATTGGTCCGACTCGTAATTCACTTCTGACCCTGTGTTCGATAGCCCGACCGTAGTGATGTTAATTGTGGTTACATCCGCTCGTGGCGGAGAGATTGAGAAGTCTCTCGACGTGTGGTTGGACTTGGTTTAAGAGTCCAACGGATTCAAAATTTTATAATCTTCGATATCCTAATCTTGTAGGATTGGGTCCTACATAATCATGTTTTTGTAATTAGTCTCTCAATGCTTCAAGACAACCATTCTTCTCTACTTCATTTTCATTTTGCTTTTTGGATTTGATTATCAAGTAATGAACTAGGTTTGTAATACCCAAGATAGAGTTCAAAAAACCCTAAAAAGCATTAAATTGATAGATCAAAGAAGAAAAAATAACAGAAACAGTCCCATAGTTTCCAGCATAATGCAGCTGCGAATCTGAACGAGCTGTAAGAAAGAAAGAGAAGAGACGGGGATGAGTAAGGGGAATAGGGTAATTTTCCAACTCAACCAAATAACAAATATTAACTATCTAGGGCAAACATTTTCCAAAAAGAATTATGCCCGGAGAGTTTTTTTTCTTCACGAGGGACAAACGCAGCCTTACATAAGGAACAAAATTTGAATGTGGAAACTCAATGTTTATGGGGGTAGTTTAAAGATAATCCATGCATTTGTAGTGGGTTGGAAAAGGGTTGTAAATGATCCAGATTTAGGTGGTTTAACAATAAAACCAGAACTAACTATTCGTAAATTGGTCTAATAGAGAACCAAATAAACCAGACCCAATAACTACTGGTCGGATCTAAGTTGGGCTCGAAATGGGCCTTAGTCCAATCCATTTAAAATCAATCTACTGCAGGTATAGCCCGCGTTTGCCTGGCCTACGCATTGTCTACCCAAAAACAGAAGAAAAATCTACATATAAAAGTGTAAACCATATGGTCTCCCAGCTTCAACACAATATTGTGAACAGAGTTATGAAAGAATGGGCTAACTGCTTGTAAATAGGCCAGTAATGATCAATCCTGCGACTTATACAATCGAATTCTCTGATCGATATCTATTGGTAAGCGCCTCCAATTAGGAATGGGCATCGCCTACTTACTTGGACCATCATCGGCAGGACATACCAAGGACCTATGGAAGTTGGGGCTCGTCACCGGTCAATATTAGATCAAACAATAGGGGGCTGTAGCACTTACCTCTGTTTCTGTTGATGTTGTGTTTCCATGCTGTAATGGATCTCAACATGGAAGTCAATGTACATCAATCAGACGAATGTAACCGTGAAATGAAATCTCCTATATCAGAATTTGACCCAATTTGATGAACGTAACCAGCGATATTAGAACATTACGAGGCTATTCGGATATAGATGTACAAGTCAAGCAAGTGAAACCAAGTTATCAGTGGGATTCACTAGTGAGCTTCCATTCGAAAAGTGTTCAATGAACTTACGGGAGCTGGACATGCAATGCCGCTAGAATGCTGCCTCCATTTAAATCGATGCACAATTTGATGTTCACTATCGAACACCCTGAACTGTTTTTTTCTTCTTTTTTACCTGACTGTTCCAATCCTCAGCACTGATTTGAGTTTTTTCTTCTCAAGATGGTTGCATGATTACATCAATATACATTCAGTTAAACATAACTAGGCAACAACTCAAAAATTAAAGGGGAAACAGAAGTAGAAGAAGAACTGGGCCTTAGATTCGGATCATTGTATAAATGTCGAGAACAAAATTGGTCCAATAGCAGCATTGTAGATTAGACGACCACGAATGCTCTACAAATTCATAAAGAAGATGAAATCTGTATTTGATGTCAAAAGACTCAAAACTGCTTTTTATTAGAGAAGTTGAACAGAAATCAGTTGCCCATTTCTTCCCTGTAATCGACCTCTACCCTAAACAGACCCAATTCACTTTTTGTTACTCATAGACTCCCCGATTCCGCTCAAAAGTGGAAGATTAACCCATAATAATAATAATACTCGTTCCCTGTGTGGGTTGGTTAGATAACAAATGTACCTTCTCATCCCATTCTCATCCAGAACTACCGAATGCTGCGGTAGGGGGAGCAGCGGCTGCCGGTTTGTTTCTGTAATCGTCTGCTGTTGTCATCTTTTCCTTGAAGGTGGTGGGGCATGCCATTGAATTTAAAAATCTGGTATGCCACTTGACCGGGTAGAATACTCGGAGACCAGCTTTAGAAACATGGATGACTTGTCCTCCAACAATCGTGCTGGAGTATCAAACTCTGCAACTCGACCTGCAAAAACATTCCCAACTGACTGTGATGAGCCATCCACAAGCATGACCTAGAAAATGAATTAATAGACTAAACGTACTGTGATGATCATGATGATGAAATACATCTCAAATTTTAGAACCATCTTAAAATGTCAGTATTACACATTGCATAAGATATCAATAGCCTTAATAGGATATTGCGGTAGGTGGATTATCTCTTCATTAGTATCCCTAGTGTTTTTATTTTTTTGGTGGGTAAGTTGGGATCAAATTTTATGTTAACCAATTGGTGTAAGGGCTCAAGCCCCCTAATATCCTCTAGTCCTATTATAACAAGCAAATACAGGAACCTCTTGGATCTCTTATAATAAAAGGTAGGTTCAGGGCATTGCTGTTCTCACCATCACTGAGGACCAGAACCAGATCGCTGTCAATAACGGTTGGGATACGATGAGCAATAGTGCAGACAGTGCAATCCATAAACTCTGTTCTAATAATTTTTTGGATAAGATTATCAGTAGCTGTGTCAACTGAGGCTGTTGCTTCATCGAGCACAAGTATCCGAGCTTGTTTTAGCAAAGCCCTGCCCAGTGATACTAGTTGCCGCTGCCCAACACTCCAGTTATCTCCATTCTCAAGTACTGCCAATTTTGCAAGAAATGCAACTAATTGATTAGTCCCACACAGAGGCATTTTAAACACCATAGTCATGTGTGTGTGTGTGCTTCCGTGGGTTATAAAATATTTAAATGTGCATGGAACATACCTGGAGTGTCAAGCTTCTGCTCTTTTTGGCGAATTACCTCTCCAAGCTGAGATTTATCAAGCGCCTGAGGGAAAAACAAAACATGGTTAATTAAAACACAATTTCAATATTAAATCTGGGTATCTCAATGAGGAAAGACAATAGGTACGCAGATTGGCTTTTACCTGCCAGACTTCATGATCAGAGTGCTCTTCCAGGGGATCAAGATTGGCCCTAATGGTCCCTTCGAACAAGCTCGGATCTTGTGGGATGATACCCAGACGAGAACGCAAGTCATGGAGGCCTATTGTTGAGATATCAATGTTGTCTATGATGATCCTGCCGCCTGCTGGTTCAATCAATCGGAACAGAGCCTGGATCAAAGTAGATTTACCACTTCCGGTGCGCCCAACAATTCCAATCTTCTTCCCACCAGGAAATGTGCAGGTTACATTGTGAAGAACCACAGGAAGATTCTCCTTGTATCGAACCTTTCAAGAACAGAATAGTCAGCAGACGATCAAGGAGTAAATACAATTAAACTAAACAAAGAATTCCAGGGAAAGAAGATCCAGAAACCAGTAACTGGAGTTTTTCTGGTAGACTAAAATGAAAATTACTACAAAGTGCATACATAGCTGGAAGCAAATCAAACAAAAGGATAGTGTGCAGGAGTTTCTAATAATGCTGATAAAGAATATATTTTTCCTCCTATAACTCGTCTCCATGTGGGCCACAAAGGCGTGTCAAAATAACCTGACCCCATATATATATATATATATATATATATAGTGAGGCTGAACCAAGTGGCTGGAAGCAACCGTACGGAAGTTCGAACCTAGAATGCGATTCATCGTCTCCATTGAGTGTTCCTGTGCTAAGCGCTGGAAGCGAGTGAGCAGCATCTGATTATATATATATAATCTTTTGATAAGTAATGTGTGCTTATTAAAGAGAAAACTGTCCACAGAGCCCTAAGGAAGAAGGAGAAAGACACTAACGAGAGGGCAAACTTGTTAGCTATATACAAACAAGATAAATGCATCAAATGCCAAATCTTCAATATTATATACAATATCCGCAAAAGGATCACCATAAAACTCCTTGGGGATGGTAACCCAATGAGAGAGAGTAGCTTCAATCCCCTTGAACACTGCTACTTGATACAGATACGAAGTGTTTGACACGGCAACCTAAAAAAATCCGATACGGAGACACATCTGTACATATACATATATGCATACATACATACGGAGACACACACACACACATGTATGTATATATAAAGGTATATAAAGAACTTCTCATTTTTTCTATTTTTTTTTCCAAAAATTTACCAGAATGGAATGGGCCACCAAATAGACCCAAGCCCACCCCTTTATATGACCCGATTGAAATAAAAAAGGAAAGGTCATTTTTATGTTTTTTGGAGAAAGGGAGAAGAGGTCTTCGACCTCCACACCAAAAAGGGTTTTCTGAAACCCTAACCCCTCTCAAGGGTTGGCGTAGTTGTGGCGGCATTGCCGGTGGCGATGCAGGTGAGTCTTTCTTCTTCTTCTTCTCCGGTGGTTCTTGTTGTCGTCGTCTTCTTCTTCTTCTCCAGCGATTCTTGCTGTCATCATCCTCTTCTTCTTCCTGCAGATAACAAACAAATAATTTTTTTAATTATGACATGGCCGTACGTGTCCATTCCCGTGTCTGTCCGTGTCGACACATGTGTTTGTGTCGACACGTGTCGATACGGTAAAAAACCCTAAAAATGTCATGTCGTTGTTACATAGCTTATCTTTGAAGATACGATTGTTCCTCTCCTTCCAAATGCACCATGTCATACCAAATGGAACCATCTTCCAATCTCGTTCTCCCTTGACATCAAGGCCTTCCAAGATCTTACTTTGCATTAACTCTAGCAAACTTTTACAGAAAGCCCATCAAAATCCAAATATTTCCAAACGCTCTTAGTGAAATTGAAATGAATAAAGGGATGGTTTACTGGTTCTCCAATGTCCTCAGATAGGAAGCATATATTAGGCATGATCTTTTTTCTGCTTATAAAGTGATCAACCAATAGGATCTTGTCGAAAGTCACCATCCACAAGAAGAAAACCACTTTGGAAGGGATCCAGTTATGCCAAATTAATTTGGCCAGAAAAAGTTGGCATTGGATTGCTCGAAAGAGCCAAAGTAAAGATCAAAATGTAGATGTACCTTTGGGGTTCCACCTCCAAACACGCCTATCTTCATCAAGCAATGAGCTAGAAACTTCTTCAAGACAACCTAATAAAAAGGTAAATTAATCAAATTCTCAATCGTTCAAGTTTCTTCTTGAATTGAAAGTTCCAAGATGCTCCATCTCCATTTCTCTCCAGGCATTCATTTACAAGGATGCCTCTCTAACTTACTCCCCTATAAATATTTTGAAAGGAATGGCACAAGGGAACATCTCCGCACCATTTATCCTCCCAAAATCTGATTTTATTTCCTTTTACCACCCTAAACTTCAAGCCTTTGCAAAACACTTCAAAGACTTTGGATACACCTTTCCACACGCCGACCCCATAACTTGGAAGTAACTTCATTGGAGTCCCAATCTTGGTTTCTGCTTCCATACTTACTAGCTATTGCTCTCCACCATAGACTACTCTTCTCCCCTCTCCAAGTCTCCAAAGACAATTGCCCAACAAAGCTTTATTCATCAACCACAAAGGTCTAAGCCCCAAAAACCCCATCTCCTTAAAAGAGCAAAACCTTCTAATCAACCAAGTGATACTTTTTACAAAATCTCTTTCTAGTTTCTCTGACATCTTAGATATGGAAGCCAGAATTGGAAAGAGAGAGAAAAAATGTTGGTAGATTAGACAAAGTATTACAAATTAATGTTAGCCTACCTTCTTTAGAGGTACCCTTTCTTCCAAGATGCAAGTCCTCTTTCAAAATGTTCCACCATAGGGTCCTGGATAGAAGACGACCATTACCTGACGCCTAATGGGAGACCAAGATAAGAGAATGGAAACTTGCCAACCTTACGACATAAAATCATGAAGGACAAATTGGTTGGGGGGCATATTGGGCAGGAGAGTCTATGGGAAGAAGGCACTTTCAGCTAGATGTTCTGCGGGAAGGATCCTAGTAGTTTGGGATAAGGAGTTGTCGATGTTAAGGATAGCTTCATAAGCAATTATTCACCCCATTCTTTGTCAAAACATTGATGACCATTTTCCTTGGGTGTTCATGGGGTGCATGGCCTATCGAATAAAAAATGCCATTACCATTGTGGGATGAATTGGACAAAGTAGGAGGCAGACGGGGGGAGGGGGACTTCAATGTAATAAGATTTTCATACGAGAAGGTGTGTAGTAAAACCAAAGTACGAGGGACTTTGAAAACTTTATTGGCATACATCAATTGATGGATCTTCTTTTTAAGGGAGCAGGCTTCGCATGGTCAAATGGCCTAGATAACCCCATTATGAGCTCGTTGAATAGATCATAGGTTAAAAAAGAGCCATGATAATGGTAACACCCAAACCCCGTTACGTTTTTTCGAAAGTAATGCCCAAGAACGAAAAAACAGGCTTAGCACTATCACGGCCGTTATAATGGAAATAACGGACATTATTTTTGAAAAAAAAAATATTTTTTTACCATTATCGAGGTTATTTTGAAAAAATAATATTCTAACCCTTTTTTGACTTATTTTTTTACCATTATCGAGGTTATTTTGAAAAAATAATATTCTAACCCTTTTTTGACTTAGATATGATTGATGTGACCCGTTATAACAGCCGCTATAATGGACATAACGAAAATGTTAAGAGTACGTTATAAGTTATAACACCATTTAAAACGTTGGGACAGATTAATAGATGTGATGGCAGAAAAATGAATTTGAGTTTACAATTGAACTAAAATCCCCACTATGAACTGGAAATAGGGCTGCAACTTGGGTGGGCCCAACCCGACTTTGGGCTCAGGTTGGGTTGGCCTCTTTAGTACTCGGGCTGGAGTTTGGGCCTGGTTTTCAAAACCCGGTCAAAATCGGGTTGGGCATATATATATAATACATTACCTTTCCTAATCTAATATGGTCTCTATTTATTGTCATGCCTTGTTCGAAATGGCAACCATGATGAATACGACCTTGGACAAATGCATCTATAGAGCACCATTCCAATTTGTTTGATGAGGACCTTATATTCATTTATATTCATGAATCTTGTATATTAAACTAATATTCAATGCTTTTTCTTTTTTTCTTTTATGAAATTGGGTGAAAGAATGGCCCATGAATCAATTGATAAATATCGTTCTTCCCTCTAGGAATCTCTCGTTTTCTTGAATTAAATTTGGGAGGTAGAAATTCATGAATGCAAATCACAGGGTGAATGAGACCTTCTATCTTGTTGTACCAGCAAAAATTTTATTTTCAAATTATTTGGTCGATGTTTGATCCTTCCAACAACTCGAACAACCCAACTGAACCCGATTTGGTTGGGCTCAGGCGGGGATTCTCAGGCCTTGAAGCTCGGGGTTGACCCCTAACCCGATTCAACCTGCCCAAGTGGTAGCCATAACTGGAAAATCATTTTGTTAATGTCACTATGGAAGCAAATTCTCACCCAACATTTGATCATAGGCCGATTTTATTAGATTGTGGGGAATCAGTCGCGGTCCATCTCCTTTCATCATCATCATCATCATAAACCTTTTCCCAATGTCATAGGGTTGGTTGCACGAATCTTGTTCCTCCATTCAATCTTGTTTGAAGCCATCTCTCGATTCTCTTCCATTAAGGCAAGTTTATTAAAATCTCCTCTCAGAACCTCACTCCACATCCGTTTTAGTCTTTCTCTCAGTTTTTTAGGCCCTTCAACTTGCACATTCCTCCTCACTGGTGTTGTCATTGGTCTTTGTTGTACATGATCAAACATCTCGCTTTTTTAGGCCCTTCAACTTGCACATTCCTCTTCACTGGTATTGTCATTGGTCTTCGTTGTACATGATCAAACATCTCAATCGACTTTCCCTCATTTTGTCACTTATTGAGACTATTCTTATATCTTCAAGAATGCATTCATTTCGAATTGTCTTTCCTTGTCTTACCATACATCCATCTCAACCTCCTCATCTTGGCTATACTGATTTTATGAACATGTTTCTTGATTTTCTAACATTTTGCTCCATAAAGCATCGTTGGTCTTATTGTCGTCTAATAGAATTTTCTTTTTAGTCTAATTGGCACACGCCGATCACATAACCCTCCAGAAGCACATCTCCACTTTAGCCACCCTATTCTAATTCTATGGGCAACATCCTCCTCAATATCTCCACCAAGTTAACAAATCAGTTGCTTTGAGGTATCTCCTAATTTTCAATTTAATTTGCGGATCATCTCTATGTGCATCTTTACTAAAATTACATTTCATATACTCTGTTTTGGTTCTACTTATTTTAAACCTTTAAATTCCAAAGCATTCCCCCAGAGTTTTATAATATTGCACCTACCCTCTGATTACAACTCCAGCCTGATGGTATTAAGGATTCCGATGAAGAGGAAGCCCGTACATGGGAGGGGATTAAGATATTTAGCAAATGCTTACCCAGCCAACTAATGGTTGGAGATTCCCTCATGGTGATTAGAAGGGCTTCAAGCCCTTCTAAAAGTCAAGGCCCATGGAGACTTGCCTTTCATCAGTGATGAAATATTAGTATTCTGACTTAGTGGAGATCACTGTCATAGTTTCATTCACATTTGAGAAATGAAAATGCACTACTGACGCTTTAGCTAGAAAAGGTATCTCTAAGCCACCTTTGACTATTGGGGATTCTGGTCCCTCTTGTAATGTTGTTCTTTTCTCCTTTTTTGAAAGAGGAATTATCCTATTTATTAAAAGGAGAAGGTCCATGGAGCCAACTCCATCACACCTGACCATTTAGGTAATGCTTTTTATTAACTACTCTAAACAACGCCCTCTAAACTTCACTAGCCCATTTCATCTTCAACAACTTTTTCTGTTTCAGCATCAGTAATCCCCACTGGTCCAAATTGACGATAAACATGGAACCTTCACTATAAAATTCTTCACCTAAGTAAGTTCTACTGCCAAGAAAGAAGACGGACTTTAAGGACTGACTACATCTTTATTCCAGGTCCTACCACTAAAAAGGATGAAGAATCATGGCTCCTTGTGTTTCTGTATCCATCCAGCAGGAATGGAAAGAATTAATGCCATACCACAAAAAAAAATAAAAATAAATGTCAAGCATAACTCAGGAAAGAAGAAACAACACATGCACTCTACCAAGAGACCAAACCCATACGCTCCATTAGGAACCCACCCAAGGAGATCTCAGAAAATATTTCAAGTGAGAAGGAGTTAATTATCTACGGTTGAAAAGAATGATCATAGCATACTTACCAATATCAGAATATATCTTACAAGTGACCTGAATTTGAGAAAAGTATGTCCTAACAAGTTTTCCACTAAAACTCAGAATGTATAATTCGAAAGTCGAAACAAAGAATTGCAATGAATTTTGCAACATTTCTAGGAAAACACATGCCACTTGTCCAAGAATTGGAATGAACTGCCACATAAGGTGAATAGAAATTCAACTGCATACCTTCAGATCAAACAGTTCAATGGTTCCGTTCTCTGGCCATGAGGATGGAGGGCAAGAGTCATCAATAATAGGTGGAGCCTCGCTTGGGATTTGACAATACTGATAAATACGCTCAATAGAAATAATTTTATTTTCAAGCTTGCAAAAGCTCAGTATCCACCGTGATAAGCGTGCATTCAAATTAAGGCCATATGTCACAGCAAGACCTGCCATACCTGTATAGAAGCAGCAGCAGAATTAACAAAATGAAGCAAGCTATGACTGCTCTAAGAAGTGCTAAGTTGAAGCTTATAGTTATCCTTCACTTCATAGAGTGAACAATAATCATCACCTAAGCCTTGTTCCAACTACTACACTGTTACTGTTCTCTTCAGGCACCAAAGGCATGCAAGGGAATGTTTAGATATTTAATACTAAAAAAAAACTCAGATCATTATATGTGCAACTTATATTCAAATAGCACGTTTTGCAATATCATGGGGAAATTACTCATGAGAATAAGCAAACATATCAAATACTAAAAGGTGTAGCATTACATACTTGGATCGATACTTCCATGTGGGAAGCTCACAAGCAGAGTCATGCAGAATGCAAATACGAAAGTTGAGAGTAATTCCATTCGCAAGCAGAGCCATTCAATTGCTGCTAGGCTGCTGAAGAATGGGCGAGCAAAACAATCAAGAAGATATAGGTTCCTCTTCATGAACCGCTTTTCTTGCCCAAAGCCTCTAATTGTAGCTGCTCCGGCGATTGACTCCCCAAAAAGATGGATGATCGGAGACTTTTGGATGCTAACAATGCGAACAAGTTCCCTTGATGAAGCCATGTAGTACTTCTGCATTCACAGGGAGAAACTTAAAGGGATGTATCCTCCACAAGCTTTAATGATAAAAAAAAGTACTTTACAGTTAAAATTTGCACTGACAGGCAAACCAATCAATACAAATCATGGTTAAGTATAACTATGCATGGCATTCACAATCAACTCCAACATGAGTGTTCCTCCATAACGATAAAGTAAAAGTAGAATTTCTGTGGAATGATGCTAGGAAAAGTTCAACTAGGAGTCTAGGAGAGAGGCAGATAACATTGTTTCACGTGTTGGCCTTCTCTAATTGAAGAATTTTTATTTTTTCCTTTTGCTAGTTTTCAGAATCCCAAACATATTTGTTAAATCAAATATCTACAATTTCCTGTAGTCATACAACCAACATTATTGAGCCCAATTCGAGAGCTTTGAAATGAAAGTATCCAAGTGGAAAATGGCTATTTGAGAGCATTGAAATGAAAGTATACAAGAACCTATGCACTTGTATTGTGACAATAAGGCGACCATCAGTATTGCTCACAATCTTGTTCAACGTGACAGGATGAAGCACATTGAAGTGGATAGGCATTTCATCAAGGAGAAACTTCGTCTTGGTCTAATTGTACACCTTATGTCAATACAGCTGATCAGGTGACTAACATGTTGACTTAAGGTGTCAGTAAAGGTTGTTTGCAGAATATGTTATCCAAGCTGAGTATACTCTATATTTTTACATCAACTTGAGGGAGAGTGTAGTCAGAGGCTTATTTGTAATACTTTATATTCTACGGGGACCTTTGTAATATAGTTCCAATATTATAAATATTGGTGAAATCGTGGAGCTCATAATGCTCTACACGATTCACCCTTTCTCTCCTCTCTTCTCTCTTCTTATTTCTCTCTCTCTCTAACCATAACTCCCATGTTCTCTTTCTTTCTCTGATTCTGAATACAACAAGTCACTTATGGGGCCCAAATGGAGATGAGTTAAGGGCTGATTTCCAGTGAGGATGATCTCACCATGGAGATCATATACACAAAAAATAGCACATTCTAAAACTTGCAACATCTTATATATAAATAGACAGAGTCCCATTATTCTGACATGCCTAAAATGACAGGCACTTGTGGGGCTCAAATGGAGATGAGTTAAGGGCTGATCTCTGGTGAGGATGATCTCACCAGGGAGATCATATACACAAAATAACCCATTTTGAAACTTCTGATCCTATCAAATGTGGACTTAAATTATACAGTGGAATGGAGGTACAGAATTCTTCAACTTATAACCCATTTTTCCGAATTTAGGAAGTGGATGTAAGTTTATCTCGGATACTCCATAATGGGTGCCGCATCTGTGTAATAGATAGGTAGATAGATCTACATCCGATTCTTACACTTGGTGGAGGGGCCCACATGGAGATCATGTTGGACAATCCAACCATTCATTGAGTGTGTTTTTTTGGTAAGTATAAAATTGTATTAAAGAAGGCAAAAGCCAAAATTGAACTACCCATTCATTGAGTGTATCATCATCATCATCACCAAAAATAATTCCATTTTGACATTAGTAATATATGAATAAGTAACGATAATTGGATGGTCCGGATTTTTCAAATTCAAGTTAACTTTCATGAGGTTAGGAATGTCGGAATGGAGTGGGTTTTTGTGACATGGACAACTATGTGCGGTGGGACTGTCCAACATGATCTCCATGCAGGCCCCGCCACCGGGTGTAAGAATTGGGTGTATGACAGAGAGAAAAAAAGAGAGACAGAAAAGGAACATATGATAATCCAGTCAAGTTTAGTATTACTCATGCAAAACGATAAATCTATATCAGATGGAAATGCAAACAGCAAATCTGGTTGACATGATGCACCCACGCACACGGGCACACACATATATAGCACCAGCAGATGTAGGCAATTTATTAATGGGATAAACCACAATTGGCAAAAGATTGTACGAAGTTCAAATTAATGCTTGCGTATGAGTACAAGTTGGGTAGTTGATCCATCAAATATAAGCTTAAAGAGAATTACTGCATACTGTGTGTCTCACAACTCAGCTTTCTCCCTTTTTCTTTTCTGTAAGTTATGCCTACCTCATCAAAATTTCTAATGCGGAGATGCAGAAATGTGTAAAAAACACACATAATATGTTCATTATGTTTTGAGTTTTGCGCACAATTCATTTAGGTAAAAAATTAAGGCGGCCAGAAGAAATTTGATTACCTGCATCCACAAGCAAGCAATGGCCATTGGAACAACAAGAAGCAAGACTTGCCATGTAACTGTTGTCATTACACCAACTATACCAAGAAGTTGTATTGTTGTTGCTGCAAATCCACCAAGTCTGAAAGGAATATCAAGATCCACAACACTTTGATCTACAGACACCTGGCAATTCATAAGTGATTCGTGACGATAAATAATGTGAAAGAATAACAAAAGCATCATGATATACCTTGAATCTACTCTTCCAAGGGGTTTTCAATAAAAGGATATACTTTCCAGTGGTAGCAGAAAACTTACACGATTCAAGATCCGTCCGGCTGGGGTAGAATCAAAGAAAGACATTGGTGCACGAAAGACACTTCTAAGCATCTTTACGAACAACTTCTGTGCAGCCTCTAGACCAAATGTAGCTACCAGAACAGCTCTAACAAATACAAACCATGAGCTCCCAAAAGCAAGGGCCATATAAACAACGAGAAGGACCATACTACTTGTCTTAGGTTGGTCTCCCTTGGTTTGTGGATTTGCCCAAGCCATCCACCAGTTGCTGGCTATTTGGAGCACCTGAAATGATGTCTGCGCAAGGATAATCAGTGGTATCAATAACCCTTTGTATGCTGCAGTCATATATGACCAGTACACCTTCATGCTGACTTTTCCTCTTTCCCGCTCTTCTTCCTGAACAAGCTGCTTTTTCCTTGAGCGCTTTGCTTTCTTTTTCTCTTTAATTGCTTTCCGGTCTAAGGCTGATTCAGTCTCTGTCACTTCCTTTGCCAAACTATCAAGATTGTTTGCAGTTGAGTCGCATTTTTTACTAAACATAACAGAACCATCAAGAGGAACATTTTCATCTGAATCTTCAGATGAGTGTGAGGGGATATCCATAGCTCCAATTGCTTCATGGTGAGCTGAAACCAATGCATTGAAATCAGTTCCGGCTTGCAAAAGATCTTCATATTTTCCAGCCTGTATGATACGACCCGCCTTAAGGACCTGCACAAAACGATAAACAAAATATATGTTGAAGTTATTTCAAAGCTGCAAAACCATATCAAAAGCGTGGTAGATAAGTATAGTTATCCAGGGATGCTTTAATCTTATTCTTTGATGTACCTTCTTTCAGCTAAATAAAGACTGGAAATATCAACAAGGCATAAACACATAAGATTGAACAAAGTATAAAGGATATATGACAAACCAAAAACTACATAGGCCAAACCAAAATGTGACTTAACCTTGTTGTTAATTCGGAGGTTATATGACATGTCCTCTTTATCAGCAAGCAACCTTCACTTTCACAGCCTCTGGTGCAGCCAAGAAAAACAAAGCCTCTCATGTCTCAAGCTACCACTAGGTTTAGACTGCTTCTACCTGTCCCTAATCCTTCCACAAGGCCATCACTTTTCTCCCAAACTCCTGAGATCTAACTCTCAAGAACACAAAAAGTCTCAAGAAACATTCCAAACCACGTTGTTAACATGTTCTGAAATTTTATTTTCTCCCTTTCCTTCTTATTAACAAGCCATTTAAACGATGAAAGCACAGAAAACTATCAAATATATGTACACCTTTGTGGCCACATTCTAGCAAGTCCACTTCATCCTAACGCTAATAGTGAGGAGAACTTACAGATCTTACCCTGAAATGAACGTTTCTCAAGATATTAATTTCTGAGGATTATTTTATTGCACTCACATTAGCTGTCCTTCAGTTATTTTTGACACATGTTTACTATACTTCCACACTGGATGCCATTCATACTTCAGTCCAGTCACTAATGGATGTGTGACATGGAAGAGCCCTGCAATGATGTCTAAAGCACACACAACACACAAGAACCAATGCTAACACTTATGTGTCCAGATGTTAAATGAACATTTAAACAGAAAAATATAATAAGCAACAAAGATGTCAACAAGCAATCTATACGCCTGAAAGTTGCACATTCATACTATTCCATTCCCTTGATCTCTAAATACAAAGTAGATTAGGATATAAGAAAGAAGTGTATTTCTGATGCAACTCTTGGCAGGCTATATGGATAAGAAAACAGACAAGGGATGCTAGAAACACAAGTGAACAGTTCTTGAAATCCAAGGCAGGCTCAGTAGTGTGGGTCTCAATATTTGTTACATGCATATGCATGGACGAGCCAATGAGGGTGCCAACTCATTGGAAAGCAATCCTTAGCTTTCTCCTTTTCTTTTGTCAATATAATATTTCATTTTATCAACCAAAAATAAATTTAAGTATTACTTTTAATCTTTACAGTGCTAAATTTGACAAAACTTTAATGTTCACAGATTATTAATAGTAAGAATCTTTACAACATTCCTTTTATTATGACAAAGTAATAAGAAATTGTTGCGAGTACTGAGTATAATAAACAAGAAAACAGGACAGAGTTAAACAGTTTCCTATGACTAGTTCACTGTGGAACTCATTACTTGGCTTCTGCTCCAATAAAACAACTTATGTTTACCCAAAATTATATGATATCCATCACTTTACCTATAACTGAAAGAAGAAATTACAAGCACAACCGTTATCTCATATAGCATTTATCATACCAACTACTAATCTTATCCGAATTTAAAATTTAGGTGTATTCTATCCCAACCTTGATCAATAATAGAAAAATACTACAATATTGTTTTCTAAAATTAGGTAAGGATTGTTAAGCTCTTCATTTTTACGTTAAGCTTTGCAATTTATTAAATGTAGCACAAAGACGCGAGCCATCACTTTTCAAATTCTTACTCGGCTACCATGATGTTCCAGCATTGCATATAATTGTAGAAGTAAAAGCCACAGAGGATTCCATACCAGTATCAGATCTGCAGCTGGCAGAAACTCAACTTGATGAGTAACGAAAACCACGGTCTTACTAGCCAGTGCTGTCAATATATATTCCTGCAGTATCATATTTCATGTTTAGCCAATATCCTCATAACCCAAAAAATGATTTCTTTGATAAATTTGGCGGGAATTCAGGAGGGGAAATATTTCAGAACTTAAGACTTGAGGAATCAGTTAAGTATTTCTAACCTTAAATAATTCTGACCCTGTATGTGCATCAACAGCACTAAAGGGATCGTCAAGTAAATAAATGTCTGCATCTTGATAAAGAGCCCTGGCTAGTTGCACCCTTTGCTTCTGGCCACCACTGAGATTTATGCCTCTATCACCAATGATGGTCTGATCTCCATGTGAAAAAAGTTCCAAATCCTTTTTCAGTGAGCAAGCATGGAGAACATTCTTGTACTTCGACTTATCCATTGGGCTTCCAAAAAGAACATTTTCCTCTATGTTTCCAGATTGTATCCAGGCTGACTGAGAGACATAAGCTGCAGACCCACATATTCTAACCTAAAAACCATCAGATAATGAAAAAAATTTGTCAATTATCTATCCATGAGAAAAAGGATTCATAAAACCAAAATAAACAAGAAAGTTGAGAACAGGGAAACAAAGTTAACAGTCCAATAAAGATGACTTACTTCGCCGGAGATTTTGGGTATCTCCCCAAGAATGCAAGAGAGGAAGCTTGATTTTCCAGCACCAACCATGCCGCAAACAGCCACACGCATCCCCCTCTCCACTCTCATCTGTATTCCTGACAACGTCGGCCTTTGGGAGGAAGGGTCCCAGCAGAATTCACCATCTTTAATTTCTATGGCTATGTTCGTGACGCCCTGAGGGAGAACAATTGTGGCATCTTCCTGCAACTCCTCCTCTTGCAAGAATCCGGAAATGCGATCTAGCGAGACCTTTGTCTGAGCCATCATCGAGACCAAGTCGGGGAAATTCCTAAGTGGTTCTTGGAGGATCCTGAAAGTGGCTAGAGCAGAGAGAACACCTCCTGCTGTGAGCTGACCACCCAACAATATGGAAGTGCCAAAAGTGACAACTGAGACAAAGATAGGGGAGCCCCAGAAGATGAATGTAATAAAAGCCTGCGAGTAGAGGGCTTTCCGAAGCCACTTGAATTCCACATTCCGCATGTCCTCCAGCATTATTCGATACCTATCCTCCCATGCTTGCAACTTGAGAATCCTCATGTTCCTCAGGCACTCAGAGGTCTTCCTCATCCTTTCATCCTTGGCGGTCATTAAATTGTCTTGATACTCTTCTTGCATCTTGGCCAGAGGGACAGTAATAACAATGGAGACAATGGTGGCAACCAGTGTGGCAAGCGAGGCAATCCCCACGTTCTTATACAGAATCGCTAGAGCAAGAATAATTTGCAGAGGAAGCATCCATATGTCATGGAGATACCACGAGTAATCCCCCACTCTCTGCACGTCAACTGCCATGTAATTTACAATCTCACCACTGGTGTGGCTCTGCCTGGATGAACTCGACAGCCTGAGCCCCTTTCGGTACACCATGGCCGTTAGAGCTCCTCTCACGTGCATGCCCAAGATGTCAACCCCTAAGTACCACTGCCGCGTGGTTATGGTCTCCACCAGCTTGGCGGCGAAGAGGATTGCAGCTAGAACATAACCCTCATTGGCATAAGTTGCATTCCCCCCTAAATAGTCCACAAAATAGCTGATCAGATAAGGACCCACATATGAGACGAGCGTATTTAATCCGGCGAAGATAGCATTCCAGGCAGCTTCCTTCCAGAATGACCTTAAAATCGCCCAAGCCAACGAAGGCGGCTTCGAAGGATTCTCAGCCTTCAATTTCTCCCAATTCGAGCTCAAAACCTTATAAGATGTCTTGGACCGATCTTTTGGTGCCAGAAGTGGGATGTCCCTGAGCTCAAGAGCTCTCTTTGCACCGATCGACAGAAGAGGGTTCAACCAGGAAAGTGTGACCAGACTAAAGAGCCCTGCTTCACTGTAAGGGGTAACCTTAAGACAGCCTGATTCTTCTTCTAGCAGCAATGGTTCTTGAAGATCGCTGTTTCTGCATATCTGTATGCCCGTAACACCCCGAATTGCGACAAAACAGAGGAAAGCAAGGGCCGGGGTTGCGCCAAAATTAGCCAGAACATGTGAATTCAAGTGTTTAGCCCCATCTATGAACAATCCTTTACCATCAGCATACAGAGTACACAAACAGATGATGAAGGAAACAAACCACCATATCCTTAGCAACAATGGGAATTTCTCAGAAACCTTGAATTTACAGTGTAAAGCCGAGCAGCTCAATACGAACCAAGCTAAACCTTGAGTAATAGGCAAGTAAAGAAGGGACCAGTCCCTGCTCTTCCTATCTGTTCCCTCTCTAATTAAACCAGCACCATCAAACCCTAAAACCAATACTTGCAGAAACAAAACATAGAAACAGCAGGAAACCGAAACCTTGAATCCGGCACCAATCTCAATCCTCTGAATTCCATCCTCCCCATGCCGAGTGGGTATCGAGTTCGCATTCGATCCATCCTCCTTAACGATAGGAACCCGACCAATACAAGTGAATATCCGCCGAGCCGATACGAAGAACAGAAAGAGAATGAAAAGCACGAAGTGGATTGAAACCGATATTTTCTCTAACATGGGCAAGTCCTGAAACCCTCTCAAAAGGGTATTCATTGCTGAAGACGACGACGCCACCGAAGCCTGAGAAGAGATACTGTTGAGGAGAACGGTGATGAGACCCATTGGTCTTGATCGTCTGGTGATGTATAAAGATGATCGAAGAGTGCAAGTCGGTGAGGGGTTTCAAGATTTACGAGGACGAGAGGATTGAATCCTCTAATGGGCATTTCACCATCTGGGGTCTGGGTGGTGGTAAGATGTAATCAAATACGAGAAAATGGCGACAAGTCGCAGAGAGAAAACAAATGGGTTTTTGGAGAGAGAATCTGCAGACACATTGCACATGAAAACAAAGCAATTTGTTACCTCATCCACCAGAAAAACACGAAAAACGAAGAAAGGCGCTCTCGCTCTCTCTCTCTCTCTCTCTTCTAACTCTCTCTCCTCTATCTCTTTCTCTATGTTATCTAAGCAGACCAGAACCAAACAAAGAGAAGATAAAATTAAAATCTGAGAAAAACCCAGAAGAGAAAATACAAAAATCTGACCTGGGTATTTTGTGAAAGATCGTTTTGTTTTGTGAGCCGGTGCAGATTGCCGAGACGGCTCTGCTCTGTTCTGTTGTGTAAGAGCAGCAGCAGCCTAGCTGAAGAAAAAAAGAAAAAAGAAAAGAAAAGAAACCTTCAAAGTTGAAAGTTCAAACAATTAAGTTTTCAGGAATGATCAAAGAGGGCTAGATTTGGTTCATTTAATGCAACTCTCTCAATCTTTCTCTGTCTACAAGGCGTTCAAGTGATGAACTCAAATGGGTGATTTTGTTTGTTGGGATTTTGGGACTTAATTAAATGCAGGTGTGCTTCAATGCAGAAAATTCAGTTCTCAAGATCACTTCTCTATCTATATATAGGAGACTTGTAGAGAGAGAAAGACAGAGAGAGAGAGGGAGAAGTATGTTAGTGGGAGTGAATGAGAGAATAATTTAAGGGAGGAATATTACTTGTTATATATCTCTATGGATATCAATGGGAGATTAGATCATGAGAGAGATTGGAGTGGGTTTTTTTTTTTTTTTTTTTTTGTATATTTTGAAGGAGTTGTGTGTCAGTGTGAGAGAGAGATTTGTGATTTTGTTAGTGTTGTTGGGTGGGAGATTAGATCATGAGAAGGATTGTTAGCCAAAAAAAATCATGAGAGAGATTGGAAATTTTTATTTTTTTATTTCATTTTGAGGGAGTTGTATGTGTAGAGAGAGAGAGAGAGTTGTGTGTAGAGAGAGAGAGAGAGATGGGGTTTTGTAACTTGTTAGTGTTGTTGGGTGGTGGGTTGTGATGAGAGTGTGAGTGTGATAGCATGTTGGGGGAGAAAATATTTGATGTTCCAGGAGGACTTCAAATTTTGAAATCTTCCTTTCCCAAAAATGCCAAGTGGAACGCCTATAAGGGCCCACTGACCTTTTAGATGTGTGTTCCAAATCTTGGTATACCCACATGCCAAAAATCAGCTAGATCAATGATTTCTAATAGTTATATTTTAACATCTAAAAAAAAAATTCAAATTCAACGATCATAAATCACGATATCAAAATACTAAATCCAACGGATAGAAATTACCAATTAAACTGAATTTTGATTTGTAAATCCATCAAGAGGTAGACCAAACATCCATAAGGTTAGTGGCCTTAAAAGTGTACTCCACGTGGCATTTTTGGGAGGTGGACTTCAAATTTTAAAGTCCTCAGGGGGATCCCATGTTGGGGGTAAGTTTTTATGGGTTACTGTTATATATATTAATCTTTTTTTAATCTAATATTATTATATAGTAATGTTTTTTATTTTATTATATGATATTATATAGTAACGTTAAAGTTGCATTCACCACACCTAGCTTCTTCTTTTAGTTGTATTTCTAAAAGAACCCAACTTTCATTTTTCCTTTATAGGTACTTTGGGAAATGGGACGTTTCATCAACGTGTCATCCCTCTCTCTGATGAGAAAATATTTGATGTCCTATGAGGACTTCAAATTTCGAAGTCTCCCCCTCTCAAAAATGTCATTTAAAGCTTAGTTTAGGGCCTACTGACCTTACGGATGTTTGGACCCCTCTTGGTGGACCTACCCTCCTAAAAAATGTCATTTAAAGCTTAGTTTAGGGCCTACTGACCTTATGGATGTTTGGACCACCTCTTGGTGGACCTACATTCCAAAGATAAGCTCAAACTATGTTATTAAAATGCTAAATTCAACGGCTATAAATCACTAATTGTAGATTCATCAAGAGGTGGACCAAATATCCATAAGGTAAGTGGGTCCTAAAGATTAATCCGCGTGGTGTTTCGGAGGGGACTTCAAATTTTGAAGTTCCTTTGGGACATCAAACATGGGCTCCTGTGTGAGAGATGAGATTTTATCTGTGGTGAAGAAACTGCAACACGTGTCGTCTCAATGATCAAGGTCACATGGTGAAGTGGGGCTCATGTTTATCTTAAAAGATATATTTGAAAAGTAATGTGGACCCACCTCAATGTGTGGTTTTGATTACTACTGCGACCTCTACTTTGCAGTCACAACTCGACAGCCAAAGTTTTCTCCTCTCTTTCTATAAAGCAATCAAGAGGCTTTCTTCAATATTTGACCTTTTGTATGTCACCTTCCGATTTAGGTTAGAACAGTGGGGTGGCACGTGCATTTTGTACACAGTCGCCAAAAGAGGAATGCTAGGAAGCAACGCACTACTAGAGTTGCACATGTGGAATGCACCAAAAGACAAAAAAAAATTAATTTTTTACGCGAAATGTGGTTTTCAAGGTAATTTTTTTGTCTTTTAGTGCGTTGCATTGAATGGTACGGGGTGTTTGCTAGCATTCCTCGTAGCAATTTATATTTATTAGTAGCAATCAATTATGTATTTGAATTAGTAATGAAAATAGTGAAAGACTAAATTACCCTTAGAACAATTTGTGTGTATATTAGGGGAACAATTTCTAAGGTCCTGTTTGGTTCAATGCAAAATTGCATCCACTTGCCATGGTTTTGGGATTACACCTGAGTGGTTGGGGGCGTGCAAATGAGTTGTTGTGCAAGTGGGTGCCAAGTCCTTGCAAACTCTTTAAGAAAATGGATTCAAGCATGTGCAGTCCAAAAACTGTGGCAAGTGACTGCAATGTAACTCAACGCATTTGTACTGAAGTGCAAAATGCATCCCAGACTCCCAGTGCAACGAACCAAGACCTTAAGTGTATCACACACATAATAAGGTTCAAAATTTTCTTCTTCACCAACTAGAAAAAGGGGGAAAACTACGTATCTTCTTATTTTGCATAGAATTCACATTCTTATTGCATTTGAACATTGAAATCTCAAAAAGGAAAAAAAATTAAGGTTGGCTAAACTCAACTCTTACTTGCTCTCTTAAAATAACCATTACTTGCCTTGCTCTACTAAGATCCATAAACCTATCTAAACTTTGGATTTGATAATGACAGCTTATGGTAACCCTAAAAGTCAATAAGTTTCTTAATTTTGTGTTGCCAAACGCCTCCTTATAGCATCAAATACGAGGCCATCTCAAATTAAGGGGTAGATGATGATGATACATATATATGTTGATTATTTAGAAAGCTTATAGAGAGATGATTTAGCGACCGAACTTAGTTGAATTCAAGGGACATGGTTGCCATATCCTCGCACGACTATCTTCAATAAGCCTCGGTTAGTCATGCGCCTATAACATGTATTGTAATCTAATTTTATTGGATGTTGTGTATTGCTCATACTATTGTCCAACGAGGTAAACTCTTTTCTCACCATGTCCTCCGGGATTCTGAGCCCCCTGATTGGCTTTCTGAGGCCGTGTAAAAGGATCGGAATAACGAAAGTGACAAGGGTTAGGTTGTTTGGTTGAATGCAAATTGGATGCCATGCATCCACTTGCCATGGTTTTGGGATTACATCTGATTCGTTGGAGGCGTGCAAATGAGTTGTTGTGCAAGTGGTTGCCAAGCCCTTGCAAACTCTTTAAGAAAATGGATGCAAGCATGTGCAGTCGAAAAACTATGGTAAGTGACTACAATGCACTTCAACGCATTTGAACTGAAGTGTAAAATGCATCCGAGTGCAATGAACCAAGCAAGGCCTTAAGTATCACACATAATAAGGTTCAAAATTTTCTTCTTCTTCACCGTCTAGAAAAAGGGAGAAAATTTACGTATCTTCTTATTTTGCATAGAATTCACTTTCTTATTCCATTTGAACATCGAAACCTCGAAAAGGAAAAAAAAATAATAAAATTGGCTAAACTCAACTCTTACTTGCTCTCTTAGAATAACAATTACTTGCCTTACTCTACTAAGATCCATAACCCTATCTAAACTTTGGCTTTGATAATGACAGCTTATCGAAATCCTAAAAGTCAATAAGTTACTTATTTTTGTGTTGCCAAACGCTCCCAGCTTATAGCATCAAATACGACGCCGTCTCAAATTAAGGGGTAGATGATGATGATGATACATATATATGTTGATTACCTAGAAAGCTTATAGAGAGACAATTTAGGGTCCGAACTTAGTTGAATTCAAGGGACAAGTTTTCCATATCCTTGCACGACTATCTTCAAGAAGTCTCAGTTAGTCATGCACAGTGGCGGATCCAGGAAGGGCCAGGGGGGCAGTTGCCCCCCCTCAACTTTAATAACTTCTTTAAATTTTTTTTCTTTTTTAAATCCTGGCTCCGCCACTGGTCATGCACATCTAAGCTTGTTTTGCAATCTAATTTTATTGGATGTTTTGTATTGCTCATACTATTACCCAACGGGCTAAACTCTTTTTTCTCTCCATGTCTACTAGGATTCTGAGCCCCCTGCCAGGCTTTCTGAGGCCGTGTCAAGGGATCAGAATAACCAAAATGACAAGGGTTAGGTTGTTTTCCTTTGTTTTGGGTTATCTGACTAGCTGGCTTACAAAAAAAAACCTAACCAATTTCGACGAAAGCAAGTTGATTCTTATCCTCTAAATTCATAGGCATTGTTAATTTCTACTTTGACTAATGGAGTCACTATCAAGGGTTGTTGGATCTCCTAATTATTTGACTCAATTTTCTTTTTGTTTTTCCTTTTGGGTTTTAGTCTCCAATTTAATTTTTTTAATATAGCTTTTTTTTTTCCTCATGTGTTCTCATAGCCTCCTTATTAAACCCAATAAGTTTGACTTTAGTTTGACTTTAGATTTCGCCGACACGACATCACATGTGATGTCACCACACAGAAATCTCCACATACACATGGGGTGAGGCCCACCCTACAGCATTTTATTATCCTAGGAATTGTGGGCCCCACTTCTCCATTTGTATTTGGCGCTTTTTTTTAATGCAATAACATCAATTTTTTTTTCCTGGAGGTATACTATGGAGTATGGATTGTATATATGGAGATCAAACAAGGGGTTAACATTAATTTTTACTTTTATTTTTCCTTTAACGGCTGTTATAACGGATTCAGATCTCCCCCGTTATGTTATATAGTGTTAAAACGCCCAGAAAATAACGGCCGTTATTTTCGTTGTAACTGCCGTTATTTTTCCATTATAACGAAAATAACGACCGTTATTTTCTGAAAAATTTTGTGAAAAAATGGCTGTTTATTTCTGTTATTTTCCGTTTTTCAAATTTCGAAATTTCAAAATTTGAATTCCAGCACCATATTTTCCGTTTTTTTTGTTATTTTCCGTTATTGCCCCTGAGTGTTACAATTCATTACAACGGCCATTATAACAGAAAAAATGGTAACGCCCCCTGTCCGTTATATTGTTATAACGGCCCCTTTTAAACCTTGATTTTGATGATCCACCAATGTCAAAGTAGGTCAAGAGAACTAAATGGTTCGCAATTTGCCACCACACATTTATTTTTTATATGAAACTGAGAGAGAAAGATCCTAATTTTGCGACTTAATTTTCCTAAACTTGTTCGTAATTCAAAAATGTTTTAGGGAATTAGGTAACTATGCTGTTTTGATCCGTTCAACAACCGTTTGGTCGGCAATACCGTGTAGTCTCCCCTTGTAGGGGGGTTGCGGTTCAATCCCTGTCAAACATGCTCCCAGTTGCTTCCTGTGGGGGTAGCCTACGCCTACCTCGTGCGGACGGACTTTGGCTATTTCCTCTTCGGATTCTTGCAATTCAACCTAAATGAGTATCCAGTGGTGGAGCCAGGGGGGGTGCTGGCCACCCCCATGTTTGAATTTTTGGCCCATTCCTAGGTGGACTACAATATGAGCCACGTGCAACACTCTTAGGTTACCTACCCTCAACTTTGGTGGACCACGGTACGAGCCACGTGCAACGCTCTCAGAGACTAGTGACTGTATGGATGTTTGGCCTATCCTTAAGCGGACCTACATACAACAAAAAAAAGCCTCATTAGTGATTTCTAAACTTTGGATCCAAGGACCCAAATAATGTTCAAATCCAACAATTAAAAATATTCCCATGAGAAAGAGTGCAATTCAATGGCTAGAAATCACTAATCAGGCTGATTTTTTGTCTCCAGGTCCACACTTAGGGATGGGCCAAGCTTCCATACGGGTAGTGGTACGGTCTCTAAAAGTGTGCCACGTGGCTCATACTGTGCTCCATCATTGATGATATACACACAAAAAAATGAGTCTTGAGTGCTAGAGAATAATTTTAGAAGTTAGGGCCTGTTTGGCATGTGAGAAAAAGAGTTCCGATGGTGAATATTTAGCCAGACGAATATTATCTTGGCTAAATATTTGTTCATATCATGAATATTTAACAAAGGTTGGTACATGTATAAGCTAGCTTACTTCAGCTTACTTCATTTTCTTTCAATTTGAGTGGGTCCCCCATATCAAAGTAAATCAAAAATGGGTTAGGTGAGAGTGGGAACCACATATTATGTCAAAAGATAAAAAAAAATCATTTTTATCTTTTGTGATCATTTTTATCTAAGAATGAGCCACGTGGCACATTCTTAGAGGAATATGACCCTATGGATTTTTGGCCAATCCTTAGGTGGACCTACAAACCAAAAATCAGCTTGTTTAGTGATATCAAATCTTTGGATCTTTGTACTAAGGTTTAAAAGGGACCGTTATAATGGACTGGGGGCGTTACCTTTGTTTTTTTCAAACGAAAAAAATGGTGCTGAAATTCAAATTAAAAAAAAAAAAACAGAAAAAACGACGTTTTTTTTCACAAAAACTGGTGTTGAATTTCAAATTTTGAATTTTAGCACCATTTTTTCCGTTATATAACGGCCGTTATAACAAAATTAACGGCCATTATATTTTCAACTTTTTAATGGTACATAACGTAATGGGGAGTTCCGAATGCGTTATAACGGCCGTTATTTTTGTTAAAACGGCCATTTTTTAAACAATGCTTCGTACCTCAAATAATAGTCAATAATGCTCAAATTCCAACGGTTAAAATCAACCCATGAAAATAATTCCAATCTAACACCTAGAAATCACTAATCGGACTAATTTTTGGTTTGTAGGTCCACCTAGGGATTGGCCAAACACCATACGGTCATATTCCTCTAAGAATATGCCATGTGGCTCATATGACAGCACGTTGTCATCAAATTTTTACTCGTAGTATGGATGTTTGGCCAAACCCTACCCTCAGTGGATCTACAGACCAAACCTTAACCTGATTAGTGATTTCTAAGCGTTGGATTGGGGAATGGGTTGATTTTTAACCATGAAATTCAAGCATTATTTGGTGTACAAGGATCAGAAGGTTTAAAATTACAAATCAGGCAGATTTTTGATATGTAGGTGGGCCAAACATGTGGTCTCTGACTCTGAGAGTGTGCCACGTGGCTCATACTGTTGTCCGTCAGCAAAGTTTTAATCCATTAAAATTAAGGGACGTTACACCATTTAAAATCTTGTGCAAAAAGTACCCTTTAGCAAAGTCATTCCATCGAATAAACGTAAGCTGATCTGATTTTAAGATCATGAGGCAAGAGATGGCCCACCAATTGAATGGTTCAGAACAGGATCAAAATGGGGACCATTTATTCGACTTTAAAATGTCAACACTGAAATTAATAAAGAAACGTGCGTATTTAGTTAGATTGTCACATTTGGATGATTAATTTACAGCTACACATGCTAAACGGTCTGAATTGATTTGGTTCATAGGTGGGCCAGGTGTACGGTTCAGCGTGAAGTACACAGATTTTTAATGCTCCTGTTGTTTGCATTTGCGTTGGTATCCTTAAAGGGACAACTTTTCATAAACCCGTGAATTTTCTTGTTTTGAATTAATGGGCCATGGTCCATGGTGATAGGCATCTTTTTCTTTTTTTAATTTGTCTCCGAGGCTGCTGTCATCCTGAGGAGGAAGTCTTTCCTATGTCCAGACCGTTCGATGGTTCTTGTGATCACACCAGATGGTTCTTCGTGACCATCGAACGGTCTGATCCTAAGGAGAACATCTTCGTCAGGATTTGATTGCGTGGGCTTTTTGACTACGTACACGTTAGCATGCCCATTATGCGCTGTCAACCACCTAGCTTTCGGTTTTTCATCGTTTAGTTGGGTACGAGGGATTCTTTTCCTCTTTTTGCGTTAGCAGAGTCGTCATTGCTTTGTAGGGTAGTGAGGAGTTATCTGGAGCTACACTCCAGAACTCTTCTCAGGAGTAGCACAGCATTTTCCTTACACGTGGCAGGCGTAAGGGGCTTTCCACTTCAGTGTTTCCAGCGTTTCCATGTGTCAAATTGAGCAGCAATTGCTCGACGACGTCTCTGCATCGTCAAATATACATCTAGAAGAATGTGCTTTTAAGTAGAATTAATCTGTAGTCCGGCTTAGCCGTTCAAGCCAAGGTTTAAAAGAGGCCATTTTAACGGTATAACGGACTGGGGGCATTACCATTAAAACCGTTAAAATGAATTGTTACGGACAGGGGCAAAAAAAATGAAATTTAATGGGACGAAACGGAAAAAATGGCACTAACATTCAAAATTTGACCTTCAAATTTTCAAAAACGAAAAATAATGGAAATAACGGCCGTTTTGTTCCACAAATTTGTTCAGAAAATAACAGCCATTATTTTTTAAGCATCAAAATGGTTCTTAACGTAACGGGCTTGGGGTGTTATCGTTTCAACGGCCGTTATAACTGTTAAAACGGCGTTATTTTAAACCATGGTTCAAACATTATCCAGCTGCGGCATTATAGCATGCCATGTGGCATAAATTTTATAGGGAAACGGGGTTATCTATCCGCTGTAATCTTTCTTTGTACTAATATCAAGAGGTGTGGTACTCTAGGGTGCCAAAACAGACTGTCGACCCCCGCCTTGACAGCCCAGGCTACCTTTAAGCACTAATTAGACCCAAACCTGTTTTCTTTGGGACCCGATTAATCAGTGGGTTGGGACTAGTATGGTTCAAAGTCTCGGGATCGGAGGCTGGATCGAAGGGCTCTGATTCCGATCCAGATCGGAGGCTGGATCGGTTGGATCGGCCAACTCGCCCCGAGACGGTGTGAAAATCCTTCAAAAAACAGAGAACTCGGCGAGACAGACATGGTTTGGATCGCATCGGTGGGCTCCGATCCCGATCCAGATCGGGATCGGCCGAGACTTTGAACTATGTAGTACCATAACATACGGCATGTTAAATGGACCCGGTACCGGTATTAAGTACAGATAGACCCATCTATTGGGTCGAGTCTGGGTCCATCTTTCAGGCTCTCACAGTCTCACCCAACCAGTTATCGGGTCGGGACCTGAATCCAACCCGTGGACACTTGGGACGGGCAATTTTAAAGAGTCTGAATCAATAAGTTAGTGACCGTTGCAAATGGATCGATCTCAAGAATGCAATAGAAGGTTCATCAGATAATCAGATAACTGAAAAATGAATATTCCAAATAATATTTTGTTGGGTGAGAGTGAGGTTTTGATTCTGGATTGTTGCAGGTAGAAGAGATCCTGTACCGTGCAGGAATGGTCCCTAGTGACTATATTCCTAAAGAATGGAGAGAATCAGATTCTCTAACAATCAAATAAAGAAAAACATTTTTATCTTAGGTCCTGTTTGGATTGCCATTCTTGCACCAAGTACGAATGATTCTATTACATTATTCACTATTATCCTTATTATTATGTGAAAATAATTACTTTGTTTGGCACTACGAAAAGTATATTGTCGGACACTCCGCATCCATGTTGACTCTGACACCCTTACCCGTATATATCAATGTGACATAGGCGGATATCCACTCGATCGGCATGTAGCCCCCAACAACTTGTTCTTAACTTTCGAAACTTGACTTCAAAAATTTGAATTCTTTTTTAAAACAAGCATCCCATATTGAAGGGCTCGGAGGAATTATTCAGGCATATATCTTTCAACGACTCGATGGTTGGTTTTGTGGCATTACGATATGGCTCGAGCATTACAACCGAAGTTATTGCTGCCCGTTGGATATATAGATTTGCAACTTTAGGTGGTAGATTTGCGAATATCATGTTGGCATATATGCCGGAAACGCTTCAAAATTAGGCACACATTAAGATTCTTTTGTTCCATCCTAAAAAAAAGATGGATATTTGGAAGCCTATATAACAATGAGAAGGACACATGAATCATCGATACGAGGTGTCGGATATATGGAGCCTTCGAGAATATTTAAACTCATTCATCTGTACACATGTATTATAATATTTTAATTTTATTTAATTTTAGAAGGTTTTTCGATATGAAAACAAAATTATTAGAAATTATTTATTAAATAAAATTATTAAAATAAAAGGAGGATACTATTATACATATCGGGATGTGTGAAGGTACGCACGATAACGCATATAAAAAAAACCCGGTTTTAAATAATTATTATTATGGATATTATATGGATAGGATATTTCCTTTGTAGCTAGGATTCTAGGTGCTTGATTTTTCTCCACTTAGAAGCAGATTTTTTTTTTATCACTTGAGAAAAAGTGATTCCTCCAATAAGTTTGAAAGTTTGAATATGTCATGCTAGTATGTACTTGGGCTTTACTGAATATGCCTCAGGCTTGTTTTTCTTAAAGTTAAAACCATGGTTTAAAAAAGAGCCGTTATAATGGCCGTTACAATGGATTCGGACCTAGCTACCCCCTTACGTTATGAACTAGTAAATGGCCCGTGCCCACGTCACTCTACGACAAAAGCGTTTGCAAAAATTGGGTGCCTTAGGCACTCAAACGGTATAACGGACTGGGGCATTACCATTTTTCCATTATAACGACTGTTATAATGGATTGTAACGCACAGATGGAGAAATGGGAAAATAATATAAATAACAAACAATAACGGTGTTGAAATTCAAATTTTGAATAAATTGAGGTCAAATGAGGCGGATTGAGTGGCTGAAATCTAACCGTCTACATTAGATCGATGGATTTGATCTCAACCACTTTTTATCTAACCATCCACATTAGATGGATGGATAAGATAAGAGAATACAACTGACTTGTCTTATTATATGCGTGAGTGGCCCGTGCCCATGGCACTTTCAGACAAAGTGTTTGTCAAAATCGGGTGGGAGTTAATCTCAGTCATTGATATGAAGCATAGTGGATCTCAGCCACTCATTATTGAAGCCATACAAGATAAGAGGGGGTATAAGAAAACCATAGTGATCACTTGTTATATTGATAGTGGGTGGCCCGTGCCCTCGGCACTCCCCGTCAAAGCATTTGCCAAAATCAGGTGTGAGTGGCTGAGATCAACCGTCCATTTGGGGGATAAGATCTCGGCCCTTCTTTGTTGAAACAGATAAGAGGGGGTATAAGTGGGGAGACAACTTCCCTGTTTTGTTATATAGATTATAGACTAGTAAATGGCCTGTGCCCACAGCAATCTCCGACAAAAGCATTTGCAAAAATTGGCTGCCTTCGGCACTCAAACGGTATAACGGACTGGGGCGTTACCTTTTTCCATTATAACCAATTTTATAACGGATTGTAACACACAAGGGGAAAAATAGAAAAAATAATATAAATAATAAAAAATAACGGTGTTAAAATTAAAATTTTGAATTTCAAATTTTTAATAAATTGAGGTCAAATGAGTGGGAGTGAATGAATAAACGAGGGTGATTGAGTGGCTGAAATCTAACTGTCCACATTAGATGGATGAATTTGATCTCAACCACTCCTTATCTTATGAAGCAGGATAAGATAAGAGAATACAACTGAGTTATTTTATTATATGTGTGGGTGGCCCGTGCCCGCGACACTCTCCAACAAAGTGTTTGTCAAAATTGGGTGGGAGTTAATCTCAGCCATTGATATGAAGCATAATGGATCTCAGCCACTCATTATTGAAGCCATATAAGATAAGAGGGGGTATAAGACAAGCCACTGTCACTTGTTATATAGATAGTGGGTGGCCCGTGCCCACAGCACTCTCCAACAAAGCGTTTGTCAAAACTGAGTGTGAGTGGCTGAGATCTACCGTCTATTTGGGAGATAAGATCTCGGCCCTTCTTTGTTGAAACAGATAAGAGGGGGGTATAAGTGGGGAGACAACTTCCCTGTTTTGTTATATAGACTAGTGGGTGCCCCGTGCCATCGGCACTCCTCGACAAAGAATTTGCCAAAATCAGGTGAGTGGCGGAGATCCACCGTCCATTTGGGGGAGGATTAGAGGAGGTATAAGTAGGGAGACAACCAATGTGTTTTGTTATATAGAATAGTAAATGTCCCATGCCCACGGCACTCTCCAACAAAAGCGTTTGTAAAAATTGGGTGCCTTCGGCACTCAAACGGTACAACGGACTGGGGCATTACCGTTTTTTCCATTACAACGGCTGTTATAACGGATTGTAACGCACAGAGGGAGAAATAGTAAAATAACATAAATAACAAAAAATAACAGTGTTGAAATTCAAATTTTGAATAAATTGAGGTCAAATGAGGCGGATTGAGTGGCTGCAATCAAACCATCCGCATTAGATCGATGGATTTGATCTCAACCACTCTTTATCTAACCGTCCACATTAGATGGATGGATAAGATAAGAGAATACAACTGAGTTGTCTTGTTATATGCGTGGGTGGCCCGTACCCGCGGTACTTTCCGACAAAGTGTTTGTCAAAATCGGGTGGGAGTTAATCTCAGCCATCGATATGAAGCATAGTGGATCTCAGCCACTCATTATTGAAGCCATATAAGATAAGAGGGGTATAAGACAACCACTGTCACTTGTTATATAGATAGTGGGTGGCCAGTGCCCACGGCACTCTCCAACAAAGCGTTTGTCAAAATTGGGCGTGAATGGCTGAGATCCACCATCTATTTGGGGGATAAGATCTCAGCCCTTCTTGGTCTAAATAGATAAGAGGGGGTATAAGAGGGGGAGACAACTTCCCTGTTTTGTTATATAGACTAGTGGGTGCCCCGTGCCATCGGCACTCAACAAAGAATTTGCCAAAATCAGTTGAGTGGCGGAGATCCACCGTCCATTTGGGGAGGATTAGATCTCGGCCCTTCTTTGTTGATGTTTATAAGAGGAGGTATAAGTAGGGAGACAATCAATATGTGTTTTGTTATATATAATAGTAAATGGCCCAAGCCCACGGCACTCTTCGACAAAAGCGTTTGCAAAAATTGGGTGCCTCTGGCACTCAAACAGTATAACGGACTGTAGCGTTACCATTTTTTCTATTATAACGGATTATAACGTACAGAGGGAGAAATGAGAAAATAACATAAATAACAAAAAATAACGGTGTCGAAATTTAAATTTTGAATAAATTGAGGTCAAATAAGACGGATTGAGTGGCTGAAACTAACCATCCATATTAGATGGATGGATAAGATAAGAGAACACAACTGAGTTGTCTTGATATATGAGTGGGTGGCCCATGCCCGTGGCACTTTCCGACAAAGTGTTTGTCAAAATCGGGTGGGAGTTAATCTCAGCCATCGATATGAAGCATAGTGGATCTCAGCCACTCATTATCGAAGCCATATAAGATAAGAGGGGTATAAGAAAACCATTAAATTTCTGTTAAATTCTTTTCTTTTTTAATTTTTAAATTTTGAGTCTCAGCACCACTTTTTTCCGTTAAAATCATTAAAATCCGTAAAAATCCATTTTTTCCCTTGGCCGTTTCAATATGTTTTAACGGTAACACCCTTCTTGATGCATAAAAAGTGGGGTTCCTGAGCCTGAGCCAGAGCCTAACCCTTGGGCTATATGTAAATCTAACCCATTTCATTCCTTATATGTAGGTAAATAGTAGGTGACCCGTGCCCACGACACTCATCGACAAAGCGTTTGTCAAAATTGGGTGTGAGTGGCAAAGATCCACCGTCCATTTGGTGTGATAAGATCTCGGCCATCCTTTATGAAGCTGGATAAGAGGATTTGCCAAAATCATCGACAAAGAATTTGCCAAAATCAGTGAGTGGTGGAGATCCACCATTCATTTGGGGGAGGATTAGATCTCGGCCCTTCTTTGTTGATGCTTATAAGAAGAGGTGTAAGTAGGGAGACAACCAATGTGTTTTGTTATGTAGAATAGTAAATGGCCCATGCCCACGGCACTCTCCGACAAAAGCATTTGCAAAAATTGGGTGCCTTCGGCACTCAAACGGTATAACGGACTGGGGCGTTACCGTTTTTTCCATTATAACGGCTGTTATAACAGATTGTAACACACAGAGGGAGAAATGGGAAAATAACACAAAAAATAATGGTGTTGAAATTTAAATTTTGAATAAATTGAGGTCAAATGAGGCGGATTGAGTGGCTGAGATCTAACCGTCCACATTAGATGGATGGATTTGATCTCAACCACTCTTTATCTAACCGTCCACATTAGATGGATGGATAAGAGAAGATAATACAACTGAGTTATCTTGATATATGCGTGGGTGGTCCGTGCCCGCGACACTTTCTGACAAAGTGTTTGTCAAAATCGGGTGGGAGTTAATCTCAGCCATCAATATGAAGCATAGTGGATCTCAGCCACTCATTATTGAAGCCATATAAGATAAGAGGGGTATAAGAAAACCATTAAATTTTCGTTAAATTCTATTTTTTTTTTTTAATTTTGAATTTCAGCACCACTTTTTTAAATTTAAATCATTAAAATCCGTTAAAATCCATTTTTTTCATTTTTGCCCTTGGCCATTTCAATCCGTTTTAACGGTAACACCCCTCTCGAGGCATAAAAAGTGGGGCTCCTAAGCCTGACCCTTGGGCTATATGTAAATCCAACCCATTTCATTCCTTATATGTAGGTAAATAGTAGATGACCCGTGCCCATGGCACTCATCGAAATTGGGTTTGAGTGGCTGAGATCCACTGTCCATTTGGTGTGATAAGATCTCGGCCATCCTTTATGAAGCCGGATAAGAGGGGGAGACAACCGTCCTGTTTTATTATATAGATTTAGATAGTGGGTGGCCCGTGCCCTTGGCACTCTCCAACAAAGCATTTGCCAAAATTGGGTGTGAGAGGCTGAGATCCACCATCATTTGAGGGATAAGATCTCGGCCCTTCTTTGTCTAAACAGATAAGAGGGGGTATAAGTGGGGAGACAACTTCCCAGTTTTGTTATATAGATTGTTTTAACGCTCAGAAAATAACAGCCGTTGAACATTAAGGCTCTATTGTTCCGATGGGGTAGTTTTAGTCAAGAGACTAGGGGTATTTTCTTTGGGGATATGGTTTTCAGGTTTAAGCAAATACTTTTCTGATTTTTTTGGTTTCTGCTTCATCATCCATTTTGTACATTGAGATCTCCTCGATCTCCTTTTCATCAATAAATTTCTGGAATTATCAAAAAAAAAAACAGCCGTTGTAATGAAAATAATGACCGTTAGTTTATGAAAAAAACTAATTTTCATTATTTTTCTATTATACATTTTATTGAAAAGTTGAAATTCAAAATTTGAATTTTAGCGTGGTGCTTTACAACTCGTTACAACGGCCCATTATAACGGAAAAAATAGTAACGCGCCCAGTCTGTTATAGCGTTATAAAGGCCCCTTTTAAACCTTGGTTAAAACAATAAAAAAAAGGAAAGAAATGCCCCCACCCCCCACCCCCTCAAGTTCAGCCAAGATCCAACCTATAGTCCGATCCGAAATGCATACCCCCAGGCCTCTGACGGGCCCAATGGTCCATGAAGATATCTAAACAAATTCGGGTCCATCCCAAGCTCAGTTCATCAACTCATCTCGGGCTGAGCCCAAGCTTGGCTTGACAACTCATTTACACTTGGGCCCCTGCCCATTATTATCAACCCAGTTTTGTGCTTCAGTTCATTTGAGCCAGACGCAAAGCCCTCGACCGAAGCCCGGCCCACTATCTTGAAAAGCCAGAACAAGAAATAAATGATAGCTCCTTTATGCCCTCAAATTTGCTATACACCCCAAGATGTTGATGTTGATGTAAGTTAAACTTGAAGAAGACGTTGTTAAGGTTTTGATTTAGGGCGTGTTTGATTGCCAAGTGGGAAAATTGCATTTTCCTTGAGAAAACACAACTGTACATTGTTAGACCATTTTAAATCTCTATAATTTTCCCTACCAAGCCATTTAAATCTGGATAATTTTCCCTACTAAGCTCGGAATCCATTTCCCATCCAGATGGGTGAAAATTCATTTCCACCTAAAAATGCGAGACCCTTTTTTGGATCAGAACGGTGGGCTCCGATCCTGATCCAGATTGCCTGATCCAGAACGAGATCGGCCGAGACTTCAAACCATGATTGTATGTACTGTAGGCCACAACCAGAAGGTCGCCCTTAAGCTCTTTGAAGTAGTATAAGACATCATGGAGGATGTTGCCATGTTAGTTAATGCAATCACTACGTTGAGTTTGGCATTATGGAAAATAAGCAGAAAAACTGTTTATTACGGCTTGGGATGGATTTTAGTGGTTTGGAACCCCACTTTTTTGGACAGAAGTAGTTCTAAATTTAAGTGAAACTTTATAAATATTGAAATTGCCCTTCTAGCCTTTAATAACTTTTTTAAATGACAAAACAATCCCTTCTAAACCTAAAATAACTTTTCTAATGACAAATGCATCCTAAAATAACTTTTCTAAAGCTTTCAATTCGCCTCTACCATCAAATGAAATGTGAATATAACCCGTCCTCCTCTCTTTGAAAGAGGGGGCGCTTCCAGTTCTGTCGGTCTTCAACAAATTTTATCTTCTCCATATCACCATATCTCTAGAGTCAATAATTTTATATGAAAACTACCCATGTGCGCTAATCTTTAATACATTTTCTAAATGGCAAAATCGTCATACAATACCCAAACCAATCGCTTTTACCCACCACTTACAACAATATGCTATAAGCTTGGGTTACCGCAATCCCAAACGCAACCTTACCAATCGAAGAAGTTGATATAATTCATAATTAAAAAGAAGACAAAACAGACCATTTGGATCTTAAAGCTTACATGATGAAATCTCAAAGTACTGTACAAATTAAATTAAAGACGCGACGATCGAACAACCTTATAGTTCGAAGGAGTCGTCTTCTTCCAACACTTGGGCCGCAGCAGCCTCTTCCTCATCGTCAATCACAAGGTATGGATTCCTTTCGACGGGCTGAAAATTATAGAAAATAAACACATAGAAAGCCAAGCTCGCACCCTCGACCGCTGTGGTGATGACCCATTCAAATCTGTAACTAACAACAGCCCCTAGAGCAAAAACCACAACCCTTGTGAAGTACATGTACCCGACGACGACGACGTAGAACTGCTTGAAAAGTGTTAGCTTAGCAAGGTTCTTAGCCGCCTTTCCGTCCATCTTCGACGCTTCACGGAGACTCCTAATCGACCAAATGATTGGGAAGAACACGGCGCAACAACACAAAATGTCGATCAATAAGAAAATCTGGTTCCATGTCAACCAGTCCTTTGTCGCAGGACCCGTCTCACCGATCACCGTCGAAGCTATGTTCTCGAGGACTTGTAACGGTATTACGATCATTAGAACCTTCTTTTCGCGTTCTTGCAGGTAAGGCTTCAAGAATGACCAGCCAGTTCCAATGAGGACGATGACAGTGAACAGCATTATACCTTTGAAGAACCCAAATACGTAGAAAGCTATGTCCCAACCATGGGGAGTTCCTGTTCTCCTGACATGTAACTTATCCTCAGCCGCACAGATGATCTTCAATGCCTTGAAAAGAAGCAATGCTCCCATGATCAGATGAATTTTATCGACGGTTGGCCTTTGCTTGATGCAGATGAACACCCATGTCACAAAAAAGCTCAAATATATTAGAAAAAAGAGAAAATAAAGTTTGGGCAATTGGGTTTGGCCTGCAGGAAGGAAATCCTTTCTATCACCTTCCACATTGTACATTTCAGTATGAACATCCATGGAAACTTCGAATTCTGGTTGACAATTTCCAAAAAACAAACTGTATTCGTCGGGATCGTCGACGATGATTGAACCATTGTAGATGGAATTGACATTAAGTTGTTCGAATTTGAAAATTAGATTCACGTAACGGCTCGATATGACGCAGAAATGTTCAGCGTATTCCGATTCGTTCAAGATCCGCACGTATGATTCCTCTCTAAGCAGGAAGAATCCCATCGACGACGGATCGAATTCTGGACCCTGGTGTTTTGATTTCCATGAGACGTCTTTGATCGATATGGCAACGTGACCGCCTTGCGCAAACCCGAATTGTTCGAATAGGATCATCGGCCTTGAATCGTCGATAATTCGCGTATCTTTGATCTCCGATACCGAAATTTGGATGGTTGAGATTATGCATAGAGCAAAAAATAGTCGAAGTATTGGATGATTGGCCATGATTTAGAAGTGGGGTTGTGAGGAAAAAGTTCAGATCGGATCAAATTGAGAAAAAAACTAGAAGTTTTTGCAGAGATTGGGAAGTTTTTTTTTGATAATAAGGTAGTTGGGCTTGGGTCGTTAATTACGGTGGTAAAAACAAAACTGAAGAACGTTTTGTATGGCGTGGATTTGGGAGAGAGAGAGAGCAAGTATTTGACTGGTATTTTTTCCCCGAATGTTTTGGAAATACCATGGTTTTATTGGGAAGTGTTTTTTTGATCTTACCATACCCCCTCACAAAATGCCACGTGGCACAATCTTTTGGGGTCCACTGATTCATGGTTGTTTGACCTACCCTTATGATCTTCACAGAGAAAATCAGTCTGATCATTGGTTATTCCGCTAGTTAGCGATTTCGCATACATGGCCTAAAAAAAATGTACGGGGAAATTTCGAGGGGTGTTTGGATCGCCATTTTTAGACTTGAAAAAGTCCTTTTATAATAAATAGCTGAAAGCTGTTTTTCAAGTAGAAAAAGACTTTTTAAAATTTTGCTACCTCAATAAATATAACAAACAAAGAAACAGTTTTTGATAGAAGTCCCTTTCCCAAAAGATAAAAGACATTATATTGGTGGGACCAACTAAAAGAAGATAAAGACATTTTGCATTAATGATGATCCAAACAACGTTTTTAACAAAAAACATATTTTCAAAAATATATTTTCAGAAAAGTTATTTTCTTAAAATAAATATTTTTTGAAAAATGGCGATCCAAACACCCCCTAAAATTAAATAAAAAAGCATTTAAGGAACAAAATAATGTTTTGTTAATAATACATGAATAATTTGTGTATAATATGGTTCGTCATAAAATATGTGCATGTTACGGAATTTTTGAATAATATAGCAACGTAATAAATGGAAAATTGCTAACTAGGGTAATTCCCATGGACCGTTTCATGAAGCCCATGATTAGAAAAGTTCAATTCCAATGGTTACAAAACACCAATCAGGCTGACTTTCAGTGTTCACGCTTGTGTGCTCGGCCGTGGATTTCACGAATCCAACGGTGGTTGTCAGAGCTGCCAAAAAGTGAAAAAATTGATTACAGCTCAGCACTGACAACCACCGTTGAGTTCTAAAATGTACATTTTTCTTTCTTTGCTTTTACCGCTAAAAAAGTATTTTTTTTTTTGACCAAACACCACAGAAAAGCTTTTAAAGAAAAGAAGCACTTTTCTTATATGGTTACCAAAAGGCCAAAACAACTTAACTTAAGATAGTCTCCACTTGATTGACTTGATTAGAAAAACCACTCAACAAGTTGTGTCGTATACACAGAAACTTGATGAAAGCACTTTACATATAAATGTTATTGGGTAATGTGGGGGAAAAATATCTGATCTAACCCACACAATCTTCGAGGTTAGACGATTCGGATTTTGGTGATGATCGAACGACTCTAATGCTCCAGGATGAAACTGCTTTCTCCTCTGCGAAGGATAGGATGATCTCCAGATGAGATTTGGTTGTACCTGTAGACAAGGCTCCGACGCTCAAGTCAGCTTAGGAAATGTAACAGGTTTCACGAAAGTAATAAAATGTTTCAGAGTTTAGGATATCTAGATCTGGAGAGCAAGATCCTCTCCTCAATTCCGAGGGTCTCATATTTATACCCTTAGAACTGGCGTGACTCACCTTCTACGTGTCTAGTCATTATCAGTCAAAGATGACTCGGATGGATTCTGTTATAAAACAGAATCTTATGGTTGACTTTCTTGATTCGGTTATACCTGAAATAACTGAAATGACACTGAGGTGACATCCTTCGTGTCAGGTATTCGGATAAGGGAATGTCGAAATCGTAATAATTCAACTAGCTGCCAGGTGGCTAATATTCATAGGTTAAGAAACTGATAATGTTCAGAATACTTACCTCGTTCGTAAGAGATCCTGTCACGTAAGTCTATTGACCCCATATGACCTTGCCGGGATGAGATTGTAATAGATCCCGTCAAGTAAGTCTGCTAACCTTGTTGAAATATATGCATCCAGCCAGTCATGTGATCTTGCCGGGTTGCGATTGAGATAAATCCCGTCGAGTAAGTCTACTGACCTTGTCGGGATAAATGCATCCAACTAATCATATGACCTTGCCGGGATGAGATTGAAATAGATCCCGTCAAGTAAGTCTGCTGACCTTGTCGGGATAAATGCATCCAACTAGTCATATGACCTTGCCGGGATGAGATTGAAATAGATCCCGTCAAGTAAGTTTGCTGACCTTGTCGGGATAAATGCATCCAACTAGTCATGTGACCTTGCCGGGATGAAATTGAAATAGATCCCGTCAAGTAAGTCTGCTGACCTTGTCGAGATAAATGCATCCAGCTAGTCATGTGACCTTGCCGGGATGAGATTGAAATAGATCCCGTCGAGTAAACCAATAATAAATATGTCGGGCAAGATTTGAATGCTTCCCGACATATTAAAGGCTGCAACGTAATGCGCTCTGTTAGCATTACTTCCATATGCCGATCATTCCATCTTGACACGTGGCGTTTCCAATTAATGGACACGATGGGGCAGTTTATGGCTCCTGATGATGCCTCCGGCGCATTTACTCTCGCGTGCTGTCTAACAACAGGTGTCAACCAGTAACACGCGTCAATATTTGACTTGCTGAAAAATACGGCACCCACAGGTAAGCACTAAGATAATCTTTAAACTTAAATAAATGCAGCCAAACTGTCGAAGCACTCAATAATTAGCTTTAGAGCCTTAGGCTGGACCAATTGTGGTAGCATTCAAGTCATGGTCCAATATCTAGGAAAGGTCATGGTCATGATGAGTGTATCCCCGAGCTACCAGTCGAGCATATCTTTTTCTTTCCTTTCTTTCTTACTTTAGTAGATCTTTTTCTAGCTTTCATATATAGTTATAGTTTCTTTCTTTCTTGGTTATTGAGGGTTTATATAAACTTTAGTATCTAGTTCCAATTCCTGTTTTAAAATAGACTAGGGGAACGCCATGTTCGATGCACATGCACCTTACACAAGGCTGAGTACTCCAAATAATGCTCAAAATCTACGGTTAAAAATCAACCCATGAAACGACTCCAATCAAATCCTTAAAAATCACTACTCATGCTCATTTTTTGCATGTAGGTCCACCTGGAGATGGGACAAACATCCATATGGTTGGTGGTCTCCAAGAGTGAGCCGCGTGGTTTATACTATGGTCCCTAGGTGTGATGGACAACCTGAACCAAGCCTGTGTGAAGGGGCGTACCCCAAACTAGGGTTTGGCCTTAAAATAGAGAGGCGTATAGGTTTTGGCTTTAAAGTAGAGGCATTTAATGGAAGTCCCTGTGGAGGTTAACACCGGTTCTTCCTTCATAATAGTATAGATATCGATTTGATTGTGTAATATTTATTAGGTTAAATTCAAATTTTAAAACCACGATGTAATTTATAAAATTTAAAAATATTTTAATTTAAAAAGTCAAAACTTTTGGGTTCTCGAATTTTCAATTCTAAAATTTGAATGTCGACTATAAAATGAAAAAAAAAAACAAACACTAAAGTACCCTAACCTACATGCATTATCTGATTTTAAATCGTAGGGTAGGTGTTTGGATTGCCATGTATGTTGACTCTTTCTGTTGACCTCAGGCGGATTTGGCATTTGGGGTTCGAGATTTGATTAGATGCAAGACCTACATGTCTCCCATACCTTGAACCCGTGACGTGGGGTTGGCTTTGATACCAAATGTTAAGACCCAAACCAATACACCAAGAGTACCTGAACGATATGGTGCAAAACTCTGAAGTCTTAGGGGGTGTTTGGATAGTCATTTTTCAAAAAACATTTATCTAAGGAAAGACTTTTTGGAAAATGTGTTTTTCTTAAAAAGGTCGTACGAATCATCATTAATGTACATCACTATAATTGATGAGAGTAATAGATGAGGAGGGGTAGGACCGTAGGTGTAGGGTTTTCTTTGTTTATTATGTTCATTGAGCTAGAAAATTTTAAAGTCATTTTTTTACTTGAAAAACAGCTTTTAGCTTCTTTTTTTTTTATAAAAATACTTTTTTGACTTAAAAAATATATTTTTATGGAATAAATACCTTTTGAATTCCAGCACAAATTTTCCCATTTTTCGTTATTTTCCATTTTTGCCCCTGAGCTTTACATTTCGTTATAACGGGAAAAAATGGTAACGCTTCCATTATAACGGCCCCTTTCAAACCTTGTTTTATATGTAAGTGTTATTGGGTAAGCACTAAAACAAGCTTTTTAAACTTAACCAAAAGAAGCCAAACTCTCGAAGCACTCACTACTTAGCTTTAGAGCCTTAGGCTGGACCAATGGTGGTAGCATTCAAGTCATGGTCCAATATCTAGGAAAGGTGCATTACAAAAAATAAAATAAGAAATCTCTAAGAAAGGTTATGGTCATGATGAGTGTATCCCTGGGCTACCCATAGGTATCTCTTTTCTCTCCTCTCTTTCTAACTTTAGTAGATCTCTTTCTAGCTTACATAGAAAGTAATAGTTTTTTTCATTCTTGGGGTACTCAAATTCAAAGGTTAGAAATCACTAATCACGCTGATTTTTGTTACGTAAGTCAATCTAAGGATGGGCCAAACATCAATACGGTTAGTAGCCTCTAATAGTGTGCCACATGGCTTACATTGTGGGTCTGCTATCAACTTTGATGATGGACACCATACAGGCCGGCTCTACCTTAAGGCCATTAAGGCCGTCAATAAAGCCCCTTGGTGAAAGAAGGCCCCCAGCCCACGTCCCACTAACAACATGGATTTTTAACCCACCCCTTATTGGATATACAAACCAAGGTTTAAAGGAGGCCATTTTAACGGTTTTATGGACTGGGTCGTCACCGTTAAAATCATTGAAATGGCCAGGGGCAAAAATGGGAAAAAAATTGGAAAAGTGGCACTGAAATTCAAATTTTGAAATTTGAAAATTTCAAAAATAAAAAAATGGAAATTAACGGATTTAACGGCCATTTTTTTCACAATTTAACGGTTGTTAAACCCAAAAAAATGGCCGTTAAATTAAAAGCGTCAAAACTTGTTTAAATGGTTGTAACAGAAACGGGCTTGGGGCATTACCGTTTAAACAGACGTTTTAAAACCATGATACAAACCAAAAATCAACCCGATTGATTATCTCTAGCTACAGATTTTAGTACTTTTTGGGACATGATTCTAGCTGCTTGATTCAAGCATGTTTTTTTGGATAGTAAATCCAATGGCTAGAAATCATCAATCAAGCTAATTGTTAGTGTGTTTATCCACCAATAGGTGGGCTGAACATCCACAGTCATTGGGACCCAAAATTGATCAATGTAGGGACATGAGAGTCCTCTGAATCTAAATATTTTACTGTAGTTTTTAATTATCAAGAATAATTTTTATATAAATATTTACAATAATGTAGAATTTAATTTTTAAATTAATATCATATATATTAATATATTAAATAAAAAAAAAGTCTTGTATAGCGTTTTCGCCTTAAGCCTCAACTTGTATCGAGCCGGCCCTAACACCATCATCAAGTTTTTTCTAGGGATATTGAGTTGAAATGTGAAAATGTTGAATGACCAAAGCACCATTATAAAGTAAAAAAGTTGTAAAAAAATGAAATAAGTAATGATTGTTAATTTAAATAATTTGAAGATCATATTAAGAATAAAGATTTTTTTGAATTTTTTAATAAGAGGATATCATTGAAGACCTGTAGGGGTGACGTGTGCTCATAGAGGCAACTTGTGCTTTGACACCAAAAAGATTGAAGAGGCACGCAAGAAAGGTCTTCGTCCATTAATAAGTAGAATAGATATTGATTTGATTGTACGACAGTATTAAGTTATATCTAGATTTCAAAATCCCAATATAATTAAAAAAATTAAAAATACTTTAATTTTAAAAATCAAAACTTTTGGGTTCTCGAACGTCCACTCTAAAATTTTCAGAAAAAAAAAAAAACAATAAAGCACTGTATCCTACGTGCATCATTCGATCTTAAATCATAGTGTTTGGATTGCCATGTATCTTGACTCTTGTTGCCAACCTAAGATGGATTTGGCATTTGAGGTTCGAGAATTGATTGGGCACAATCACAAGACCTATATGTCTCCTGTGACTTGAACCCATGACGTTGAGTTGGCTATGATACCAAATGCAAAGACCCAAACCAATACACCAAAAGCACCTAGGTGATAGAGGTGGGGAAAGCTTAAGTCTTAACCTTTTAGGATCCTTAGAGCATGCACATGTTATTGAAAAATCTACCAGTAATGGCAGAGTCTAGTTTTACCCAAACCCAAACCCAGATCATGTAGAGCCTTACATCCATTTCAAGCACATGAAATTTTGTTGTGTCAAGCACATGACGTTGGACTATACAATCCAAGGACTCGGGGCCGTGCTATCAACCACCATTGGATTCTCAAAATCACGGCCCCGAGTTCGACTCCCAAGAGGGGTCAGAAAAAGAGGGGCTCCTGAGCCCGACCCATATTTGCATGACTAAATACCACCCTACACATGCGACAATAAAACTAGTCTGCACATGCGTGGTGGTAACTGTTGGCAGCCCTGTCGGATGCACCTTGAAAAATGTGTTTAAATTTTAAAACTTAAAATTTTTTCTATCAGGGTATCCGACGGTGCAAACCACGTTTGCATGCTTTAGAGTGACTCCATTTTTTCTGCGATAAGAAACTTCCTCAAAGACGTATCTTCACCGTTAGATACACCCTGAAAAATGTGTTTTGAATTTTAAACTTTTTGAAGTCGGTGAAGAGACGTCTCTAGGAAAAGTAGCTAGGATCCGTTTAAAGTCTGCACCATGTATGCGTCCTACTGCTCCTCTGTGTTGAACACGTGCCCAATCGAGGGTGTTTTGGTAATTTAAGTGGGATATGGTTAGTCTTATAGATTTCTAACCGTATGATATGGATATTTGGCCCAACCCTAGGTGGACCTACATACCAAAAATCTGGATTAGTGATTTCTAAGCGTTGGATTGGAGTCATTTCATTGGTTGAGTTTTTAACCATGGAATTTGAAGCATTATTGACTATTATTTGGGGTACAAAGATCCAAAGGTTTGAAATCACTAATCAGGCTGATTATTTCAGCATCCTCTAAGAATGTGCCACGTGGTTTCTATTGTGGTTCGTTAGCAACTTTGCAGACATCCTAAAATACCTTTTTGTTGCCCAATAGAATTTTAACAACACGTCGACATGTGGCAAAACAAAGATAGCGAGTAGGATGCTTTAGGCATCCATTAGACTTTGGGTCCAAATAAATTGGGTCGGGGCATAGCTTGCTTGGCCCATGGACTCCTATCATGTTCCTCTCATGTGGCACAATCTGATTGGTGTGTCGGCTAGGTCCTCTCACGTGCTGGCCTTGAGGCGAAGGTCAGCCCAAGCCCCATCCCATAAGATAATAGCTAGGCCTAATTTTGTTATAGGTTAAGAAACTTTTAAGTCCAAGCCCAGCTAATGTCAGTATTTCGAAGCCCAGGGCTGGCCTGCAGTGATTTGCTCCAGATAAAGCCCAAACCCTAGGGCTGCAACTTGGGCAGGCTCGACCTAATTTTGAGCTCGGGTTGGGTTGGCCCATTCAGTACTTGGGTTGGGCTCTGGCCTGGAGTTTGACAACCCGATTCGGGCAACTCGATCCAACCTGAGTCCGAAAATACACCACTGCAGCCCTACTCGAACCAAGCCCATACCAATTTTGACGCCCATATTTGACACCGATGTGACCGATCAAAGAGAAATGCTTAGGTGCTTAGGGACCATTTAGCATCCTCGTGCAGCACAAGCGGTGAACATGCAAGGGGTTAAGTCACAACCAATGAGATCTTTAACTAAATCCCAACCATAAGATCAAAATGATGCTTTCAGACGGTGAGGAAAATGAGAAGAAACGTAGACAACTAAAAGGACGGTTATGATTGAAAATCACTCTTTTCGTGCTAGATGTCCTTCTAGCATGGTATCGGCCAAACGGTAGCTTATTGTCTGTACGAGGAGTACCTTATATATCCTCATGCAATACACAGCACCGTTCTTTTAAGTCCAGATTCCGACAGATTCCGAAGAAAGAGAGTATTTCATGGAAAACATAAAAACGAAGTCGACACGTGTGCACCACCTGTAAGCAAAAGAGGCGGAACTTCTTACCAAAGCCTCGGTAAAACGACACGTAATAAGTGTCCATGTCGTTAGCTTCTCTATATAACTTCACCACGTTCTTCTCCAGTCTTCCCAGAGAGAGAGAAACTACAGAAAGGAAGAAGAAGAAGAAGAGAAGAAGAAAGAAAGAAAATCGAGATGGCTCAGACGGTTGGAAGAAATATAGCAGCTCCGTTGTTGTTTCTTAACCTGTTTATGTATATTTTAGTCGTGGGTTTTGCTAGTTGGAGTCTTAACAAGTTCATCAATGGCCAAACCAACTACCCTGGTATGAAACCCTAACTATCTCTTCTTTTCTTTTTTTTTTTTATATTATAATGTCTGCAATTTGCATTTATATAGCTTAGATTTAGGGCCTATTTGGAATTTTTTTTTTTAATTATTTAGAAAAAAACAAGAAAAAGTGGGTTGTAATGCCATTTTTCAGAAAATATTTTATTTTTATTTAAAATGACTTTTTTGAAAAAATGTGTTTTTTTTGTAAGGCTGTTTGGATTTTATCTTTTTTGGTGGGCCCCACCAGTGTAATTGATGAGTGATAGATGGGGAGGGGTGGGACTTGGGAGAGTAGGGTTTCTTTGTTTATAATCAAGCTAGCAAAAACAATTTTGAAAAAAAAGTTTTTTTAGACTTGGAAAAATGACTTTCAGGTAATTTTTATAAAAAAGACTTTTTTGGCTTAATAAAAAATGGGCATCCATATTAATGTTTTATTTTGAAAAAGTCCTTTTTGTGTGGCTACTGGGGTGCACAACATGCAAGGGGATGGACCAGTATCGGGTCTACCTTCTTGCATGTCGTCACACGTGTAGGTGATCAGGTGGTGGTTGGTGTGTGCATGTTCTCATCCACTAGATCAACAAATAATTCTATCTTTGTATGGCCGTTCGATCGATGATGATCAGGTTTTGGGGGGAATGGTGCAACGATGTTCTTCCTGATATTTGCGTTATTGGCGGGGGTGGTGGGTGTGGCATCAAAGTTAGCTGGTGGAAACCATATCAGGGCTTGGAGGAATGACAGTCTTGCAGCAGCAGCTTCCTCCTCTCTCATTGCCTGGGCTGTCACTGCCTTGGCATTTGGGTACGTAGGCTCTCAACCGCTTCTATTACTTTGTTTATTTTATTTATGTATTTTATTTATACTTTTGACCTGAGTCAACGTTACTGACCATATAGATGTGTTGGACGGACGTTTGTGAAATGACCCAAATGCACATGAAATGCCCTTTTGATTCAGTGTGTTTCATCCAAATTCACCTCATTTGTTACTCTCTAAAGGAATTCTCATGGATATTTTGGTCATTGCACAATCCTGATCATAGATTATTATTAGGGTATTTTAGTAACACCCCTGAAATTTGAAGTAATTAGCAATACCCCCTTGTTATTACCAGTGATTAATGAAAGTAGAAGGGGACGTATTAATAATTAGTTTCAGATTTCAGGGGGTGTTACTAAAATAACCATATTATTATTATTTTGAAGATGGAATTAGGTGGGGATCGCATATATCTAGCTATGTAATCATGGGTATTCACCTCTCTCAAAATGCCAAGTGGAAGGCTATTTTGGGTCCACTGAGCCCACAACTTGGTGGACCTGTTCTGCTAAAATAAGCTTCATTGGTGATTTGTAGCTGTTAGATTTGAACATCCAAAAAAGGCATAAATCAAATGGCTATAAATAAATCACCAATCAAGCTGATTTTTGGTGTCTAGGTCCACCAAGCAAGAGGAGATGGTATATATGTTTTGTAGGTAATGGGTGTACGTGTAGTGCATATTGTCGTTGATGAGAGATGGTGGTGTGGTGCAGATTGGCATGCAAGGAGATAAACATAGGAGGGCACAGAGGATGGAGACTCAGAGTGCTGGAAGCATTCATAATAATACTAACCTTCACACAGCTAGTCTATCTATTGTTGCTTCATGCAGGGATGTTCAGTAGCAAGTATGGTCCCGGGTATCGTGACACCGACTACGGTGTTGGAGCGGGTGGGGACCCGGCCCACAAGGGTGGTGTGGGTACGACAACTGCTACTAGGGTGTAAAGAAGAGATCATAATGAAGTCCATGTTCACTGTTTTTCATGTTTTTGTTAGGTCGATCATCGGTCATCAATATAAGTTTGGTTTTTTATCTTTTTGTGGGTTTGTAAGTATTGGTAGTGGTGGGTCCATGTTTGGTTCCTGTGTTTAATTCTCTCTTTCTGGGTGGGTTTGTGAGTAGTGGTGGTGGTGGTGGGTCCATGTTTGGTTCCTGTGTTCAATTCTCTCTTCATCATCATAATTAACAACTAGGGTTTATTTATTGTTCCTGTGTTCAATTTACTGGACAGGCTAACGTGCCACACTAGGTGCAGGTTAACGCAAATTAGCATATTATATACCTCTAGGGACATGTAATATATTGTGCATGCCTTGTGAGTGCTGAGTTTATACTCTGTAGATCTAACTAGTGTTACGACTTTCACATAAGCAATAGTTCCAAGGTTTAAAAAAAACGGCCGTTATAACAAAAACAACCGTCATAACGGATTCGGACCTCCCTCGTTACGTGACCTACTGTTAAAATGCTCAGAACCCAGAAAATAATGGCTGTTATTTTTCCGTTATAACAAAGATACTGTATAACGATTATTTGACCTACTGTTAAAATGCTCAGAACCCAAAAAATAATTGGCCGTTATTTTCATTATAATGGCTGTTATTTTTCCATTATAACGAAAATAATGTATAACAAAAATAACGACCGTTATTTTCTGGAAAAGATTGAGAAAAAAAATGGCCGTTATGTCTGTTTTTTTCGTTACTTTACTTTCTATTTTTGGAAATCTGAAATTCAAATTTTAAAATTCAAAATTTGAATCTGGTGCCATTTTGCCACCATTTTGCCGTTATAATGAAAATAATGCTGGGGCAAAAATTTATTTAAAATTTATAACGGAAAAAATGGTGACACTCCTAGTCTGTTATACCGTTATAACGGCTCTTTTTAAACCTTGTAATGGTTAGTTTATTTAAAATTTATTATAATTAAAAATTAAAAATTTATTACAACTAAAAATTGAAAATCTATTGCATGTAACTATACTCTTTAGATTTAGTTTCCTTTTCCTTCTCTCGTCACCAACCCAACTTGTTTTAGGAGAGTTCTAAGTTTCCTTTTCCTTCTCTCGTCACCAACCCAACTTGTTTTAGGAGAAGAACTCGATCTTCTCCAATAAGTTAAAATTCGATGAAAAGGAAGAAAGATCCATAATATGAGCACAAATGCCCGACATGGCAGCTCAAATGGTTGGTGTGTATCCTTCTCTTTCGAGAGGTCGTGGGGTCAAACCCAGATTTCCTCCTTGGAGCAGTGTGCCAGGGTTAGAAATCCCCTTTACCGCGGCTTGACCGGATCCGTACAGGTTTCACCTGCTAATCCATGGGGCCCTCACACGATGGTAACTAAAAGAAAAAACAACAACCACAAATGCCCAAATAAAACCAGCCAACTTCAATTGATTCTTTAGAACTTCTATGAGATCCTGAGCATCTGACTCCATCAAAATATTATCCAAGCCCTTTTGCCTGGCTGCCAAAAGTCTACCTAAGATAGCCTTGCCTCTACCTCCTCTACTCAGCCAGCTCGACCTGGACTTCCACCTGCTAGAATCATAGAGGCAAGAGAATTACAAAAAATCAAACCCAAGCCCGCTTGTCCATAGATCCTTGTTCCACGTAGCATCTATATTTAGTTTGACCCAACCAAGGGGTAGGGACATCCAGAAAGTAGGGTGAGCAGATGGAAGATCACTAGGGAGGGGAGGGACGTCGATAAAAGAAAGAATACAATTAAGGATATAGGACATTGTGGGCTGAGTTGGAGATTCGGATCATGTTTGCCCGATTTGGGTGTCGAGGTCCCGAAATAGACTTCAGTTCTAAATCTAAAATGCATAGCCCTATAACTAACTACAATTTTTCAACCGGATCTCAGAATTTGACCACGTCTCTTCCAATACATTTGTTTCAATACATTTGAAGTATTGGAACATGTTTTGAGAGATTCTGACATCGTTTGTACAATTCGGGCTTAAATGTCCCAAAATGGACTTCAATTCTAAATCTGAAATGCTTAAACTTATAAATGACTACAGTTTTCCAACCAAACCTCATAATTTGACCTCATCTCTTATAACACATTTGAAATGTTGGAATAGGTTTCAAGAGATTTCGAACTCGTTTGCCCAATTTGGTTGTCGAGGTCTCGAAATGGACTTTAATTATAAGTTTGAAATGCCTAAACCTATAATTGACTACAGTTTTCTAACTGTACCTCAAAATTTGACCTCATTTCTTCCAGTACATTTGAAGTATTGGAATAGATTTCGGAAGATTCCGTCATTGTTTGTCTGACTTGGGCGTCAAGCTCTCAAAATGGACTTTAATTCTAAGTCTGAAATGCTTAAACCTATAACTGACTACAGTTTCCTAATTGGACCTCGAAATTTGACACCGTCTCTTCCAACATATTTGAAGTGTTGGAACAAGTTTTAGGAAATTCTGATCTAGTTTGCTCAATTTGGGCATTGACATCCCGAAATTGACTTTAGTTATAAGTCTGAAATGCCTAAACCTACAACTTACTACAGTTTTCCAACAAATCATACTAGTATTTCAATTTGAACATACCCCATCCTTATTCATCGGGTCTTTACCGTCAAAATGATGTTGATCCTGGTTGGGAGGCTACATGGTGGTTTTTATGGAACAAAGCATGTCTGCAAACCGCATCTACTGTGCTAGATCCCTCCATAGATGTTCATCTCTCTCCAACTGTATCTGGTCGATCCCTCATCTGCAACTGTTGTTGTACCGACTGAAGCCCTTGTTGCATAAGAGCCAACTCCTCCCGATGACAAGTCAACTCCTCCTGATGATGAGACTCAAGCTCTTACATGTATGCTTGCAGGTGTGCCAACTCATTTTGAAGGGCGACATAGCTGCTGACGGAAGTTCTGGAGGTACCAAAGAGAGTAGAAGGAAGTACTAAAAGCAAAACAAAATTATAGCTACCTTTCCCAATATATTCAATTATAAAATCCCCTTTCTTAATGGCTTCAGCTGCCTTTAGTCCCCATCCACAAAACTAAGTCTAGAAATAAAAATAAATCTCTCTTGTAAAAAAATAATTTAAGATCACTCTTGATTTGGGAAAGGAAATAATACACAATGAACAGAAGTAATATAATTAGGCATATATCGCAATTATTCGAGCAATTAGTGAAGATAAAAGAAATTCTTTTCTCTTGATGAATGCAAATCAAGATCATAAAAGAAATTAATTTGGTGTCAAAAGGTCGACTTCTTACCTTAACGACTTAAACCTTTTTTCTCTTTGCGAAATTGTCTATTTGTGCACATTTCCGAGCAATGACAAGCCTTCGAGCAGCTGATTGATTGAACCCTATAAAATCATACATTCATCTTCATTATTAAATTTTTCATAGGTTACGTTCATGTCATGAACACAATCCAAACAACACAGATATCACTAGCAGATTAGTGAAACAACACTGAGAGCTTTTTCATATGCATAGGAAAAACAACATAGAGACAAGAAAATGTAGGAGAGGAGCATCGAGCCGAGAAGAGGAAAACTCACCTAACGGAAGACAGTGAGACGTTGGAATAGTGGCAGCGGGGATCAGTGGTCAACAACAGAGGGTAGTGGATCAAGCGGACGACAGTAGCATGAAGAGGGTTTTTCGTAGGAGCAAAAGAGGGCTTTTTCACGGGTGGAGAAAAGGGTTTTTCGCGAGAGCAAAAGAGGGCTTTTGCGCGGGTGGAGAATTTCACGCCGGTTTTTTTTTTTTTTTTTTTTCATATATATATATATGACTTTTAGCGGCGGTCAGCCCAACCGCCACTAAAAGTTCATATAATGACGGTCAAAATTAATGCCGCCACTAAAAGTACACATAGCAACGGCCAAATTAAATAAGACTGCTGCTAAAGGATCATATAGCAACGACCACAATCTAGCCGCCACTAAATCTCATAAGTAAAAAAACAGTTTCCTTTCCCACCAATCCTATAGCGACGGTCGGCCAATGGCCACTGCTAAAACCCGTCTATAGCGGCGGTAATAGCTACCGCCGCTAAAAGGTCGTTGCTAAAGCCCAATTTTCTTGTAGTGCGAATTTCTCTATTTTCAATAAAAATGAATTTTTTAATATGTATAAAAAAGATAAAAATGAGACTATTTGGATCCTGTGAATATGTGGGTCCTACACTCACGTAACCCATATTTGACTTACTTTCATATATAGGACCCACACAAATTGAAAGAAAATGAAGTAAGCTACCTAATACACATACCAAACGTTGTTAAATATTGATATGCACAAATATTTAGCCAAGATAATATTCGTTTGGCTAAATATTTGTCGTTGGAACTCTTTTTCTCATGTACCAAACAGGCCCTAAGAGTCTACTTAGAAATGGGCAACAGGAAAAATTGGGCCCACGCATTTGTTAAACGTGGAGAAAAATGAATTGGCAAGTTAAACACCTGCCAGACCAAATTTCAGCGTTTTCAAACAGGCCTTAAGCATGCATCGGAGTAGAATGTTCCCCATACGTATCAAAAGCCCTGCCCTAGGGTTCTCTTACTAGAGTAATTGGTTAGCTGATTAAAACCCTCGGATCTTACTAGGCTTTCAATGGGCTGGGTTTGGGCCTCAAAGTTTGGCCTGGGAACTCCAGGGTGAGATATGAACATGATTCAAAGTCTTGGGATCGATCTGAGGCTGGATCGGTGGGCTCCAATCCCATTCGGATCGGTCCGATCCAGAACGGGATCGGCGCATCTCGCTCGAGACTTCTTTAGGAAACAGTGATCTCAGGCGAGACAATCTATTTTTTAGGATCATTGGGCTCCGGTCCCAATCCAGATCGCCTGATCCAAAATGGGATCGAGATTTTGAGCCATATGAAGGCTCATATCCTGACGCACTTTGCCTACCCCGGAGTGGGACCAACTAACCCAGTGTGAGGACTGAGGAGACCAAGCAACACTATTCCTGACCATCGGGAACGAATATAGAACGGTTCAATGACTAATGGTGGGCCTGATTGAAGGTCTTGAATGCAATTAGAGTTAAGCCTGACTCATACATCGCACATGCTTGGTTTTAAGCACCTACTAGGCTGGGAAAGAACCAGAGTTCTTAATCTCATCATGGGCCGTGGCAGGATTGGGCCTAAGATTTACCATGTCCAGCCCGGCCTAGGCCAGACCCATTGGCAGCCTGTACTTCTTGCCTTCATCTTTGTTAACATGGAGGACCTCCATGCTGATCAAAGCTTATCACCATGCATCCTTGATCAAGATTCCATTAGAGATTTTTTTTTTTTGACAGATAAGCAACCCACCTCTTTGCCTACCAGGATCATCAGTCAGAACCCTCATCATCTCCCAACCTTTAATTTATTGATGAAGATAGGGTCAAAGTGAGAAGAATTTGGTTGACCATAGTTCAATTGGTTGATATTTTGGTCGGCAAAATAATTTATCATCCCCCATGGACGACTGGTCTGGTCAAAGTACAGAAGCATTTTGGTTGACCCATAGTTCAATTGATTGATGGTCTGTATCACAACCATACCTACCAAAAAGAAAAAGGGTTAAGAGGAATCATCCATTGATGTCCAGGATTAGATGCTTAAGCTTCTAGAAACTAAGGGTGTCAGCAGGTCGAACTCAGTTTGGGTAGCAACATACCCGATTATCGGTCAGGTCTTTCGGGTACTGGGTCCAGTTAATGAATAGAAAACTGACGTATCAGGGTAGCCGATAGTAAATTTGCAGATTATTTGCTGACGGTACGAATTATTCAATAAACGAACCCACCAACATCCTATTCAAAGATTCGGGTAAAAAATTCGTTATCTATATAACAAAACAGGGAAGTTGTCTCCCCTCTTATCCGGCTTCATAAGGGATGGCCAAAATCTTATCCCCCAAATAGACGGTGGATCTCCACCACTCACACCCGATTTTGGCAAATGTTTTGCCAGGAAGTGCCGTGGGCACAGGCCACCCATTATCTATATAACAAATCAGCTCATTTGTCTCCCCATCTTATAGGCTTCATATAAAGATGGCTGAGATCTTATCCGCAATTGGACAGTGGATCTCAGCCACTCACTCCAGTTGTCCCCCTTTGATCAGGACCGTCTTTACCTTAAGGTCATTAAGGCGATCGCCTAAGGCCCTGTGGTGAGAAAGGCCCCCAGCCCAGGTCCCACGGTATTGGATCACTTCCCCTGGTAGGTAAAGATGCCGCATAAGTCAATATGAAGTCGGCAATTTAATTCTTAGAGTATTGAGCATTATTGGTAGAAGTGGTCATCAATAAGAGCAATATGGTACATGCCATATAGGTAAGGATATGGCAAGGACTGGTGCCTCAGACTTAGTGGGTCCCTACTAAATAGAAAAAGTCGCAAGATCGGATGGTTGTGATTATCTAGTTAGGTTGACTCATGAGTGATCTAATTAGGACCTATTGAATTGCGAAACTATAGATCCTGCATATTCTCCATGACCCAATGGCATTACGCTTATGGAGACTTCATCATGCCTATAATAGTTAAAGCGAGGTTTAAAATGGACCGTTATAACGGTCTGGGGGCATTACCGTTTTTTCCGTTATAACGAAGAAGAAAAAAGGCTCAGGGGCAAAAATGGAAAAAAAAAAGAAGATAACGAAAATAATGGAAAAAAAAAACAGAAAAAGAGTAACGGGGTAGGTCCGAATCCATTATAACGGCCGATATTTAAACCTTGACTTAAAATACGATTATCCCGAACCCATCCAATAGCTTATCGAATCACAATTCCAAAATCTAGATCAGATCTTATAAGTTAATCAGATTCAAATTTTAATTTTTAATATCGATTTTGAATATCCGTCAAATATCAAATCAAATTGGATATTAAATATTTTTTTTGGGATTTGGATTTGGATATTCTTATATTTGATTTGAAAAAAAAAAATCAGTGGACAGCCTTAGTGGTATTTAAGAGATCAGAGCTTAGTGAGATAAGAAACAGATGGGGATGCTTTGATAGGGACACAGTTGATTGATAAAAAAAACAAAGAGGGCTCGTTTTATATTGATATAAAAATGTACAAGAGGAATGCTATCAAGGAAAAGGTGTTGCACGCATGTTTTAATGTAAGGTGGGGTTTTTGATTTTTTTTTTTTTTTTTTTTTTTTTTTTTTTGTCGGGTTGCAGATGTGTAGGGCCATCAAGGCGTTGGAGTAGAACTTTGTTGATGGATCACAATATGAGCCACTTGGCATCTTCTTAGAGATTTCTAATCCTATGGATGTTTGGCCCAACTCTAGGTAGACCAAAAATTAGTTTGATTATTGATTTCTAAGTGTTGGATTGGAGTCATTTTCATGGGTTGATTTTTAACCCGCGGAATTTTAGCATTATTGAGTTTTTTTTTTTTTTTTTTTTTTTGTAAGCAAGCATCAGGCTGATTTTTGGTATTTAGGTCCACTTAGGGATGGGCCAAACATCCATATGGTCAATGTCCTCTAAGAATGTGCCACATGGATTATTATGAGAGAGAGAGAGAGAGAGAGAGAGAGAGAGAGAGTAAAAATGCATTTGAACTTGAGGTAGTTTTGTGACTTCTGTTGGGTTTTGATGTTTTAAACATATTTTTATATAAAGAAAATTATCCGCTTTTTAGATTTGAAAAAAAAAAATATCTTCGTTTAAAAATCCATTTTGTTGACCGACTCTCGAATTGGCGGTAATCTTTTATTTACATTAGAAATATCTTAAGTAAATGGATTGAAAGATTTATGACATTTACTTAAATGTAAATATTGTAAATTTTGTTCAGGTAAAAAATCAGTTTGTCTCGATTATGTTTTGACAAGCTGACCTGTCTCTGAGATTGGTCGACTGGTCTCTTAAAAAGATCTATTTTGTTGGTTTCAAGACAGATCGGTTGACCCATCCCCAGGACCGGTCGACCAATCCCATATTTTGCCCCATCTATGTTTATTTGCTAGATCAGTCGACTGGTCTCTTGAAATTGATGTTTTTGCCTAGGGTCGACCATGCTATTGAGATCGATTGACCCGTCCTCTAAACCAATCCGCGTGAACAATTTTTAGCCGATCAAAAAGCACTCGATTGCATATAAAAGCTTGGTTTTCAACCTCATTTATTGACCAACTCTTATGCTCAAAAAATACATCAGTATTGAGAAGGTTGGATTCTCTCCTAAATCTGACATAAGCTTAACTGAGTCAAGAGTCCACCCAACTCAAGATTAAATCATCTCAATGAGATTCAGGAGAGAATCCGATCGTCTTAACGCTAATAAGATAATATGATTGACAAAGAATGCAAAGAGCCTCTCTGATAAATGAGGTATTAAGCTTATCAGAGAGGCTCTTTGCATTCTTTGTCAATCATATTATCTTATTAGTGTTAAAACGATTGGATTCTCTCCTGAATCTCATTGAGACGAATTAATCTTGGGTTGGGTGGACTCTTGACTCGGTTAGAGAGAGAGAGAGAGAAGATGAACTGGGTGGGGGTGTGGGGTGTTTTCAAAGGGTGGGGTGCAAATAGATTTTCACCTCAAAATATCCAATATGGCATTGCATTGAAGCTTTCTTTTATAAAAATGACCTGATAAACATTTTAAAATACCCAATATGCCATTGTCTTAGTTTCAGACATAAAGACCTTCACCAAATGATCTAAATTTACAAAATTAAGCACTTAAACTTTCCACATGTAAATTAAGCACTTTAAGAATTCTTACCAAACTCTCTCTCTCTCTCTCTCTCTCTCTCTCTGTGTGTGTGTGGAAATATATAAACCAATGGGCACAAGTGCATGGAGTCTGAAGTGTATGACCCACCCATCAGTAGTTACCCAACATTTTTCATGTTATTGTTGCCTTCATCGTCTCCTTGATGTTTTCCTGTAAGTTTCCATTGTTGTTTCCTATTCGTTTCTTGTTTCTTGTTTCATGTTTCATGCAACGCATTAAATTCTTCGGGGTCATACCCCCCACCTTTTCCCACACTATGGTTGAACCTGCCTACCCAAACTTCAATTTTCAAACATTTTTCGCAAAGCAGAAGTCTGCCTAGACACTGGGCAACAGAAAAAGGTGGGCCGATACACTTTTCAAACATGAAGTCCAAGTAATTGGCAAGTGAAAACTCCTGCCAGCCCATATGTCGGCATTTCCATACAGTCCCTTACCATGCATCCAAGTAGAATGTCCCTCGTACATACCTAACTGGGCGTGGGCCCTACATTCATAGACTTTTAGTTTCATAGCACTATATATGCTACTATTCTTTGTGATTAGCCAATTAAAACCCTGGTTACTCTTATATTGTCAGTGGGCTGAGCTTGGGCCTCAAAGTTTGACCAGTGAACCAGGCCTTGGCTTATATATTCCGGCCCATATTACTAGTGGACAGGCCCCAATGGCAGATGTTGAGTACAACTTGAATCAAGCCTAACACATACCTTTTTAAAGAGATCAGTAACTCGATGAAGGCGGGATTTGAACCCTGGTCTATGGTATCATCACCCACAAACTTTACCAATTGAGCAAGCTGGCATCTTCAAAAATAGTTTCGAGGGGTGCAACAACTAGGACTTCCCAAGAGGTCATCCATCCTAGTACTACTCTCGCCCAAACATGCTTAACTGCAGAGTTCTGATGGGATCCGATGCATTACTGTTGGTATGATCGCACCCTCCTAACACATACCTCACATATGCATGGTTTAAGCACCTACATGGGGTCAGCAAGGAGCCAATTAGGACCAGACTTCTTAATCACATACGTCATGGGCCTGTGCCAGGCTTGGGCCTAGATTGACGATGTTCCGGCACAGGCCTGACCCATTGCCTTAGCCATGATGATCAAATCTAGCTTATCACCATGCATCCTAGTTCAAGATTCCATTAGAGAGATTTTTTTTGGACAGATAACCAACCCTCCTCTTTGCCTACAAATATCATCAGTCAAAACTCTCTTCATCTCCGAACTTTTAATATATTGATGAAGATATGGTCAAAGTAAGAAGAATTTAGTTGACCATAATTCAATTGGTTGATCTTTTGGTCGGCAAAACGTTTTTATCATCTCCTTTGGACGACAGGTATGGTCAAAGTAAAGAAGAATTTTGGTTGACCCAGTGTTCAATTGGTTGATGTTCTGTCTCACAACCATACCTACCCAAAAGAAAAAAATATTAAGAGGAATCATCCATTCATGACTAGGATTAGATGCTTAAGCTTCTAGAAACTAAGTGTGTCAGCAAATTGGGTTCAGTTTGGTAGCAACATACCAGATCCGACCCAGTCCGAAAGATGGATCCAGAACCAGCTTAATGGGTCTATCGGGTAATCGGGAATTGTGTCCGGCTAATGAATGCAAAATTGAATTATCAAAGCATGGTTTAAAAATGACCGTTATAATGAAAATAGCAGCCGTTGTAAGGGATTCGGACCTCACCCATTACGTTATGTACCGTTAAAACGTTCAAAAAATAACGGTCGTTATTTTCGTTATAACAGCCGTTATTTTCTTAAAAAAAATGTGAAAAAATGGCCCATATTTTCGTTATTTTCTGATTTTGAAAATTTGAATTTCAGTGTCACTTTTTCCGTTTTCCAGTTATTTTCCGTTTTTGCCACTGAGCATTACAATTCGTTATAATGGAAAAAAGGGTAACACCCCCAATCCGTTATACCGTTATAACAGACCCTTTTAAACCTAGTATCAAAGTACCCAGATCAAACCTGAATATTAAACAGATCTTAAATGATGAACCCTAATTGGATCCGGGTTATCGGGTAGTCGGGTAATGGGTCAATCCTACTAGAAACACCATACCTTCTTACAACATTCCTTTCTTATCCTAATCTACATAGAAAAGGAACTAAAAATAAGGCATAGAATCCCCTTTGTGGGCTTCTTTTAGTCCCCTTTCTTTGACTACAAAACCCCCAAACTTATCTCACAAAAACTACAAAAAAAAATTGCTCTTAAACCCTAATGGGTTTCTAGGGTTTTAGCTAGTTCACCATCCATAATTTCTAAGAAATAATCCAAACTCTGAGCATTAAAAATCTCCACGCATGTACCAGCTGTCCTCCTTTGATGTCACACTTTTAATTTATTAAGCCCCCCCAATACCCCAAAATGGCATCCAAACAAGCTTATTTAATGAAGATTACTAAGGATTGAATCAAAGGAGAGTGACCAAATCTAACAGATGGAGCATACCCATTGCTCCTCTAGTCCTTTTCAATGGAAAAAACATCAACCACCCACTTTGTTTTTTCTTTTGTTTTACGTTTACTGCCATTTGTCCCTAAAACTGCTATTAATTCTTACGTCAGCCCTAACACGTGTCTGCATCACACTTTTTCATTTTCTTTTTTCTCCATTACAATCAACACAATATGATCTTATTGATTTGATCCTTTATTAAAACATGTCACCCCATGTGTTGGCATTTTTAGGGTTTACCATAATGCCCCTCCTTTTTTTTTTTCTTGCATTATGTGTGACATGTCCCATGTTCATGAACCAATGTTGGTAGGTGGCCCATCATTGTTATGTGAATCATGCTTGTGATACACATATTTATTCATATGGCAATGTGGGCCCACCATCACAGCACTAATACAAGTGTTGGGTCGCATTGGGTCGATGACACATGTAATGTCATGGTGCAACACTAGATACTCGCCTTTTTGTACTCGTCTATTCACTCGTGCTCTCGGCCATGGATTTCGAGAATCCAACGGTGGTTGTTGGATTCTTCCTGCTCTACTTCACCATCGGAAAACAGCCTAGTTTCTTTTGAAAAGGAAAAGGGAAGAAGAAGATCCGGAAAGCCTTACGGTCGCTTGCACCAGAGCTTGAGCCTTCAGATACGCTTTTTTTTGCAAGAAGCAATTTCCTCCAGTTTCTCTTTCTCAGTTTGATCATAATATCCCCAGATGAATTAGGAGCAAGCTATTTCTTTCGCCTATAGCTTCATTACCCACGTAGAGAATTTCGAGAATCCAACAACCACCGAAATCCACGGCCGAGAGCACGAGTGAAAAGGCGAGTCCTTATTAAAAGGGGGTAGGGGTATTTTAGGAAATTTAGTGAAGTGGTGAGACTACTTTAGAGATCTCTCTTACTTAGGATAGGATGATTTGATAGGGACAGTGAATTGATTGATGAAATGGGGTAGGGTTTCTAAGGATATAAATATGTACAAACATAACACAACAATGCCATGGAATTTGGAAGACAAGCTTACCTATAATCACAGAAAGCTTCTTTTATTTTTTTTTTGGTGGGGAGTGATGGGAGGACACTTGGGTTGGGGAATCCTTGATGAAGGATGGAGGAAGGGGCCCTGGACTTCTGAAGAGGATAAATTGCTTAGTGAGTATGTTGCTTTGCATGGGGAAGGAAGATGGAATTCTGTGGCTAGAGTTGTGGGTAAGAACTACTTAGACCAAAACCAATGTTAACCTGTCTCTCTCTCTCTCTCTAACACTTATTTTGTATTTTTTTTTTTGTTGGGTTTTAGGGTTGAAAAGGAATGGGAAGAGTTGTAGGCTGAGGTGGGTGAATTATTTGAGGCCAGATCTCAAGAGAGGGAGAATAACCCCACATGAAGAGAATATCATTCTGGAGCTACATGCTAGATGGGGAAACAGGTAAGGCAATTGGGTCCTAGTACTAAAAAAAAGACCTTGTTCAGTTTTCAAGGAAACTTGAAGCGTTGATCACAAATATCTGGCCATGCCAAATCTCACCACGTGTACACTTTTGGGCCCACTTACCCATGAATGTTTGGCCCACCCAATGGTGAACTTACACTTCAAAAATGAACCTGATAGGTGATTCCTAGCTATTTGATTTGAGCTTTATTTCATCATGGTTTGGATCATCATGGTTTGGATCCACTGCTTTCCACCATAGACCTATTCAAAAAGCTCATAATGAAGAAAAAAATGTCTAGTCCAATAGCTAGGAATCACCTGAGTCTGATAAATTCTTGGGGTGTAGGTTTATTCATGGGGTCAGTGACCAAAGAGTGCTATGTAGCAATATTTGGTGTGAGGACATGTAATTGTGATCAAACACCTCAGTTTTCCTCATCATCAATAATTTTTTCTTAGTGAAGTATGTTTAATTTTGTGAAAAAAAACAAAAAAAAACATGATCATTGATGAAGAAGAAGATGATATTCAGGTGGTCAACAATTGCTCGGAGCTTGCCGGGGAGAACCGATAACGAGATCAAGAACTACTGGAGGACCCATTTCAAGAAAAACGGGAAAGTCTCATCGGAACACTCGGAAAAGTCGAAAAGTCGACTCTTAAGACGGCAACAATTTCAATTCCAACAAAAGCAGCATCAGCAACAATTGCAGCAGCAACAGCAACAACAACAACAACAAAACCAAATTGACATGAAAAAAATCATGTCTCTATTCGATGAGGGGGACAATAGAGTATCATCTCAAGCTCAAGTTAGGCAAGAGATGGTCTCTATGTACCCCAACACCTCTGAGGAGCAATGCTTACTATTATCTTCCATGTTTAATAGCGTCGACGCCTTTATGCCCGAGGTGTCCGGCGACGACATTCTATGGGGTGGCTTGTGGAACATGGATGACGTCCATGTCGACTTCGATGCCATGTATGCAACAAGTAGAGCTAGTGTGCAAACCCAAGTCGCTAGAGAAGGGTAGAATAGTACCAGTTCCTAATCTTTCTAGTTTCAATTGCTCATGGTGCAAATGTATCGTCCCTGCACACCCCTACCTCTTTTTTTTTTCTTAACAACAAGCCATCCTTGGAGTAGTTAGGAGATCTCGGTACACGTTTGAGAGATAAAAAATTTCAATTCGTGTGCTATCGGCTAGTGAAGCAATGTGTAAATTTGTTCACATTTTGCCAATTTTTTTCCCTAAAGTTACTATCACCCTCTCTAATTGCTACAACCAAACAAAAACTTTGATGGGCCCTATGCCGATGCAAGTTCTCTCAAAAGTCGTCGCCTATGTGCTGTGCTGAGAATAATTAAATTTAAGCACTTTAGTCTTTTTTGTGCACATGGTGACTTTTGGGAGTACTTGCATCGACTTTGATGCCAGGTTTTATCTATCAAAATTTTTTCAAAAAAAAGTTCAGTCATGTAGATGCTTCGATATGCACGTGTTTATGTGGATGTCACATGAAAAATTTAGAGCCACGTAAAAGACTTAAAGGTAGGGCAAATGATGTATAGTTAGCATTTGGGTGACATAAGATATAAGATTGGAGGTCGAAAGATAAGTCTATAGGACATGATCTTGACATTGTAAGGAGCCGTGAAGGTGCCTTGTTGACTTTATCCTTTCGTTGACATAAGGTGTTGACATAAGAAGTCGACATGAGATGTCGACGCATATACATGCCTTGGGGACTAACATACTCGGAGAGAAGAATACATGAATGAGCGACCAACATCTGTGACCAATCATTATGGTTATAGGTGCCATATCACTTTCACATGGAACAATAGTATTTCGATCATTTTGCCTCGTAGACCTGAGTCTATAAATACCCTTGCAGATAAAGGAAAATGGGACACTTTGATGGGGTACTAAATATGTCTCTCTCTCATTCCCTATTTCCTCTCCATGTCTAACTGTCCTGATTTTTATGTTCTCCTGGTCTAAGAAATATGGAACTCGATCGGCGGGTCTCCTAGACTACCTTTCCCCACTCATTAGACATGTCACTTTCTTTATCCTCAACAATTACAAGTAAAAAAAACCCTTAAAACAGTTGCTATATGGTCGTGGAGATATGAGTAGCATCTGTCACAAATAGACTCTACTGATAGTCATACATCGAGACATTTTCGTTCAAGATCTTCATACAAGGTGTTCAAGTTCCAGGGTTGCTTTACGAAAGCCAACAAGGTTGTTATAACGACTATCTTTAAATCTGGGCTGGTCATCGAACTAGTATGGAACATGCCAGCTCGATTCGGTTCAATTGGTATTGACTGGGTCGGCCAATTGACCCATAATTAGGGTTATTAATGAATCAAATCAACCCGAAATCCAATTTGATCCGATAATTTTGGGTCCGGAACTACCTATATTCTTATCGGATTGGTACCATGTCCATGTATGCTGATCTGATTTGTTATTGGATTTGATACCGAATTGGGCATGTACCAATATACATATATATAGGGTCAGGATCGGGGGACAACAATTTCATACAACATTTTTTACAACAAAAAATTAGCGCAGGCCAATGTATAATTAGAAGTTTTGGAATGGGATAATTTTTGGCGAGGATGGTCTCTATGGTGAGGAGATCATCTTCACAAAAATTCAAATCATTCTGATATTTGTAGATCGGTTTACAAGTTGAAGTATTATGGACCGTCTATTTTTATCCCATTCCAAAACTTCTAATTATACATTAGCCTGTGCTAATTTTTTGTTGTAAAAAATGTTGTATGAAATTGTTGTCCCCTGATCCTGACCCATATATATATATAACCAACTAATCTACAGCCCGAGTTGAACTTTTTTTTAAATAGGAAGTCAATTTTTAGTTATCCCATCCGGTCAAGGCACTGGTTCACTGAATGGTGGTTATTAAGTCATTTGAATGTTCCGCAAAACGCAGCTGACCATAATTTTCAATTTGCAGCAATAATGTATGTTAACGCTTGGATACAACAAATTTGCGCTTTGTAATTTGCACCGGCCAGATTTGGACCTCAAAATAGTGGTGGCACCAACTCCGGAAAAAGGTGATCTTTATATTTTTCAAGAATGTTGCAAGGCCCATCTCATTTAGCATTCTCAGTGCACCCAACACTCTTTGTAATGATCTGATCAGACCCCAGAGCCTGGACCGGGATGAGTATCTATCTGACCAGTTTTAGCTTCAGACCCTGTTTTATGAAACCAAACTGCCAAAATACGGATCCAGATCGGGGTCCGATCTTGGGTCTGACCCACCCCATTTCATTCCCTAATTGCAACGGCTCCATTTTGGCATAGATCTCAAGTGTAGCAAAGATCTAATGATCCACGGCTCAACCATATGCCTCTCTACATGGCCTAGCTTGTTCAACTGCAAAACAACAAGAAACGGTTAGGAAAATGTCAAGCGTGGTCCTGAGTACCATGCTGGCCCTCAGGTCCACGCTGCTACAGCCTAGATCGTCGAGATGCTCATTGGATTTAGGATCCAATGGTGTGAATCCAATGCTCCTAGGATTGCTACAATGGTGTGACTCCATCAAAAACTTGTTTTCTCACTTGCAAAATTTGTACAGGTTGGCACTTAAGCCATAAGATAAACACTCTTGCATTGCTACATTCCTTCTTTTTGGTAAGGAACACCCTTGTGTTCTTGTTGATCTGCCTTGGATACTTGGCCAAATGCATGGTCAAGCAACCATGATTGGATTTAAGTAACCAATACTATTCACATTTATGGAATTTCTTGGTTTAGATTACAGTTTTGATATTTCATTAGTCAATGAATGTCAAGAATTTCAATCTAAAAACTGGGAGCCCAACAAAACATCATCATCTGCCCCTTCTAAAGAAAATGTGGATTTTCAGATTCCATGACGAGAATCTGAGAAATACATTTTAGCCAATTAAATAGAAGAAAAAGCTGCATTTGAACCTCAAGTTGCAACTTCCAGTGATAAAATGATACCAAATCAATAACTTAAACACTAGACTGCCTTAACAAAGTGGCGGCCTCATCTTGCAACAACTTCCATGCTGCATTTACATGCCTCTCTTCTGTCAATGGAGCTCCCACCACAAAACGTAGAATGAACTTCCCAGATAGAACCTGCTTAAAATGGCCATAGCCAAGAAACCCAACTCATATACCCAGAAATAATATGCAAAAGTAAATCAGGTTGACAGCGAAGGTTCAGCCATGTAAGGATAATCCATTGACCACCCACTTTCCTACCCAAAGAATAAACGACAGAATGGAAGAAGAATGTAAAGACACAATGAGCTTACTGTATGCGATATGAAGATTTTTCCTGTTGAGTTTACAGCATCCAGCAAGTCTCGGTTTAGTTTATCACCGCAATCTTGCTCATTATGGGGAGGCAGAAGGCGAAAACAAACAAGTGCAAATGTTCGAGGTACAACAATCTGCACACATGAAAAGACAATAGAGAAGGATTAAAATGCTTGCAGAAAGTCGCATAAGATAAACCTCCTAAGTCTCTTCTATTAAGGTAATGAAGACCCTTCTCTTTTGATAGGTAAGCCAGGATTCAACCTTAGACTCATGATTGTAGTGCAAAATATCAACCAATTGAACTACTGTGTCAACACCATAAAGACTTGCATATTATGTCACAATGCTCAGATTCCTTTGTCTATCCTTTATTCTATTTATGTTTTGAATAACATACCTGTGAATGGTAAACTTTTTTTTTTTTCGAAAGCTAGGGCTCACTCTACAGGCTGCCGTGGGGCTAGGGTTTTGCTCAAACAGGGCGTTGTAGGCAAGGGTTTGATAAAAAAAAAGGCTGCCGCGACCAAAGGAAATACGAAGTATTTGACTTAAAATAGGCCAAAATCTGATGCCAGTAATTACTCGGAATGGGTGCAGGAAAATGCTCAAATCATGACTTAGTTATGTAATAGTATGGATCCTAAGATTTGTGTTAATTTGATGTTCTTTAATTTTGCCAAGGAGATATGAGAATAGATTAGAAAGATGTAGTATAGCGAGAAATTATGATACCCGGATACTTCAAAATTGGAGCCGTATCCGTGTCGGATACTTCCATTTTAAGTGTAAATGCCGTATCCTCCCCGTGTCGGTCCCGTGTCCTCGCCGTATCCAGGTAACATAGGCGAGAATAACATTACCAAGACATATCAATTGGTTGAGGAATACTTTAATTTGCACAAGGTGATAAGGCCTATGATACCTGGATACTTCAAAATGGGTGCCGTATCCGTGTCGGATACTTCCATTTTAAGTGTAAATGTCGTATCCACACCGTGTCGGTCCCGTATCCTTGCCGTATCCGGGTAACATAGGATAAGGCTACAATTCATCTTTGCAGAATATCCGGTACGAGTTGAATGTGTACCAACTTTTTTACTTCTTATCTAGAACTGCAACGTAAGCAGTGTGAAGATTTTGATGTTTCTCGATTTCTTTCTGCACTTGAGTCAATTAGGTAAACACCATCATGTTTCATTTCCATCTAGGATTATCCCTCATGTGTCAAGTTTCTTTTTCTTCAGTTCATTCAGTTGTTTGGGGTCCCACTTGGATTACCTTTCAAAATGGTTTCAAGAACTTTGTTACATAGTTATATTTGATGAAAGACCGTTCAAAACTTTTTTCAATAGTTCAATTATTCGTGTTGAAATCAAAACTTAGTTTGGTTTAACTGTTCATGTATTTAGATCTGATAATGCAAAAGAATATGATTCATTATCATTTCATTCTTATCTTGAATCTGGTATTTTGCATCAAACTTAATGTTCCCATACACCTCAAAAATGGGGTAGCCAAAAGAAGAGTGGACATTTTCTTGAAGTAATTAGGGTTCTTTTTTTTTTTCGATGAAAGGTCCTAAAATATTTTGGAGTGATACAGTTCTTACAGCATGTTATCTCATCAATTGTATGCCCATGTTTGTTCTTTAAGGTCAGTCTCCACATTCAATTCTATTTCAAGACAATCCATTATTTTCCTTACCTCCCCAAATTTTTTTGTGCGTTTGTTTTGTTCAACGCTTGGGTCGTGGTTCTAATAAACTTGATCCCTATGTTATTAAATGCATCTTTTGGGATATTCTCATACCCAAAAAGGATATCAATGTTATGACCTTGTTTCTCGTAAAAACCTTGCTTGTATAGATGTTACTTGTTTTGAACATGTTCCTTTCTTTTCTAATAGGTGTCCTTTGGTTGAGTTTGAGTCTCCACCTCTTTCACTTCCTATTGATGTTAATGGTTATTTTTCGTTGGATGTGCATGTTTCGATGGCTCCACCACTTCGCACATATAAGCATCTCGCCTCTAATCAGGTCTCAGCTCCAGACTCTTGTTTTCTACCGTCAAACTTTCTATCAACAGACCCTCCATCATCTACCTCATCTCTGAATCTCCCTATTGCTTTACACGAAGGTATGCATTCTTGTACCCAATACCCTCTTTGCAAGATTGTGTCTTTTGCTCACTTGTCTCCATCCGATCGTGCATTTGCTGCATCTATTTCTTCTATATTTATTCGTAACAGTGTTCAAGAAGCCCTTGCTTGTTTTGGTTGGCGGAATGCAATGATTGATGAGATGAATGCTCTTCACTCCAATGGTACATGGGAACTTGCCCCACTATCTCCGAGGAAGCAAGTAGTTTGTTGTAGGTTAGTGTACACCGTGAAGTTTCTCCTTGATGGGTCTGTTGAACGGTTAAAGGCCCGCCTTATTGCCAAAGGCTACACTCAGACTTATGGCATCGACTACTGTGAGACTTTCTCGCCCATTGCTAAGATTGCTTCAGTTCGTGTTCTGATCTCTTTAGCTACTAATTTTGGTTGGCCATTGTTTCAACTAGATGTGAAAAATTCCTTCTTGCATGGTACCTTGCAAGAGGAGGTGTATATGGAGTAACCTCTAGGGTTTGTTGCTCAGGGAGAGCCTGAGAGTGTTTGCCATTTGAAAAATGCAATTTATGGGCTGAAACAGTCTCCACGAGCCCGGTTTGGTCTCTTTAGTGAAGTTGTTATTCAGTTTGGGTTGCGTTAGTGCCAATCAGACCACTCAATGTTCATATGAAAGAGTATAAAAAGAACCATCGTGTTGGTGGTATATGCGCACGACATAATGGTGACAGGGGATGATAATAAAGGATTTCAGGATTTAAAATAGTTCGTATAACAGCATTTTCGTACCAAAGACCTAATAAAGCTTTGGTCCTTCCAAGGGATTGAAGTTGCAAGATTGAGCTGTGGGATCAGTTTATCTCAAAAGTATGTTTTGGACCTTCTTGATGAATAGGTTTATCAGGATCAAGACCAGTCGATACTCTTATGGATCCTAATACCAAGCTTGTGGTTGATCAAGGGGACTTGTTTGATGATCTGGGTAGATATCGGAGGCAAAGTTTAAAATTTCGGAATGTTTCGTATGTTTCGTTTCGTTTCGTAAAGAAACCGAAACGAAACATTCAATGTTTCGTATGTTTCGGTTTGTTTCGCCGAGACAAACCGAGACAATCCAATACAATCCAAAAAAATAAAAAATAGAATTTAATGATTTTGGAAATATTTCGTAATGTTTCGGAAATTTCGATTTTTCACTATTTTTTCAATGTTTCGTGAATGTTTCGTTTCGTTTCGGAGTTTGTCTCGGTTTTTCACTTGACCGAGACATTCCTCCAAAACGAAATTTTAAACCTTGATCAGAGGTTAGTTGGTAAATTGAATTATTTGACTATCACTCGACCATATATTTCCTTCATTGTTAGTGTGGTGAGTCAGTTTATGGAACCGCAAGTTCCACATTGAGATGCAATCATTCAAGTGATGAGATACCTGAAGTGAGCTCCTGGCTGTGGATTGTTATACAGATCTAATGGACATCTCCTTATAGTTGCTTATATAGATGCTGATTGGGTTAGTTCTCCTTCTAATAGAAGGTCTACTACATGTTATTGCACTTTCCTAGGCAGCAATCTAGTGACTTGGAAAAGTAAAAATTAATTTGTGGTTGCTTGTCCGAGTGCTGAAGTTAATTATAGAGTAATGGCTCATGCCACTTGCAAGTTAACATGGTTGAAACACATCCTTCAAGAGTTGGGTGTTGATGTGGATTCTCCAATGAAGTTGCATTGTGATAATCAAGCAACTATCCATATATCTTCCAACTCAGTATTTCATGTATGAACATAACATATTAAAGTGGATTGTCACTTTATTAGAGACAAGGTTGTGTGTGGCGATATTTATACTCCGTACATGAATTCTGAAGATTAGTTAACGGATTTGTTCATAGGGATTATATTTGTTCCAAACGGGAGTTACACGTTGTTTACTCTCCAACTTGAAGGGGAGTGTTAGAAGAGTTATTTGTAATGTGCTAGATGTGTAGGGGTATTACTGTCTTTTTGATAGTTTTCAATAATATAATATTTTGTGGGCAACCGACTAGAACATTAAGCTTCTCAAAGCTCTAACCTAACTTACAATAACAAAACAAAATTAATAAGTAAATGAGGGTTTCTAACTAGCAATATAGAGGTGTGTAAAGACTTCATCAAAATGACTTTAGGAAATGACAATAATACTCAAAAGAGTGGGTGACCCAAATCAATCCTTTCCAACCAAATTTGATATGTTAAAGCCATCCGTATGGTTGTCCAAGCCACACTCGTACACAACACTGTACATTTCAGAAAACGAAAAGAAGGAATGGCAGTAACAAACTCACCTTACCACGAAAAAGGGCCTTCATCAGACAAACAACACATCAAGCAGGCTTTAATACCATTACAACTTCAGAGAAACATGAGAGATGCAAAAATTCATTAACCTAATGAATGATACAGTTACGTTGCGTTATTTATAAATAATGAAATGTCTAAACTACCCCTACACCAAGTACATACATAGCATCCAAAATCCTTCATGTGAAAGAATAAACACTAAAATCCTGAGTCTTAATTGCTAAAACCTAAGCACATGCAAAAGTAGAGATAAAAGTTGAAGTCTTATTTGCTAAATCCACACCACATGCAAAAGTAGAGATAAAAGTTATGTCAGTTCAAGACATTCGACTAGTGTTCACCTCAAGCATAAGGTCGAGATACAGACAAAAGAATTATTACTTTGTATTAAGCAAATGAGAGGGACTCATTGCTATACATACAGCTACAAGCAAAATAAAGAAATGGAAACCAACTTCCAAAATACAAGGAACTACCCTGAAGACTTGCAAAAAAATAACAACATAGAGAAAAGAAGACACGCGCACTCCTGAAGACTTACAATAACATAATAAAGTCAATCTAACAACTTCTGGCATGGAGCTATTATTACCTCAAATCTTGGGTCAACAGAGACAAGTTCTTCAAAATGCTTAGCCAAAGCAATATGATTTCTTATGTAATGTTGTAGGTTTTCCAAACCATATAATCGCAATACCATCCATAGTTTTAATGATCTGCAATATAACTCCAGATTAGATAATTATATATGCATCTTTGGATCTGAACTTGATAGTATATTATTATTTGATATGAATTTGGAAATAAATTGCATAAGAAAACAATGGCATTAAGTGATACGAACTGTAAGTGATATGTGCATGTTCTTGCAAATGACAACATGGCGCCTGATAAAAAAATAGACTATGATTCTAACAATAAGTATTTACTACTATGGGATTTCTTTATTACGTCGTAACTGTTATCATATACATATTTTAGACGTATTTCCATGTAAAGGATAGTTTTGTAAATACCTCTTAGTGTGAGGGGTATACTTGTCTTTGTAATGTTCTCTCCACATAAATAAGAATTATGGAGTCATGTGACTTAAGCACATGACATCCTATTCCTTCTAATTCTCCCTCTTCTCTGTCCTCTCTTCTTCTTCCTTGGAACCCTAACTACAAACCCTGGCTCCAATTCAATTTGGTATCAGAGCCACACCAGAGGATCAGAGACTAAAGAAGGCCTCAGAGACACATCAGAGAAGTGCTGATGTTATGATGACATCAGTAGCTGTACGGACTCCGTCACCCTCAGGTCCTGAAACTCTACTTCCTGATTAAACTTAATTTTTATGATTTTTGAGAATTTTTTCGAGATCATCTTGATGGTGTTTTGAGGAATTTTCTCCTTGGTTAGTTTTTTTTTTTTATCTAATTGATCTCCCGATCTCTACGGCTATTCTTGATCTGGTTCCTTGCTACGATTTACCTCGCTACTATTATAGAAGAGGAATGCAACAAGTTTCATGTGATTTGATTGTGATTTGACTGCTGTGGGTTGATTTCTCTCCACCCTCATTATCGTTGGCGTTATTTTTGGGGGCTTTTGTGCTCTTCTTCGTTTGTGATTCATCTTCCAGACCTGTTGATGCTTGCTACTACTCTTGTGGATCATTGTTGGGTTATCCATGAGGATTTCAGATGGGTTCGTGGCTGATTGTTCACTTTGTACAGCTTCCGACACTCTATGATGCACTTTTTGGCCTTTAAACAGTCATTAAGGCTTCTTTTGTGCTCTAATTCCTTCCCTTGTGATAGGAATATCCTCTACAGCCTGTGTGTGTGCGCGATTTGGTTCTTCATCGCATCTTCGATCTCTCTTGATTTGCTATGACTACCCCGGAACTTCCCTCAGGGTGTAATCTGAGCACAGAAACCACATCTAGTGGTGTCGGAAGGCCTATGGTGCATCAATTGGTCTATGAGAACCCCGGGTTGCAGATTACCTCCGTGAAACTTGATTGAAGGAACTATTTGGAATGGGCTAGGGCTGGACAAGTTGGGCATGATTGATATCTATATCCCAACTTGAGGGGGAGTGTTGAAGGACGTATCTGTTATTAGCTATTGTTTGGTGTCTCTATGTACTTATTTTCTCACTTATGTAATGGCCCACACTTATTAATATAAATAAGATTTATTGGGGGTGTGTGTAGGGTTAACATACATAACCCATCTTCTCTATCTCCTATCTTCTCTCTCCTCTCTCTGCAGAACTGAACAACTTCCACTTCGCTGCCATCTAGTGTCTCAGAGGCTCTTAGCCAACCGCAGTGGAAAGCAGCCATGTTAGAAGAGATGATGGCTCTGGAAAAGAATGGTACTTGGGATCTGGTTCCATTGCCTAGAGGAAAGAAACTTGTGGAGTGCAAGTAGGTATATACAGTGAAATACTAAGCAGATAGAAACATCGACAGGTACAAAGCTCAATCTCGTTGCAAAAGGGTACACGCAGACATATGGGATCAACTACCAGGAGACGTTTGTTCCTGTAGCCAAGATGAACTCAGTTCGAGTTCTGTTGCCCCTGGTGGCGAATATGTCCTGGCCCCTACATTATTTGGATGTCAAGAATGCCTTCCTCCACGGTGATCTAGAGGAAGAGGTATACATGACAGGACCTCCGGGGTTTAGTCCGACTAGGGGCAAAGACTTTGTGTGCAGATTGAAAAAAGCTTTGTATGGGCTTAAGCAGTCACCCAGTGCTTGGTTTGAGAGGTTCAGTTCCGTAGTCAAGAAGATTGGCTACTCATAGTCTGGCGGACCACACTCTATTCATTAACAGAAGTCAAGGCCGTCTAACTGCTCTTATTGAGTATGTGGATGACATCGTGTTCACGAGAGATGACCCAGATGAGGTTCACCGATTGAAGAGAAATCTAGGCACATAGTTTGAAATCAAGGATTTGGGAACCTTGAGATACTTTCTAGGCATTGAGGTTGCTAGATCCAAGGAAATAAATTTTACGAAATATTTCAATTTTCTAGGTTACCGACAAGAAAGAATACTTACGTCGAAATAATTTTAAATTTCCCGAAATATTTTCATTCATGCCGAAATATTTCGCGTAAACAGTAAATTTCGATCAATTGACAGTGTAAATATGTATTATTTCGGTCGAAATGTTTCGACATGTATGGAAACATTGGAAACATTTCATCGTAAGTGGGAAATGTCTCATTTGAGCTCAAAACCGCTATAAATCTCATATTTGATCCATTTAACCCCTTTTCATACATTTTGCTTATACAAAATATCAATCCATTGTAAATTTTTTGGTTCGTGGATTGATCGTGAGGACGAATCAAATCTCGTTTGGGAGTTTTTTCAAATTCGAAATATATATAAGGATAAAATTTCTTGATACAAATAAATAGGTTAGGTGTAAAATCATTAAATTTATGAATCTATGATGCATTTACACAAGATTTGTGCACGGATTGAAGATCGTTTAGGGTGAAAATTTGGAATTTCGAAAAAACCCCAATTTCATTGGTTTTTACCCTAAACATCCATGATTGTGCATAAATTGATTATATGTTGCATAACTTAGCCCGTTCTACAAGTTGGTTGGGTTAAGAAAATTAATCCTAAAACATCAGCCAGTTCATGCATGCTCCCCGTTCTCCACACCTTGAGGCTGCACACAGAGTGTTACGCTATCTCAAGGGTTCACTAGGGAAAGGACTACTGTTTGATAAGAATGGACACCTATGAGTTGAAGCTTATACAGATGTTGATTGGGTTGGCTCAGTCACAGGCAAACGTTCCACATCAAGGTACTGCACTTATGTGGTAACCTGGTTTCACGGCCCAGCAAGAAGCAACCAGTTGTCGCCTGCTCTAGTGCTGAAGTAGAGTACCAGTCTATGGCTCATGGTGTGTTTGAACTATTATGGCTGAAGACTATGCTTAGCAAGCTCGGGTACTGTGTCAAAGCACCTATGCAACTGTATTGTGACAATAAAGCGACTATTAACATTGCTCACAATCCAATTCAACATGACAGGACGACGCACATTGAGGTGGATCGTCACTTTATAAAAGAGAAACTAGGTCAAAGACTTATTTGCACAACTTATGTCAATATTGTTAATCAAGTTGCTGATGTGTCAACTAAAGGTGTTACAAAAGGGATCCTAGAGCATCTTTTATCCAAAATGGGCATGATAGATATTCTCACACCAGCTTGAGGGAAGTGTTGTTAGGGACTTACTTGTAATAAGTTATATTCCACAGGGGGTCTTTGTAATTAGTGAATAGTTCACTTAATATATATATATATATATATATATATATATATATATTAGGTGAAATCGTGTAGGCTATTTTAAGCTCTACACGATTTCTCCTCTTTCCCCAATCTTCTTCTTCTCTTGTTCTGGTTACGATCTTAGTTACAACAATTTTCTAATCCCACCAAATTTTTTGGATGTGTATGCTTTATTCACAATCATGATCCATCCATGCATGAATTATTTTATAGGTACATTAAATGCATGTTTCTTGGATATTTTCGAAAATGTACCTTGTTTTCCACGATGATCAGTCCTTCAATTTCTCATCTAGCATGGGTGATAAAATACCGCTACCAATACCTTGTCCTGCTACTATCTTTCCATCTATAAAGATTGAATTTACCTAAGAGTCACGTCGATGAAGATAAGGGATCTCAACTAAAGGGTCTATGAGAAAAGGAACAAGAAGGCATCTGATGTTCCATATTTCTAGGACATGGCCTACTCTATCGGCCAATTGATCACTTCCATATTTTTGCCTATTTTGATGTAGTTTGGGTGGGATCAGTGTTTGAATGCTACTCTACATTTGGCTATTGAACCTTTGTTGGTGGTAATCTTATCAAATGGCGAAGCAATAAACAATCAATTGTGTCTAGGTCAAGAGTAGAGGCAGAGTACAAAGCTATGCACTAGCTGCGAGTGAGTTGATGTGGCTTAAACAGTTTATGTGTTAGGCGTTAATTTCTCGACCCCTATGGATATGCTTTGTGACGTGTCCCGGTTGAAAATCTCATTTTGTATCGACTGAGACATCTCGTTCCAGCAAGGTACCGAGAGAATACACATTGGAATGTATCGTCTCGTGCTAACAACTTAATTCAAGTACTAAAATTGGTTTAGAACCTTATTTTCATTGTATATGTACTTTTATAACACTTATAATGCTTAAAACAAGTTTGTAACTTAATTAAGCATTAAAAAATGGTTTAACCTTATCGAAACATAGTGTTTTTTCATCGTCTCATTCCGTCTCGTTTCGTCTTGGTCAATACGTCTTGTTTGGCCAACTTATTGAGACAATGAAACGGAACAAGATTTTAAACCTTGATTGCTGACAATCCTGTCTTTTATGAACATACCATGCACATTGAAGTAGATTATCATTTTATACGTGACAACGTCATGTCTGAGGAGAGCACTACTCTATACACCAAATCTAGTTAATAAGCTATAGAGATTATCGCAAAGGCTCTTTATAAAGATAGTCACTCTCTGTATATATCCAAGCTGGGCAGGTTTGACATCCAAGTTGGGCAGTTTAGTCCTATGTAATCTCTTAAGTTGCTACAACCCATTAAGGGCATTTACACTTTTGTACCACACATAGATTAGGTAGAAAGAATACTCTTCTTCTTCATCCCGAAACGTACAACAATCAAAGAGATTGGTTTTCACTTGTACCACCATACAAAGATGGCCTCTTGCCAACGACTTGAAACTCATCACCAGACACCCCAAAATGGATTCTTCTTCTAACACTAAGGTTTTGTAACACCAACACAAAGCTTAAATTCCATATGGAGTAACTTTCTATCACAATACACGACATACTACTTGATAAGCAAATAATAAACTGTCTCAATAACTTATGTTCGAAGAAGAATTTGCACCTGAACCGACGTCCAAGAGGAATTTGCCAATCTTTATAATCTACTACCATGTTTCCTTGTGAAGCCTAGAAAATCAATAACATCAATAAAATTATAGGGGTAAACCAATTTAATTCATTTTTGAATACTAATAGCTTATGTAAAAATAAAATCACAATCCAATTTCATGGTAAATTAATATGAACTAAGTATTTAGTTTAATTGCGAAATGATTCACATTGTTTTCCAACATATAACTCATTGTTATGTGACTACAGGTGGCAGATCCCATCACCAATTTAGTATTATTTCTTTATAAATAAATTGTGCATGTAAATCCAATTAAGAAATCATGGTTAATGCAATTGGTCTTTGGGGATATAATAATGTTTATGCTTATGCTTCTGTACATGAAAGGTGATAGATTATGTTTACATATTTGATCTTATCATATTCCGTACATGTTTAGGAAACCTAGATGTGTTAAAGTAAGATACAGGGAGGTCGGACATAAGGATCCAACCTTTTATTCAAATTTTTAATTTTCACTAAAAATCTTTAAAAACTCCTGTTGGAACACATGGGTGTAACCAGAAAGAGAAGGTTAGAGAATAGATGGAGATAGGGTTACAGAAAAGAAGAGAAGAGAAGAGAAGAGAGGTTAGAGAAATGATGTTGTTGTCCGGGGCTTATAATATGTTAGATACTGCAAGGGGGTCTTTGTAATTATGCAGATTGTCACATAATAGAAATATTAGGGGAAATCCTATAGGCCTTAATGCTCCACACGATTTCTCCTCTTTTCCCCCAATCTTCTCTTCTCCTTTACCCTAATCTCTTTATTCTTCATATTCTGGTTATGATCTAAGTTACAACATGGTATCAAAGCATGGTTGTGTAACCATGACTCAATCCTAGAAGTCAGAGAAAATCCTAGGGATTGTGAAAAACGCAGAGGAAGGCTTAGTTGAATAGACACCTGTGGAGTTGCCAACTGGGAACTCCCTTTGTGAAGACATCTGCAACCTGTTCATCAATATTCACAAAAGGGGTGCACATTGTCCCAGATACAATCTTCTCTCTAATGAAGTGCCGGTCCACCTCAATGTGCTTGGCGCGATCGTGCTGAACGGGATTGTGAACAATGCTGATGGCAACCTTGTTGTCGTAGTACAAGCTCACAAACCCTGAGATTAGAAAGCCAAGTTCAGCAACCAAGACCTTTAACCACAGCATCTCACACAAGCCATGGGTCATTGCCATGAACTCGGCCTCTGCACTAGATCTGGCAACAACAGGTTGCTTCTTGCTCCTCCAGGTGACCAGATTGCCCCCAACAAAGGTTCAATACCCCAGAAGTGGATCGCCGATCATCTCTAGCTGCTACCCAAGCTGCATTTGTGTACGCTTCTATACACATATGGCAATTCTTTTAAAAAAGAAGACCTCTACCAGGAGCCGACTTTAGATACCTCAAGATCCGATGTGCTGCCTCTAGATGAACACCTCTGGGTAAGTGCATATACTGACTAATCACACTCACTGCATAGGCAATGTTTGGTCTAGTCAGGGAGAGATAGATCAATCTCCCAACTAGTCTCTGGAAGCTCCCTACATCCTATAGTAGCTCACCATTGGCATCTGCTAACTAGCAATTCTGCTCTATGGGAGTTTGCACTAGCTTCGCACCCAACTTTCTTGAGTCCTTTAACAAGTCTAAAACATACTTCCTTTGAGAGATGAAGATCCCCTGACTGGATCTTGCAACTTTGATACCTAAGAAGTACTTGAGAGGTCCTAGATCATTGGCTTCAAACTCCTCGGCTAACTGACGCTTCAGCTTAGCCACCTCTTCTGCATCATTCCCTATGAGGATGATGTCATCAACATAAACAATGATGGCAGTGTTGTTCTTCCCTTGATGCTTCACAAATAGGGTGTGATCGGCTTGCTTTGACTGTAACCCAGCTTCTTCACGGCTAGAATGAATCTCTCGAACCATGCTCTTGGAGATTGCTTTAGCCCATAGAGGGTTTTCTTCAGTCAACACACCTTGTTACTATTTCCTGGTGGAGTGAATCCAGGAGGAGGCACAATGTAAACTTCTTCATGGAGGTCGCCATGAAGAAATGCATTCTTCGCATCCAACTGATGCAAAGGCCATGCTTGGTTTACTGCCAAGGACAACAATATCCTGATTGAGTTCATCTTTGCTACAGGCGCAAAGGTCTCTACATAGTCAATCCCATAGGTCTGAGTGTACCCCTTGGCTACTAATCTCGCCTTGTACTTCTCAACTGACCCGTCTACCTTGTATTTGACTATGAACACCCATCTGCAACCAGCAGGTTTCTTGCCTCTTGGCCAGTCAACAAGCTCCCATGTTCCATTCTTGTCCAGTGCTCTCATTTCCTCTATCATAGCAGCTTTCCATCGTGGTTGTGCCAACCCTTCTGCCACGGAAGAAGGGATAGGAATAGTGGAAAGGGATGTGACAAAGGCTTTATAGGAGGGAGACAAGGCATCATAGGAGACAAAGTGGCTCAAAGGATGCTGAGTGCAACTCCTGATTCCTTTCCGTAAAGCAATGGGAAGATCAGAAGCATCAGTAGAAAAAGAAATGACAAGTATATAGGAGGAGGAAGGATTACCTTGATCCGAGGATGATACCACTGGTACTAGATCAGCTATGGCTTTCTCCCTTCTACTATAGACTTTGAGCTCCTTCAGAGTGCTAGGAGCACTACCAATCACAATAGCAGGTGGAGTTGTCTGAGGCCTCTCAAACTCAAGAGAGGGATAAGAGAGTAATATAGCAGGAAGAGGAACATTATACCTCTCTTCACTACTATTCTCCGACTGAAGAGAGGCGGAGGAAAAAAAGACAGGTCCTCATGAAAGGTGACATACTTCTTTCCTGTGGAAGGATGGTAACACTTATACCTTTTATGGGTAAAAGAGTAACCCAGAAAGACACATTTATGTAAGTGAATAATGATTCGTTAATACCTTGATTTATTACTTTTTTATATAATTATCGATTAAATAATAATTATCTAAGTATATAATTCCTTGACTGACTATCAAATACATGCCTCAACGTGTTACAGACCACTATGGTCATTTATTTCCACACTACATATGGTTGTGTATAATGGTTTGATAGTTTATGAGTGTGTTTTTATGCTTGTTTTATCATTTCTCAAACTTTCCACAAAAATTTCCATTATATTTCCATCATTTCTACATTATTTCCATCATTTCCATGAAAAATCTATTATTTCCACACTGGTCAAAATATGTCAACGAAATATTTCCATTTTCGGGCTAATCGAAATAAACCTCGAAACCGAAATTTATTTCCTTGCTTACAACTATCCTTATTTGAAATATGATAATCTATTTCGCTAGGGGACTCACACGCATGGATTCCTCTTATCATTTCAGACCCATATGCACCAACTCCTTGCGGTACTAGGGGCATAAGTTGTTGGATTTGCTCTCGTTGGAGATACTCTACAGAAAATTCTCTATAACAACAACATTTCACGCCGAAGTCACAAAGGCATTAAAAAAGGTCACAACATTTCATGCCGAAGTCGCAAAGGCATTAAAAAAGGTCAAAGCTTTAAGCGTCAACAAACCGAACCCCAACTTGAGAAATCCTAACAATGAGAGAAGCTATAGCTATCATAAAGTGAAAATAAGACTAATTCCCCTAGATATCCTTTGTCTTTTATACTCGCTTAAAGTCCCAACAACTAACTAATCAGAATCCCCAAAATACTCATTTTTGGTCCCTTGCTAAAAGCCCCTCCAAGCCTCAAAAGGAATGAAACTCCCTTCGCAACAAGAGATGGAAATGGATTCCCTCCCCAAAAGTGAGCCCAACAATGACCTAGGTGGTGAGATGATGAAAACTCACAAAAACATTACCTAGCATAAAGTTAGCCCCAAATAATACCAACTAATAATAGTAATACATGAACTAAGGAAGTTGGGCTGTCCGAATGGGTTTTCAAACCAACACAAGTTTTTGCTTTTGTTTTTCTTCTTTTGCATCATTACTAAAGTTGCATTCCATATACAATGTCTTTGTTCAACTTATTTAAAACCCTTGAATTGTTAAACCATTTACCCCAACAGATCAACCTATTGGGGAAAGGCAAAATAACTATGTATACCAATGGGTCATCGGGCCAACACAACATGTGCGAGGGAATACACCATCCGCTATCACGCCCCCTCAGCGGGAATATACTCCGTTGGAGACTCGAACTCGCGACCTTCCAGGCCTTAAGGCTCTGATACCATGTTAAACAACCATTTACCCCAAAAGATCGACCTGTTGGGGAAAGGCGAAATACTTATGTATATCAATGGGTCATCGGGCCAACACGACACGTGCACAGGATTACACCATCCATTAACATGAATTCCATGGCATCCCCCCTAAGTTCTAGTTTCACATTTACCACGTCTAGTCTCGCCAACCGACACCACACCATCTACCACCATACATCATCTGAATGTGAGTAGAAATGTTAATTCACCATAACCCGTGTAACCAGGGCACTTCATTTTCTTAAAAATTTGTCCATGTCAAAAACATGGCGAGACACTTCTCCAAAGAAATCTTTGATTTAATTAAATAATTTGTATCATCTATTATTTATATTTTTATACAATTTCCATGTAAATCAACTTATCTAATACATTCTTTTTATATCAAATACTTATCATGAACTAAAGTATTTAAATAAATATATCTCACCATATGAAATAAACTACACGAATAGGTCAGCGCACAGAGTTTTCATAGCCCACACTAGTAGTTCTCATGCTAGTTTGCTCCCTCATACATGTCCCCAATGATATCAATATAACTGCTTGGAACTCCATTCTTCCCTAGGATACATCAAATTATCTCTCTCAAACTCTATTATAGGTTTCTCCGAGTATAAAAAAAAACAATTGGAAATTAACATGTTACACAAAATACACTTGTTTGGTTAACCAATTGTAACTATTAGGCTGCGTTTGGTTCGGCACTTTTCTGGGAAAAGAAAACAAAAACCCGGAAAAGTGCCACTTCTGAGTGTTTGGTTGAGGGCTGAAAAGTGGGCCCCACGAAAATCTACTTCCTTCACACCCCGTTTAAAGGAAAACGACTTCCGCTCCTCCAAAGCAGAAGTCGATTTTCCATGGTGTACCTATTTCTCTCGTCAAGTATCTTCTCTTTTCTCTATCTCTCTACTCTTAACAATAAATCTCCAGCACTTGCGACCCCTCTCTCACCGGAACGTCGCCGGGGTACTGCCAGAAATCATAAACCTGACCCTACGAGTCTCCCAGTCTGACCTTGCTAAGCCGGAGCTCTTGATGGATCTGGTTTTCGGATCTTGCCGGAGAAAGACCAGGGATCTCCATACTCACAATCTGGTTCATTGTGAAAATTGGGATTTTGGTTTGGTGTTAAAAGCTTGATGGCGAGAGGAGATTTTGAGGTCCTCAAGGAGTTCTGATTCAACAACGAATCCTAATGCTCACAGAGAACACCGTATTATGTATATTGTTGGAGAAGCAGATCTGGTATGAAAATTGTAGACCATGAATGTGAGCTTATGATGGCACAGCCATACTGCACAAGTTCTACCTACATGATGTTCTACACCAAAAACGAATGATTGTAACCTTCTAATGATGAAACAGAGGAAATATGATGAACTAGTCAAAACATTATTGGTCGGATAGTTATGATCTATCTAATCAGGCAAGTATTTGGTGTAGGAGACATCTCAGGCAGAACCAATGGATAGGTGACTTCGTATGGGTCCTACAGTTGCAGCAGATATACATCTAAGCTCTCCTAAAGACAATGAATTTCGAAACTATGCATTGGATATTTGGGAGCAAGGAACCAAAATGATATTAGCATGTTAGTGGGTTGTAAATGTAGATTAATTTTAACGACACCAAGAAATGAAGACATTGTTTGAAGATTAATAAGTTGGGTTTGGGTATAATACCGAAGCCATATATCTTAATACCGAGGCCAAGAATGTGATGTTTGGTATGGAAATATACCAAAGAGAGAATTTGGCAGTGGATTCGACTATAGATCCCTCTTGAGAGTTTGTATTCGACTTGGTGTTCGAATCCTCAAGCAAAGAAGACGGCTGTATCCTTTCCACAACCAAACAGCAGGAAGTGGTTTTCCAGGAAGTCGGTTTTTCAGGAAGTGGTACTTCTAGGAAAACCCACTTCCTGGAAAACAACTTCCAATGAACCAAACGCAGCCTTAGAGAAAGTTGAAACAAATGACTAATCTAACTGGAATAACTGTTTAGCTCAATATCTACAAATAAATTCTCAACAAAGAACTGTACTAGAATATGGGACATATCAGCCATTTAGTCAAGTTATCTACACTAAAGGTCCAACACTGGAAAATCAGGTTCAATTAAACATTTGTAGTATTAGCTATATAAAATTGAAGGACCATATTTATGTAACAAAGAATTAGCAATGTTTTCACATAGTTTAGGTTTAGGTAATTGTGAATGAATTGTATGTATAATACAAGCACACATAATCCACAATTAAAACATGATGTTTACAAGTAATTTTCCTTGAAGTTGTTTTGATGGAAAAAATGGTGCAATAATAATAATTATTATCTCAATAAGTTAGTCTTTCATAATATTTTGTAGTGCCTTTGAGTAATTGATATTAGAACATATTAATACAACTTTTTGGATGTCTTAAAGAGTCTTCGTAAAACATTTGGTGACCAACTTTTCGCCACAAGAGATCATGTAGAAGAAAAATATACAAGATGGAAAGAAACTTACCTTATTTTTCAAGTACTCTGGATTAGTAGAAAGGGATTGAATCAAAGCATTTCGGTCCTGTTAACAACAAAATAACATAAGATGCTATTTGTTTTCATGATGCCTGGATACGGATACGGGAAGCGGAGATACGACTCGACACTTTTCAAAATCAAGGACATGGATACGGATACGAGTATCCTATTTTGTAGTTCAAAAAAAAATTCTAATTTTTTCAACTTTTTATGAAAGATACGTGGGGATACGTGTCGGTAGAGTGTCCATATCCATGTCGACACGACACGACACGACACTGGTACGAGGCACTAGTATAGGTATCCAGGTATCATAGGTTTTCATACTTGGAAACTGAACTATGATAAGAAAATAATATAAGACATGATTTTCACATTAAGTAAATAGTACCCCATTCATATAGAGGAAGCCCCTTAGACATATAACGCAATAAGAAGAAACTCCATAGTCCATACTATTTCGCAGTGAATGTGAAGAATAAAATAGTTTCTACACTAATAAACTACATGAAATTCAAGTGAATTAATTGATACACTAGTACTCTTGAAGAACTTAATTTCAGTAATGCATCCTCAAGATCACATTATTTTCAATCTAATATGCAATGGTTACCATGGTTCAAAATGCCGATTGGTACCACCAATACCAACTGTATTGCTTCTGTATTGTAGGACTCAACAGGGATTTATGATGGGATACTAACATCCCTTCATTTCGACTGAATTTCACGAATTTCGTAGCATATTGGCATATACAGCTCTATAAGTTACAAAGTATCGAACAATATCAATTGCATATTAACTGAAAACTGAATAGAAATGCATGGACATTTTTGGAAACACGTCGAAGTTTTCATTAGTATACAACCAATATCTAAGTAAGCATATAAACATGTAACTATACTAAACACATACAAAAGATGTAAAAATAACAAATTACATTAATAATACACAAGGTTACATAGAGAAAATTACAAAATAAAGGAAGAAACATTTACCGATGAAGGCTGAAAGCAAAGAGACTGATTACAAGAGATTTTTTCACTCAAAACACTCTCAACTCAAACACTCGGATAAAGTTGCTTCAACATCAATGAATCTTTCTACTAGAAAACGATTCTGAATTCTGAAACCAAAGCTTCACCTTCCCTCTACAGGGAACCAAACTTCAAGCGCAAGTAATCCCCACAAATAGCCAAACAAAGATTACTCAACAAACCCAAGAGAACAAAAAACAAAAGAAGAATGAAGATTTACACAATCCAAAACCACATTCAATTAACAACAAAATAAATTAAACCCACCAAATGTCATTTTTTGGTTCCCTCAATCGCCACCACCTCTTTGCTTCCTTCAATCGCGACATCGCTCGCACAAAAACTAAACCCCACAAATGCCAAGTTGTGGTTCCTTCAACCTCTCTACTTCCCTCAACTGCACCAAATATAAATCCAACATTTTCTTATAGCAGGCTTGGATCTTCAGAGGTAAAGATCCCATTATGTATCGTATAAAAAATGACACCAAAGTTTACCAATACACAAAGTTCTTCAACAACAACCCAGAGAGAAAGAACTTACTTGAGAATTTGTTCGGTTGGGTTTTGACGACCATATCTCTAGGAGCGGGATGCATCGCGGAGGTGAGAGAGGATTGCAGAGGAGACGCTGACAGGAGCTAGAAGGAAAGAAAGGTGTAGGGAATTACAAGCGAATGCATGATAGAGAGGAGCCGGGTAAGAGAGAGAGAGAGAAATGAACGATAGAGAGGAGTGGGGGTAATGGGTTTGAGTGTGCAAAACAAAATGAGGGCAAAACATCTAATGTCGAAAAAAATGAGAAGTTAAAAAGAGAACAAATCTGAACCATTTATATCTAAGTGGTGCATTTGGACCACCACTAATAGGGGACAACATCCTATTTTGTTATATAGATTGAAATAAACATTATCCTAAACACAAAAATCTAAAATGTCAAAAGGAATTGCGGAAGGATACTTAACCATTTCAAGAAAACTGATGTGGCCTTCTTTTGTTCAGTGAGGAATTTACATGTTCAACGGGGATTTCATGTCGATTCTAAAACAACTTTAGGGAATTCAAAGAACCCTTGAAAATTGGCTATCTGCATGAGCATGATTTTAAATCAACCAATTGAAGCTTGAGAAAGAAATTGAAATGAACATTCAATTCATGTATCTTCAGTCATACCATATTTTGCAATGATGATGTGTCATAAAAAACCCAGTGAGTTCTTTGATCGAGTATTGGAAGGAAGAACTGCAATTAAACTATCAAGATTAGCTATATGATGAAAAAGTGTAAAGAAGTATGATGGAATTACCCTTTCACACCGTTCGAAAGGGTAACCTAGAGGGTTGCTCAAATAAGAACTAAACGAGTCCGATCCTATGTTATTGCACGGGATTTGCTTTAGTTTTTCCTACAAAATTAACTTATGTTATCAATAACTCGAAAGTAATACATCCGAAAGTTACTACAGAAAACAAAGCAACAATACATATCGCAAATATATATCTAAAAATGTTTACCAAAAAGGATGCAAAGTTACCACTATTTATGCTATTAGTAACAAGTAACAATAAAAGTAAAATTAACATATTCTTTTGAAAAGATACTATATAATCCTTAGAATGAGTGCAAGAAGTCATTGCAAACTACAAAATTAAACAAGAAGTAATGGTTCACAACAACACCAAATTCGTTTTTCTAAGATTCATTTAAATACGCAGGCCCAGGTATCAACCATCTACAAAACAATGGTAAAATAGAGTTGTGCAGTTGTTTGCCAAAATACGGAGTCTGATTTATGTTTTGGTAACGTACATAGTTTGATATCCATTGTTTTCCATGCATGCAGAAGAAATCCGACCTATTGCAACTTGCATTTGAAAAAATCGCAATGTGATTACAAATAAGAGAAGACATATTGTTATTTCCCATAACAGTCTAGATTATAACACAGGAAAAAGTAAGTATCTACCCATCATTTACAACTTCATAATTAGATCCATTTATATACTTTCACTTCATCTGGATTTAGTTTTTGATGTGGGATTTCTTTCGAAGGCCTTGGCGACATAAGGAAAAGTTATCCTTGCCCTTGGAAATATTTTGCGTTTTTCACGTTGTTAGACGAGGCTAACCATCTGTTGCACTTTAGAGTGGTCTTCCTCATTTTCAAACCTCACTTCCTCTTCTTCCACCTCATGTTCATTTACCTTCATCTGTGTCCAAGGTTTAAAATTTCGTTTCGGATGAATGTCTCGGTGAAGTGAAAAACCGAGACAAACTCCGAAACCAAACGAAACATTCACGAAACATTGAAAAAACGAAAATTTCGAAACATTACGAAACATTCCGAAATATTATTCAAAATCATTAAATTATATTTTTATTTATTTTTATTTTTTTGGATTGTATCGGATTGTCTCGGTTTGTCTCGGCAAAACAAACCGAAACATTCCGAAACATTACGAAACGAAACGAAAAATACGAAACATACGAAATATTCAATGTTTCGTTTTGGTTTCCTTACGAAACGAAACGAAACATACGAAACATTACGAAACATTCCAAAATTTTAAACCATGTCTGTGTCTCATCCAACAAATCTTCATAATTCATCATCTCATTCTCAACACCCTCATGTTCATCGCCGCATTGGGAAGTTTTGCCCAAAAAGATCTCCATCATTTCGGTCATATCTTCTATACAACTATGAAGTGCAGCGAGCCACCTCATTTTTTATCTCAGACAACTACGCTTCAACCTCACCCATCTTTTCTTGAAGCCCTTGGACCTTACTAGCAAGTTCATCTGTTGTAGGTCGTTCTTGGGCAACAAGTCTTGTTCCATCCTAGGGGACTTTGGAATTTGTAAAACCAAATTTGAAGTGACCGTAAAGCTACAACCAATGAGCAACTAAACTACAAACAAAAATGAAAGTTTAAAAAATACTTAGTCTTACCTCGATTAATACACCGATGTTTAGCGAAGTCTTCTTCCTAGCACCGGTGTGCCTTCAAAAATAGTCAATGTGAAAGTCATACATGTCCACCGATTTATATTTCTATCAATGCATATTTTTTATGTTGACCGACATATTTTAATATCGATCTATATATTTGTATTTTAGTCAATATATTTTTATGTCGATGGACATTTATGTGTCAACCAACATATAAATATGTCTACTGGGTAACTTAATGTTCTCAGGGTTACCAAGTAACGAAACAAAATTACTAGATTTAAGGCAAAATTCAGTACTATAAAAGATTAGTAATTTTTACCAAAGAGCATTCATAGGCCTTGCTGACAGAAAGAATTTTCTGAAACTCCACCTCAACCATGTCAATATCATTTTCAATCCAGTGTTCAATAGCTGGACCTTCTATAGAGTTCTTTTGCCAAGTAGACTTTTTACTACATACTAGTAGAATAAGATCTATAAAAAATTACAGCAAATTAGTTTTGGATCAAATATTCTATCAATATAACAAAAATAATATGATTGTATTGTACCTGAAGGAAGACTAGGCAGCCACTAACATATTTACGCTTCTTTTCGTTACATCTAACAACCTCCTTTTTTAGCCAATCACATACAATTTTCGTCTAAATTGTATTTGGAAAGGTCATCAACATCGTTCACACACTTCAAAAAATTTGGGCTCACTCCATGCGAAGAGGCAGGGCAAAGGATCGACCCCAATGCCTTAAAAACAAAATCCCTTTTGAAGTCTTCGCCTATATTTCTTTTGTCCTTAAGCTTAAACTCCAGACTTTTTAAGGTAAATCATATTCTTCTTCTTACCATTCTCGTTGTATCTTTCCCTTAACTTAGAAATTTCATCTTGATTGCTTAATTTTGGCATCTTCTCCCCACAAGCAAGCACTTATCCCCAAAAATTTTATGAACTGTTAAATGGGTAATTGGAATGCTCTTCTGCCCGATTTCTATACGATCCGCTTCAACATTGAATCAATCGATGAGCAATTTGCATAGTTGTCTTCGAAGCAACTTGCATTTAAGTTTGAGAAGATCCACCGAAACATGTCTCTTATATTAAGTTCATCTGCGTGGATGGAAGGGGACCAATAACATTTGATAAGCATAAAGGGGAGCACTTATTGTTCAACACCTGCAACACATCCACGGGTTAAAAAGAATTTCTTGTGAAACAAAAGTTAGTCAACTACAAAGTTAAAATTATACTCGAACTTATATGTTTTAGCTTCTTTGAAGAAGGTTGAACAAAATCGTCAGTTGCAAGGTTCTTTTCTGCACGCGTCAGAGATGAACTATAGCCACAACAAAAACAAAGGTTACTAATAGGCAAATTTAAACCAATGAAATAAACAAATAAACCCACAAAAGAATTATGAGTTTGTGTGTAACCTTGAATGAGAAATAAGAGTAATACAAGCAAGATTAAACATGCATATCAAGATTATGTTAGACCAATAAAGAGCACGAATAAGGATAGTGACAGCATAAAAAGGAATTCGAAAATACACACCTAGCCTACATATAGAAATACAGTGATCATTGGTAAGTCAATATTATTATCTTCGACCGACAAATTGCATTAATTAGAAAGTAAATCATATACCACAAGTAGAACACACATTTTAAATCAAATTTTGTTTGAATCATCTAACAATGTCAACTCGAATGAATAGCAAGTTTCCATTTTAATATCAACTATCAAGGTGATCTAGAATACGGCTACCTCAATAATACAGTTGCCCGATCAAAATTTGTTCGTAATAGTGTTTTTAGAACATTGAGATGCTTACGAACAACTTTTCATTGAGCGACTGTATTATTAAGGAAGCGGTATTGTAGATCACCTTGATAGTTGATATTAAGATGGAAAGTTGCTATTCATTCGAGTTGACATTGTTAGATGATCGAAACAAAATTTGAATTAAAATGTGTTTGTTCTACTTGTGGTATATAAATTCCTTTCAAATGAATGCAATTTGTCGGTCGTAGAGAATGATATTGACTTACCAATGATCACTGCATTTCTATATGTACGCTAGGTGTGTCCATTTTCGAATTAAGTTTTATGTTGTCACTATCCTTATTTGTGTCCTTATTGGCCTAACGAAATCTTGATATACATATTTAATCTTGTTTGTATTACTCTTATTTCTCATTCAAGAATACACACACACACACTCATAATTCTTTTGTAGGTTTATTTGTTTCTTTCATTGGTTTAAATTTGCCTATTTGTAACCTTTGTTTTTGTTGTGGTTATAGTTCATTTATGGCGCACACAAAAGAACCTTTTAACTGATGGTTTTGTTCAACCTTCTTCAAAGAAGTTAAAACATGTAAGTTCGAGTATAATTTTTGGAAGTAAAATTTTGTAGTTGACTAATTTTTGTTTAACAAGAAATTCTTTTAAACCCGTGGATGCGTTGTAGGTGTTGAACAATAAGTGTTCCCCTTTACGCTTTTCAAATGTTATCGGTCCCCTTACATCCACGCAAATGAGCTTAATTGAAGAGACATGATTCGGGAGTCTTTTCAAACTGAAATGCAAGTTGCTTTGAAGAAAACTTTGCAAATGGCTCCTTGATAGATTCAATGTTCAAGCTAGTCGTAAAGAAATCGGGTAGAATAGCATTCCAATTACCCCCGTGACAGTTTATAAAATTTTGGGGATAAGTGCTTGCTTGTTGGGAGAAGATGCCAAAATTAAGCAATCAAGAGGAAATTGCTAAATTAAGGGAAAGATAGAACAAGAATGGTAAGAAGAAGAATATGATTTACCTTAAAAGTCTAGAGTCTAAGCTTAAGGACAAAAGAAATATAGGCGAAAACTTCAAAAGGGATTTTGTTCTTTATGCATTGGAGCGCAAAGGAGAATGTTCTTTATGCAAGTTGCTTCGAAGAAAACTTTGCAAATGCAAGTCTTCTCGCCTCTTTGATTGAGTGAGCCTGAATGTTTTGAAGTGTCTAAAAGATGTTGATGCCATTTACAAATACAATTGGGCGAAAATTGTATGTGTTTGGCTGAAAAAGGAGGTTGCTAGGTATTAACAAAAGAAACGTAAATATGTTGGTGGCTACTTAGTCTTCCTACAGGTACAATACAATCATATTACTTTTGCTATATTAGTAGAATGTCTGATCCAAAACTAATTTGCTGAAATTTTTTATAGATCTTATTCTACGAGTACGAGTAAAAAGTCTACTTGACAAAAGAACTCCACAGAAGGGTCCAGTAATTGAACACTGGACTGAAAAGGAGATTGACAAAGTTGATGTGGAGTTTCCGAAAATCTTTTGTCGCCAAGGCCTATGAATGCTTTGAGGTAAAAATTATTAATCTTTTATACTACTAAATTATGCCTTAAATCTAGTGATTTTTTTGCGTTACTTGGTAACCTTGAGAACATTAAGTTACCGCAATGGACATATTTATATGTTGATTGAATAAATGTCCATCGACATAAAAATATATCGACTAACATACAAATATATATATATATATATATATATATATATAAAAATGTCAGTCAACATAAAAATATATCTATTGACAAAAATATAAATAGGAAGTCATGTATGACTTTCACATTGATTATTTTGAGGGTGCATTTGTACTCAACAAGTGACTTTCACATCGTTGTATTACCTGAGATAAGACTTAATGTTTTTTAAAGCTTTCCATTTTTTTAGTAATCTAGTTGCTCTTAGGTTGTAGCTTTATGGTAAATTAAGATTTGTTTTTACAAATTCCAAAGACCCCCAGGTTGGTAAAACATAACTAATGGCCTAAAAACAATCTACAACAGATGAACTTGCTAGTAAGGTTCAAGGGCTTCAAGAACAGATGGTTGAGGTTGAAGCGCAGTTGTCTGAGGTAAAAAATGATGTCGCTGCACTTCATAGTTGTATAGAAGATATGACACAAATGATGGTGAAGTTTTTAGGCAAATCTTTCCAATGCTCCGATGAGCACGAGGGTGTTGAGAACGAGATGAGGAATTAAGAAGATGTGTTGGATGAGACACAGAGGAAGGTACATGAATATGAGGTGGAAGAAGAGGAAGTGAGGTTTGAAAATGAGGCAAACCACTATAAAGTGCAACAAATGGATGGCCTCACCCAACAACGTAAAAAACACAAAAAAAATTCCAAGTGCAAGGATAACTTTTCTTTATGTCGCCAAGGCCTTCGAAAGACATAGGACAAATAAGAGAGGCCCACCTCGAAGTATAGAAGAGCACGCATCACAGGTCATTGATGTGGATGCCGAAACACTACCAAAGGTAGGACTTAGTGTTGCCCTTACTTTCTATCTTTTTATTTAATTTATTATTTTTGGGCTTACACTAACAGTTTGGTTTTTTGCCGGCTCTGAAGGCCAAAAGGGTGAGGAGGAAGCTTCGTAGATTTGTAGCTGAAAATTTGCAATTTTCTTTTAAGCTATGTTGAATATTTTATGGTTTGGAACTTAGATTTACATATGTTGTAACATTAGATTATTGATTGTAAAGTATTTTGGAAGCAGCATAAAAAAAGACCGAAATTCCACATCAAAAATTGAATCTAGATGAGGTGAAAGTATATAAGTGGATCTATTATGAAGTTGCAAATGATGGGTACTTACTTTTTCCCGTGTTATAATCTAGACTGTTATTGGAACTAACAATATGTTTTTTCTTATTAGTGATCAAATTGCGTTTTTTTCAAATGAAAGTTGCACTAGGTCAGATTTTTTTTACATCCTTGGAAAACAATGGACATCAAACTTTGTATGTTACCAAAACATAAATCAGACTCCGTACTATAGCAATCAATTTCACAACTCTAAGTAGTGTTACCATTGTTTTGCAGATGGTTGATAGTCGGGCTGCATATTTAAATGAACGCCAGAAGAACGGATTTGGTGTTGTTGTGAACCATTACTTCTCGTTTAATTTTGTAGTAAGCAACGATTTCTTGCACTCATTATAAGTATTATATATCTTTTCAAAAGAATATGTTAATTTTACTTTTGTAGTTGCTGATAACATAAATAGTGGTAACTTTGCATCCTTTATGGTAAACATTTTTAGATATATAGTTGCGTTATGCTTTGTTGCTTTGTTTTCTGTATTAACTTTCGGATGTATAATTACTTTTGAGTTACCAATAGCATAGGATAATTTTGCTGGAAAAACTAAAGCAAAGCCCGTGCAATAACATTGGATCAGACTCGTTTAATTCTTATTCGAGCTAGCCTCTAGGTTACCCTTTCGAATGGTGTGAAACGGTAATTCCATCCTACTACTTTACACATTTTCATCATATAGCTAATCATGATAGTTTAATTGCAGTTCTACCTTCCAATACTCAAATAAAGAAGTCACTGGTTTTTGTATGTTGTAGAGCCAAAAAAGAAAGAAATCGCAATATTATGCTCTACAGCTACAGATGAAGTGTCTGCATATGACACACCATCATTGCAAAATATGGTTTGACTCGAGATACATGAATTGAATGTTCATTACAATTTCTTTCTCAAGCTTCAATTGGTTTATAATCATGCTCATGCAGATAGGCAATTTTCAAAGGTTCCTTGTATTCACTAATGTTGTTCCAGAATGAACGACGCAAGATTGGCGTATACAACTGATAAAAGACTTACCTGTGCAAACCAACAGGTATTTCTCATACCCCACTATATTCCATTCTTCGCTGGGTTGTTTATATACACATTATTACATGCATCGGTAATCTTACTAAACAATTACTATTGCGGGCATAACTGTGGGGTATTCATAATGAAATACATGGGAGTACTCGAATGGGAAAGAGCTAATATACAAATTCTCGCAGGCAAGAATACCATTCAATATTTTCATTCAAACAGGAAAATGTTTCTCTTAAAAGCATCTAATGTCCATTTTCAAAACTGCGGGCCAACATCCCCTTCTACCGACATGAAATCCCCGTTGAACTTGTAAATTCCTCACTGAACAAAAGAAGTCCACAATAGTTTTCGTGAAATGGTAAAGTATCCTTCCGCAATTCCTTTTGACATTTTAGATTTTTGTGTTTAGGATAATTCTTATTTAAATCTGTATTACAAAACAGGACAGTTGTCCCCTATAAGTGGTGTTCCACATGCACCACTTAGATATAAACGGTTCAGATTTGTTCTCTTTTGAACTTCATTTTTTTCGATATTAGATGTTTTGCCCTCATTTTTGGCGCTCATTTTTTTTGCCACTCAAGCCCATTACCCACACTCCTCTCTATCGTGCATTTCTGTCTCTTTCACGCTCTCTTACCCAGCTCCTCTCTATCATGCATTCACTTGTAATTCCCCACGCCTTTCTCTCCACGCACTTGTCAGTGTCTCCTCTACAATCCTCTCTCGCCTCCGCGTTGCATCTTGCTCTTGGAGATACGGTCGTCGAAACCAATCGAACAAATTCTCAAGTAAGTTCTCTCTCTATGGGTTGTTGTTGAAGAACTTTGTGTATTGGTAAACTTAGGGTTTCATTTATTTGGTCTTTGGGTATTGGTAAACTTTGGTTTCAGAATTCAAAATTGTTTTCTAGTAGAAAGATCCATTGTTGTCGAAGCAACTTCCAAAGTTTAAAAAGGCCAGTTCAGGAACTGAGGTGGTCTGCTTCAAAAAGTCGAGGCATAGCCTCGAGGCGGTACTGAGGCTTAAGCCTCATTTAAGAAAAATTACTTAAAAAATTCTAAAAAAATTACAATCTATTCTCTACAAAAATCTAAAAAATCATACGATGTGAAAAAAGTAGCAATAACTTTTACCTTAAGAGTGACGTTGTCGGAACTCTGGCTGAATGCATGAATGCTAAAATCAAATCTTAAAAAACATAAAGCACACAACTAAATTACCAAATCTAAGTAGTTACTACGCTAAGTCCATTGTCTATTGTCTACTAATAAAATATCAATACTAACAAAGTAACTAATAAGATAGAGTTAAGAAAGTAGCGCAAGTCTATAATGTAATAAAAGCTAAAATCTAACAATTTAACAGAAAAACACAAAGTCCAATAACAAGAACACAAATCTATATCCTATTCTTCTACAACAATTATCAATCTTCTTCTTCTTCATCCCCAATATCATCATCATCTTCCCATTTAATCTATTCTAAATGGGAAAAACTAGGGCTGCAAGGTTAGATTTAGTGTTTCTCCCAAAATAAAGAGCTTTAGAAAACAAGATGAAACCTTTTAGGTATTTTTTTTAACATAAAAGAATAGTGGGGGGGGGGTTATTTGGGAAAAAGAATGGAAAAAAGTGGAATTTTTTTTTTTAAAAAGGGGTTCAAGGTTTTGAATATTACCATGTAAATCTGAGGCTTAAGCCCTCGAGGCTATAGCCTCAAAAAAAAGTACCTTGAGGCTTAAGCCTCGAGGCTATTTTTGCGCGCCTCACCTTGAGGCACACCTCGAGGCGTAAGCCTCAAACGCCTTTTAAAATATGCTCAGATACTCACAACACTCTTTAAAATGCTCAAAGCAAAGCTTTCTCTCAACAAGGAGAGAACACTTCCTTATATAGCCAAAGAAATGGACTTCAAACTTGTTTAAGTCCATGGACTTCAAGGGGAGTTAAGTCTGGGAGCATCTTCTTCAGGATTTTAATTTATTTTGATAAGTAAGAAGTACGATTAAAAGAAGGGAAACCCCACAAAATACAACCAAGAGAGACCCCCAAAGGCGAACCTCACATCGAGAGCTATCTACAAATTAAAAGGGAGATAAATCTTCTGCATGGAGACCTCCATTTGTAATTGACAATTTTAGAGAGCTTGTCAAGAGCTGGATAATCGTCTTTCTCATAAGCCAATGACTTTGCGGATTTATATGTTGGGAATGCATTTCCCTAACTTTGTATTCTCCTCCTTTTATGAATTAATAAAAGTTTCAATGTTATCTATCAAAAAGATCTTAATTTAATGTACATTAAAAGATAACCTTGCATAGAGCTGATATCATGAAATATGATACAAATGAAGCTTTGGAAAGTTGTATTTTATTCCACAAATAAAAAAGCACACTTAACATGTATCAAATATATAATATGGCATACCTTCACCCAGAGTGCTGAACAATCAAAATTTGTAAGAAACCATTTATGTGCATTCATATTAAATGAGTTTGCTTCCTCCACTCCATCAATATAGTGGCGATATTCTGGACATATACAAGCGCTTCCAGCATATGCAGCATCAATGTGGAACCACATCTCATTTCCCTATCGAGAATCCAGGACATAAATAATAAGTTATATTAGTTGAATCTTCAAAACAGGTAGAGTAGATATGAAAACGTTGAGTTAAATACACAATGATCATTGATTGGTTTTCACAAGTATAAACATGACGTACATTCATTGTTACAAAAGGCAGCAATATCTACAGATTTAGTTCAATCCAATCACTTAGTCCTCCCCATAAAGTAAAACCAAAACATCAAATAATTCCTTGGAGAAAATATAGGGCTATTGAGAATCAGGTAACCTATTAGAGAGTGTTTTGTTCTATTAGTGAAGGATTGTTGGCCCGACGACCCGTTGGTATACATAATTATTTCGCCTTTCCCCAACAGGTCGATCTTTTGGGGTAAATGGTTGTTTAACATGGTATCGGAGTAGGAGGTCCTAGTAGGTTGTGGGTTCGAATCTCGGCAAAGTGCTGAGAGGGCGTGTTATTGGAGTGTGTTTGTTTGGTTGTGTGGCTAGCACTCCGCCTCTGTTAGACCGGTGGACCCTTTGATATACATCGTTACACCTCCCTCTAATAGATTAAGCTTTTAGAGTAAAGTGGTTCTCAACATGTTCTTAGGGGTATAATGGTCTCTTTATATCATGTTATGTACTAAAGTGATATATACACAGATGAGGAGACCGAACCAGCTAAATTTGACTCTATTTTTTTCCTCTCCTATCTTCTTCTCCCTACTTCTCCATCTTTTCTAGCTTTACATGGTATCAGAGCAACTCTAATATGTGTATAGTTCATAATACGGTGAATAGTTCCATGAACAATACAGTAGCCCTACTCTCTTTTTCTTCTTATTTTTCCTTTGTTTTCTCCTAAAAGATCAAGTTGAGGTGATTCAGTAGCTAAGGCTTTGCTTACAACGGGTGCCACAAGCTAGGGTTTGTGTTTAAGGTTGTTGCAGCCTATGTAAGGGTTGTTGCAATCCCTGAAATAAAGTGTTATAGATAGATTATGGTGCCGCATCCCCTAAAGTGGTGATCTATTGCTAAGTTTTTGATGTCGAAGTCCCTAGTGTGATGGGTTGTTGTTTTTTGATATTACAACCTCTAATGTGGTGATTTGATGCTTCTGCAAGGTTAATGTGAATTCGTGTTTGTTAAATTCATCCTTGAAATAAGTTGGTTGAGTTACTTGCTTTTATTACCTCTAGTGATGTTAAATCCCTATTTGTGGTATATCAGATGGAGTAGGAGCCCAGATTACCGATATTTAATTAAATTAAATGATACAAATTATCTTTTATGGTCACAATCGATTAAAGTTCTTTTGTGTAAAGAAGAAACTAAAGTGTATCATTGATGATCCCCCATCTGAAGTTGACAGTGGGTACGATGATTGATTGAGTGAAAATTCCCTAGTGATGACCTAGCTATGGAATAGTATGGAGCAGTCCTGGATGCTATTAAACAGGTTTGGGATGCAGTAAAGAAAATGTATTCACATGACTGGAATGTGTCTAGAATTTATCAATTGTTCGAGAAAATGTTCAATATGAAACAATGTGACAAATCTCTGTGAGTACTTTAATAATCTCCTAGGCATGTGGGAAGAGTTGCAAATGTATCAACCTCTCAATACTGATATAGAAGTGCAAAAACATCAAAGCGAAAATTTCAAAGTTACCTTGTTTCTCTCAGGTCTAGATTCTGAGTTTCATTCAATCAAGGGACAGATTTTGGTTAGCGAATTCCATTCTAATCTCAACAATGTATTGTACCTTTGTTGGAGGTAATCTGGTGACTTGGCGCAATAAGAAGCAAAAGGTTGTGTCTCGTTCGAGTGCAGAGGCCTAGTATAAGACCATGGCTCATACTGCTTGCGAGACGATGTGGGTTCAGTCCGTTCTTCGTCAGATGGGCATTGAAGTTCCTTCCCCAATGCCCATGTATTGTGATAATCAAGCCACCATATTTATTGCTAGTAATCAAGTGTTTCATGAGCGGACGAAACACATTGACGTTGATTGTCACTTTATCAGAGACAATGTGTTGAACAAGAGTATTCTTAATCCTTACATCAAGTCAGAGAATCAGTTGGGCGACATCCTTACTAAACCACTGTCTAGGAGTTCCTTTTTTACATTATGTACCAAGTTGGGCATGTTTAACTTGTATGCTCCAGCTTGAGGGGGAGTGTTAGAATTCTTATTATTGTTTATGTTTAGTGTGTGGGCCTAAGTGGGTTTAATGTAAATGAGCCCACACTTCTTTTTACATAATATACATACACCAAAAGGGGTGGCTGAACTTAACTAAGTTCGTACCCTATTCTTTCCTCTCTATTCTCTCTTTTTCTCATTAAGGTTCTCACAGTTCTGAATAAAGCTTTACCACAAAAGTGATTGTGGAGGTTTAGAGAGGCCCTTTGGAGGTGGGTTATTGGTCTTAAATTTTGGTCTTCAACATCAAAATTCAGATTCGTGCGAGGTTGAGTCTTCATATGGGGTCGAGATCTGGAAGGGGACAATGCAAATTCATGAATACTATGCAAAAGAAACAAGCTTTATAAAGGTGAGGGATTGGACTCTAGGAGGATGATTGGTGAAGAGTGAGCAAATTGTGCAATGTGTGCATCTTGCCATCTTTATAGGTTGGTTCTAATTGAAGGCTTGTCCATGAGGCAATATTTTTTTATAAGAGATGTTGAGATTGTGTAGCAGCCTATTTCTAGAAGAAAATTGTTAGATAGGGAGATTGAAAAGTGTTCATCCCTTCGCAAGCAGTTGGATGATGGTTACATTGATCCTAGTAGGGACGATTCTTCTCCTTGCAATCTTTCTATTATTCTTTGACAAGTTTTCAAGGGTTAGGTCTCGGTGGAGTCTATTTGTGGAAATCCAATTCCTTCTCACATAGAGGACTTCATTTGGAATTTTGGATAGTGATCTTGCATAAAATCATTACCATGTACCACCTTGATGGTCGTAGGATGATGATCCTGAACCAATGTGTAATTTTAAAAGAACATGGCGAGGGTGTAATTCATCCATTTATTCATTGCAAGGTCATTTGGGAGGGGTGGTACTTCTTCCTATCAGTGTTCAACAAGTGTTTCCAAAAGAAATTAAAGATACTCCTAATGCAATACTCGGATTTTGAAAATTGTAATTAGATCTTTGGTGGTGGGTTTTTAGTTTGGTGGAATTTTATGATATTACACTAGAGGAGTTCGCTTGTAATTGGGGTTTTCTCATTTTTGAAAATGTAGCTAGTTGTTTTCCTATTGGCTAGCTTTCACCTCTATTTTGTCCTAGTCTTTTTTTCTTTTTTTGGCACTTTTGTTCCTTAAACACATCTATCTTTCATGTAATATCTTTCCAAACTTAATAAATTTTATTTTGTTATTGATGAATACAAATTATCTTCTCCCTATTCGTTGTTTGTTGGATACTCCCAAGGGTGTCGAAGAGTTCTCAAATTAGTTGGGGAGCTTTTGTTCCTACCAGTGAAGTTTTTTATCTAGACGGCGTCTCTAGACACGATCCTGATAGTGGACCATTTGATTAGTAGGGGGTTACTGATGCCGAACAAGAACAATTTGTGTGAGTCTGAAGTGGAATCAGTAGATCATGTGCTAATTCATTGCAGTTTCTCCACGGAGGTGTGGCTCACCTTTTTCAGTTTGTAGTTGAATTGATAGATTAGGGTTAGGGTTAGGTTTAGAATCAAAGAGAGAAGAGAGAAAAGAGAGAGAAGGATGTCATGTGTTTTTTGTCACATGACTCCCCAAAATATATTATATATGGAGAACTTTACAAATGACAAATATACCCCTAAAGATGAGTATTTACAATACTACCCTTATTACATAGAAATACATACGTATCTGATTACACTCCCCCTCAAGTTGGTACATAGATATCTCTCATGCCCAACTTGCATAGACACTTATGGAGTTGCCAACTAGGAACTCCCTTAGTGAAAACATCTGCAACTTGTTCATCAGTCTTCACAAGCAGGGTACACACTTTCCCATAGACAATCTACTCTCTAATGAAGTGGCGGTCCACCTCAATGTGCTTGGCGCGATCGTGTTGAATGGGATTGTGAGCAATGCTGATGGCGGCCTTGTTGTCAGAATACAAGCTCACAGACCCTAAGACTGGGAAACCAAGTTTAGCAACCAATACCTTCAACCAGGGCATCTCACACAAGCCATGGGCCATTGCCCTGAATTCCGCCTCTGCACTAGATCTGGCAACAACGGGTTGCTTATTGATCCTAAAGGTGACCAAATTGCCCCCAACAAAGGTGCAATACCCTGAAGTACATCGCCGGTCATCTTTGGCACTTGCCCAGTCAACATCGGTGTACGCCTCTCTACGCAAATGGCCATTCTTTTCAAATAGAAGACCTCTACCAGGAATCGACTTGAGATACCTCATGATCCGGTGTGTTGCATCTAAATGAACACTCTGGGTGAGTACATATACTGACTGATCACACTCACTTGATGCAAGTGGTGTTCTTCCCTTTATGCTTCACAAATAGGGTATAATCGGCTTGACTTTGAGTTTAACCCAACTTCTTCACGGATAGGGTGAATCTCTCAAACCATGCTCTTGGAGATTGGTTTAGCCCATAAAGGGCTTTCTTCAGTCGACACACCTTGCAACTATTTCCTGGTGGAGTGAATCCAAGAAGAGGCACCATGTATACTTCTTCATGGAGGTCGCCATGAAGAAATGCATTCTTCACATCCAGCCAAGGTTTAAAATTTCGTTTCGGAGGAATGTCTTGATCAAGTGAAAAACTAAGACAAATTCTGAAACGAAAAGAAACAATCACAAAACATTGAAAAAATGGCGAAACAGCAAAAATTTTGAAACATTTCCGAAACATTCCCGAAACATTACGAAACATTATGAAACATTATGAAATATTCCGAAACATTCCCAATATCATGAAATAATATTTTTTATTTTTTTGGATTGTATTGGATTGTATCATAATGACTCAGTTTGTCTCAGCGAAACAAATCGAAACATTACGATACGAAACGAAACATACGAAACATTCCGAAATTTTAAACCATGCATCCAACTGATGCAAAGGCAATGTTTGGTTTGCTGCCAAGGACAAAAATACCCTGATTGAGTTCATCTTTGCTACAGGCGCAAAGTCTCCACATAGTCAATCCCATAGGTCTGAGTGTAACCCTTGGCTACTAATCTCGCCTTGTACTTCTCAATTAACCCATATGCATTGTATTTGACTGTGAACGCGCATCTACAACCAACAGGTTTCTTGCCTCTTGGTAAGTTAACAAGCTCCCATGTTCCACTTGTCCAGGGCTCTCATTTCCTCTATCATAACAGCTTTCCATCTAGGTTGTGCCAACCCTACTGCCACTGAAGAAGGAATAGGAATAGTGGAAAGGGATGTTAAAAAGGGTTTATAGGATGGAGACAAGCCATCATAGGAGACAAAGTGGCTCAAAGGATGTTGAGTGCAACTCCTGATTCCTTTTCGTAAAGCAATGGGAAGATCAGAAGCATCAGTAAAACAGAGGGAACATGTAAACGGATGCAAGTGGAAGTTTAGGAGAGGGGAGAACACCCCCTTTCTTAGATACAGAAGATAAGGTTCCATCTGCAGTTTTAACTTTATCTCGGCCAGAACAAATGGAATAACTCGAAAATAAAGAAGACATACCCGTCATGTGCTCCAAAGCCCCCGAATCAATGATCCAGGTAGGACTGGAAGGGGGAATTGACACATGATGGGCAAATTTGATGATACCTGACTGAGCAATGAGGTCGTGGCAGAAGGACCATCCAGTTGTGAGAGCAACCGCCGAAGCCCTGCAAACTCAAAAGCAGCCAAAGGTCCAATAGAACTCTAAAAAGACTGGCCCTACGAGGATGCCGAAGTGTCCATGCTAGCAGAATGAGCACCAGAAGATCCGAACTGACTGGAGCGAGGAGTAGAAGACTAGGGTCACCCATGTAATTTCCAGCAAGTCTTGGCCTCCAATGAACAACCGTGCGGCTCTAGCCCACTCCAAATAGTTAGTCCCATTGAGTTTGACTGAAGTAATCTGTAACCCGAGGTTCTCAAACATCACTTGTTGCACAACATCTCCTCCAGCTCTTCTGGAGGTAGAATCTGCACTAACATCAGCCCTAAGGGAATTTTCGGGATAGGTGGAGTCTCCATAGTGAATCAACAAGGAGAGATAAGAAGAAAGAGGACCAATAAAACCCAAATAGAAGGTATCCAATGGTAGAAAAAACACTTAATGAGAGCCAGTGATCAAGAAACACCCACACAAACCTCCAAAAATCATCAAAAATGCTCTAATGAAAGGGAGCAACAACATAGGGATGGATGGAAGCATCCTAGAGCCATTAGAAGACATAGATGAAGGTCTGTGATAAAGTTGGGGAAGATTTAGGACCCAACCGATTAAGCTATCTTAGTCACCAGCGGTACCTAAAGGGTGAAAAACTCCTTACAAAAACTTCAATCAGTGATGGATTGGTTCAAATGAGGTATCCTCATGTAGGGTAGAGATTGTGGAGGATCAAAAGAAAGAGACAAACCCCAACAACAGGGTTGCTCGGTTTAAAATCGCAATTTTTTCCAATATTCAAGAGAAAAAGCAAAACAATCACTAGATGAACCCAAAAAATTCTACAAAAAACACGAAAAAACTCTAAAAATAGAGATCTATCAAGATCTAGTACCCTGTCCGTACGGCTGACGTCAGCAGCTGTACAGCCTAGATGATGTCAGCAGCTCCCTTGTTGATCAATTGTAGAACTTCCTTCAAAAACTCCTTTAGACGGCTCTGATACCAAGTTGAATTGATAGATTAGGGTTAGGGTTAGAGAAGAGAGAGAAGGATGTCATGTGTTTTTTATCACATGACTCTCCAAAATATATTATATATGGAGAACTTTACAAAAGATAAATAAACCCCTCAAGATAAGTATTTACAATACTACCCCTATTACATAGGAATACGTAGATAAATACATATCTGATAACATTTGCTTGGTATTCAGTTTGTTCCACACCCTCACGTCTCAGGTTTCTTCCATATATGCTCAGTTGATTCGTTTGGGAGCAGATGAAGGATTCTCTAGAATATTCCCTTCGCCATCATGTAGGCTCTATGGAAAGAAAGGAATTCGAGGATCTTCGAAGGGAAAGAGAAAGGGATTCATGAGGTGGTCCCGTCAGTAAAAGCTTATCAGTATCTATGGACATCATTCCTACCTGAGTAAAAACTTCTTCCTTATACATTTTGTTGGGTGCTATGGAAAGAGCAAAATAAAAGGACTTTTGAAGACCAAAGTATGGCAATTCCGGATGTTTGTATATTGCATAAAAAGGGTATTGATTGATTGGAGAAGCAATCTCTAAAGAGTTCTGATATGCTAAAGGAAAATACTTTTTTTTGTAATTGGAGCAGCTTTATAAATGAAGGCACGTATCCATCATAGACTGATGGATTGCTACGGTATATATCTCATTTCTTACATTGGGTACGCTTTTCCTAATTTGGAAAATTTTTAATCTTACATAAAATCTTGTTGTTACTTTTATATATTATAACGGGGACACATAACAGCCCCTCATTATCAATTGCTCATAATAGATTAACTATTTTAAAGTTTTGAAAAGTAAGTTAGTCTTTCACTCTTTCCAATATATAATATATTGCTACTAATAAAGGAAATTAAATTCTTCAGACAACTAACTAATATATTCCTTTACACCTTAAGGAAATTTTATTATCTTGTGCAAATGCGCATGCAACCAACTAGTTAAAAAAGGAAAAAAACATAACATGAAATATTAACCCAAAAGAATTTACAGTATAACTTTGCCTTCTTTATCATATGTTTCTTCATACAGAAAACATAAGTTAATAGAAAAGTTTGAAACTCATCTATAAGGAATATTTCTCCCAAGGAAATATGCCAACGAGATGCCCAGCATTAGGCACGTTCTAAACAGCAGAAGCAAATCTCATCAATGTACTGAAATAGGAGTCTTGTGTAGATTTATCTTGAATGGATTTCATTATTGATTTTTCTCATTATGTCACTTTCATATATGTTACCTTAGCTATCTTTCCCAATGCAAACAAGGGATCCACAGCTGTTGAAGAAGTTGTCCCCACCTGAAAATAACCATGTAAGACTTCTCCCATTTGTCAAAATTCTATATATTGAGTCAGTAAGCATAAATGAAAATTTGACAGCTATGACCATTTGGTCCATTTCAATTATATCATATGTCATCATATAATTTCTCAACAGGATGTCTCGTTTCAAGTTCCATGTAAGTGGTACTCTGTCACAAACCTACAGCATTTTGGTGAGACATTACTTTGTGATGTTGATGCATTCATATCCAATATCAAGTAGTTAAAACTTGGCACCGTAGTGCAGCATCTTTATCTTTCTGCATTCTTATTCCAGTTAAGGAAGCAAGTCTTATGCACAATTGATAAGTGTACCCATTTTGTACTCAGATATATTCTCATTTGCACACTTACTACCAATGACAACATAGAGGAGTGCAGTAACCAATATTTGTACCTAGGATATTTGACGGAAGGGGAAGAGTAGTTTGGTATAGAGTCTACGCTCAGAACATTGAGCACTGGATCAATTAAGAGGTACAAGGCGTGTTTGATGGCCCAGAGTTTCACAGAAACAGGGTAACTAGTTGGATACTTCTTGTGCCGGTTGGCAGTCTGAATTTCATGTGTATATTCTGGCTTCTTCATCAGCTTGACCTTAAGAACACCTTCCTTCAGGAGAGATTCACGGTGAACTGTATGTGACTCCTTTTGGCTTTACCCGTAAGGGGGATAATGGAAGATGTACTGTCTAAAGAGGTTATCAGTCATTTAAACATTTCCAAGGGCAGTCTAATATAGGAAAAAAAAAAGGAAGAAGAAGAAGACACCCCAATTTTTTTCACAGGTAAGTATCATAGTTGTATTTAGGAGAAGGGCAAGCCCCAATATACAGATCTGTACAAAACCACTTCTAGGAGGGCATCATCCCCACTAGCACTGAAGTGCGTAGCTAAATAAACAGCCCAATACACATTACAAGCCATAGGATCCATCAACTATCGTGTCCCAACTTTGAATAGGCCTTCAACATGGATTACTTTATTTCTTTAAGAATAGAGACCCATAGACAAGCAAAGCTTTATCTTACCACCCTATCCATTGACTAAAACCAATGCGCTTGTTTCCTTCCTTCCAAACGCCCCAACAAATAGCAAAAGGAAGTGTTCTCCAACATATAATAAGTCTACCTTCGGGAACACCCACCTAAAAACCTTAGACAAGCTCAAACAAGTTCTAGGGAGGGTCACTCGGATGTTAGAGTAAAAGTAAGAAAATTTGCCGAGCAAGGTAGCAAACTTACAAATTTACAATGGATAAGTAAAACTGATTCATGTATTCACCAATTTTTGTGCACATGAAGCACATATTTACAATTGAAGGATAGATTTAGGGTTAGGGTTAAGAGAGAAATGGAAGAGAAAAGAGGAAAAGGATGTCATGCTTGGGTCATATGAGTCCAAAAATCTTATTTATATGGAGAACACCTTACATGGACAAGTATACACCCCATATTGAGAGATATTTACATGACTACCCTTTACATGGAAAATAAGACTAAATACGTATATGATAACACTCACCCTCAAATTGGTGCATAGATATCTCGCATGCCCAACTTGTGAGACACCTGTGAAGTTGCCAACTAGGGACTCCCTTAGGTGGCGTTTGGGCACGAGAAGTAAAAGCACTTATACTTGTAGTAGAAGTTATAAGTTGATTTTTTACTTCCAATAAAGTCATAGAAATTCAAATGTCGGGAGGGATTCTAATTTTTGAGAAGTTATTTCTCTTAGAAGTCAAAAGCTAAAAAATTTAGCTTCAGTTTTAAGTTAATTTTTAACTTTTTAGAAGTTAAAATATAAAACACATCCAAACTAACTTTTTAACTTTTTGGCTTATAAAAGTCAATAAGTTACTTATTTTTGTGTTGCCAAATGCCCCCTTAGTGAATACATCAGCAACTTGCTCAATTGTCTTCACAAAAGGGGTACATACTTCCCTAGAAATAATCTTTTCCCTGATGAAGTGGCAGTTTACTTTAATATGCTTGGCCCGATCATGTTGAGTTGAACTGGTTTGTGAGCGATACTTATGGCGCATTTGTTGTCACAATATAAACTCACAGAACTTGAGACAAGGAAGCCTAGTTCAGCCACTAGGATTTTTACCAAGAGCATCTCGCACAAACCATGGAGAGAGAGTTGAACTTATTATTCAAGCTCTCTCTTACTAATATATAAGAGATGGGATTACAATCCCAGTACAACACAAAGAGGTGGGAGAGTCCCACTACAACACAAAGTCCTAATCAAGGGTTAAGTGGTGGGCCCACTTAACCTCTCAAAAAGAGAAACCGTTTAATTGAACGACCCACTTAACCCACGTACAAATTAAAAACACATGCAAGCGGCGCTGATGAAGCCCGGATGAACTCAAAAACAACACATAGCAGCATCGCGATGTCACAAACCATCAAGGAACCATTCAAAAACATGAGAGGAGTCTGTGAGCCAAGGTGGGATGTGCTGAAGGTCTAGCCGACGTCAAGAAAGGGCAAAAACCCAACCGAAAATCCCAAAACACCAAAAAAATGCCACCAATAGTCACATAAGACATGAATCCTCCCATATAATCCAAAAAACTATAGAAGAACTGTAAGAAGGTAGAAGGATTGGTGCAAGACCAAAATCGCAGCCCAATGAGCTCAATAAAGCTGCCGACAGTAATAGTAGAGGGGAGAAATCCTCACAAAATCATCAATCCTTCATGAAATTGAGTAGGGATTGATTTGAGAGATCCCTAGGATTGTATGGAAGCAAAAAGCCACCAAGAAACCCTACCATAAAGCCCCAAATCGAACATATTTATGGCTGGTTCGAAAAAGAATTTTCACGATTTTTCAGAGGAGATCAGTCTTAAAACCATCAAGAACACTCCAAACAATTCCCCAAAAAATCACCAAAAATCCTAAAAAATCAAGATCTATCAGGGAGGAAAGTTCCTGACAGACCTTGAGATACGTGTCCGTACGGCCTATGACATAAGCCATACGGTACAGGGATGCATCAGCACTCTTTTGGCGATATTCTCCGGCTGTTGATTCCAATTGTTAGCTCTGATACCAAGTTGCAATGGTGATTAGGGTTAGGGTTAGGTTTAGACAGTCAAAGGGAGAAGAGATAGATAAGAGGTGTCATGCGTGTGGTCACATGACTCCATAAATCATATTTATATGGAGAGTACTACAAAAGACAAAAATACCCCCTCAAAGGGGAGTATTTACAGAACTACCCCTAATACATGGAAATACGTATAAATACGTATTTGATAACAAAGATTCTCTACTAATAAAAATGTATTATTTTAATTATGATGCTACTCATATCACTTCAATTACAGTCTTCCAAGAACAAGCAAAATGCATAAAACTACATATAATTTGTCTTAGAGAAGGTCAGGGGGGACTGGCATTCCACTCCTTTTGCAAAAAAGTGAGAATTGGTGAACAATTAACCAAGGCTCAGTAGGGGTCTTAGTCATCACATCATTTTTCAAAGTGTCCATGTCAACATCTATGCTCCAGATTCAATGGGAGTGATGGAAGATAGCATCAAATTAGAATGAATAGTAAGGTTACTCATGTATGCTTCTATTACTTTTTATGCCTCTATTAGTAATCGCAAAGTAATTGGTAATTCATAACAAAATTAATAAGAGAAAGGGAAGGTGGGAAGCCAACACACATAACGTGTACCCTAACTTCCCCGAATTATTATTTCTATTTTCTACTCTCTTCTTCCCTAAACTTCTACCATACCAACCTGCTTCATCTGTTATGATACCACCTCAAAAAGACCCTGAACTCCCTCACAAATATCATAGTGCTACTGACTAGATGAACAAGACAATGAAGAACATGCATGAACACTGCAAAGAAGCGTGAGTCTCACATGGCATTCCTACAAGTTAGTAGAAGAAATTTGTTATCCAGTGGAAATATTACAAAATTGATACAAATGGAACAGAAGATGGAAAAGAAATTGATGTCAAGAATGTTGATATTTAGTGTTACTTACAGTAGCAGATAGAAAAAAAGGTATTAAACCAGCTGCAATGTCTTTACAGATGGCTTCATGAAGTACGTCGGGAGAAAGGGCATAGTTGGTAGAAGAGTCCATTTTCAGCACTCTACAGTTCTCTAGATGAATCCCTCCAATCTGCCATCGTACAAGAAACTTCTAAGAATAGTAACCAATTTTTTGAATTGCCATATTAACAAAACTGTCATTACTAAACTAATATGAACTGATACAAACAATGACAACCATGTTCTCAAAAATGTTGTTCAGTATTTAAGAAAGAACAGTTTCAGTCAAGGTTTAAACTCTCGATGTCAACTAAGCTACATCCAAGTATGAACAGCAATGCAGCTACACGTGGCAAAATCATGGCCCAATTTGATTGAGTGAAATGAAAATCTAAAAAATCCAAATACTACGAAGTTACCAACAATATTTAATCAAGGTTGTCAACACACCTACGTGACCCCAGGCAAGAGGTCACCTCGGTGCCTAAGCAATGACCGAACCCCCTTGCTGACTAAGCAAAGCTAGGCACTTAAGGACTGCCCCGCTGACTCAACGCACAAAGGAAATGGATCATCAACACCACCATCTGCCGAGTCGCAACTATTTGGGTCGGGAAGATGAATCTTATTCATTCAATTCTATCTAGCACCAAGTCTTCCCTAAGGCAAGTGTGTTCAGATATTTTCTCAGAAAAAGTGCATATCAATAAATAATTTACTTATATACGAAATATGCTTAAAGATTAGTATGTCCAATACATCAGCATCATCATCATCCAAGCCTTGTCCCAACTATTTGGGCTTCATTACACTAATCCTATTCCACCGTTCCATTATACTCTGGGAATTTTTTCAAGATGGAAACTGAGTCAATTAGGAGCCTCCAAATTGCCCCACAGATCATAGTTTTAAATTTCATCAAGAAGAAATTTGGTTTCTGACCAGACCGAAATAGAAATGTAATGAATCTGATATCAGCCTACTATTCAAAATCAAGAGAGAGAAAGAAATAATATTATTAATTAAGATTTTTATTGACTTTTATTTTCTGAAATTCACTGACATTTTGAAATTTTGACCAAAATTTCGGTTTTGATTCCAGTTTCAACTTGAGCCGGAATTGAAATCTAAATCCTTGATTCTATCCAAGACCAATACTCCACTAATGCATATGTGCAATATGATACCCGGATACTTCAAAATGGATGCCGTATCCGTGTCGGATACTTCCATTTTAAGTGTAAATGCCGTATCCTACCCGTGTCGGTCCCGTGTCCTTGCCGTATCCGGGTAACATAATATACAAGACAGTTATATATGTCAGCGTGGTACACTATATTGTATGCTTGTGTGAAAAATCTTTCATAAGAAGTTAAAATTCATATTATAATGATAAGAATCAGGAGATCATAATTAAAATTTCACAATCACATTGCACAAATCAGTGTTAATAATAAATCATTAATTTATAAGATGAAAATGATATGTAACAATAAATTAAGAAATTAAAATAATAAAGATTCAAATCAAATCATGAGAAGGTTAAACAAGCAATCAGCCAAAAATTGTGTAACTGGACAATAATGTAGCAATAAACTAGGTGCTCGCCCAGGTCTGTCAAGTTGCCTAATTGCTCACCTAGTTGCCTAGACTACCACTGGGAAACTCAAACGCTCATCTCACCTAGTTTGCCTAGTGCCTTCTTGCTGGTTCTCACCTAGGAGAGCATCTTTGACAACACTAAAAGAACAGGAAAGAACAATAAGAACAAGTTCTTCACCATTGCACTATACTTCTAGTCCCATGATGAACCCTCGTTGAACAAAAATAAAAGCCCAATATCTAAGAAAATTTATATAAGATCAACAAATAGATAATTTCAAATTAGAATTGATCGGAGATTTAAAGAAAGAGCAGTGCTTACAAAAGAAAGGTTTAACCTCATGTCCAATAAATAAGATACCTAAACTGGAAGTCTCCATCAGTCACTCAAAATGCATAACACAAAAAAGAGACATTTCATTGAATTCCAAATATCGGTGGTTTAGGCATCATGCTCATGGGATTCTGGGAAGAACAAGTATTTTAATTGATTAAGGCTTGCTTAGATCATGTGACTAGCGCTATTCGCATGGCCATAGTCCATGACCTAGTTTTGCATCCTCTTTTAGATTTTTCCTTGTATCTAGGTTAAAAGCACGTAAAATGGCATTATTGCACTTATAAGAGTCGGAAGATCTTCTAGAGTTAGGGTTTCACAAATGGAAGAAGAAGAATAAAAGAGAGAGAAGAGAGAAAGGAGATGTCATGTATATCTCACATGACTCCCAAAACTATTATTTATATGAAGGCCATTACAAAGACAAAAATACCCCTCACTATTAGGTATTTATAAGACTACCCTCTACATGTAGAATACGTATAAAATACGTCTCCGATAACACTCCCCTCAAGTTGGTGCATATAAGAAGACCTTATGGGGTCCAATCATGGTTTAAAATTTCGGAATGTTTTGTATGTTTCGTTTCATTTCGTAAGAAAACCGAAACGAAACATTCATGTTTCGAAACATTCATGTTTCGTATGTTTCGCTTTGTTTCACCGAGACAATCCAATACAATCCAAAAAAATAAAAATAAATAAAAAATATGATTTAATGATTTTGGAAATGTTTCGAAAATTTCATTCTTTCACCATTTTTTCAAAGTTTCGTGAATGTTTCAGAGTTTGTCTCGGTTTTTCACTTGACCGAGACATTCCTCCGAAATGAAATTTTAAACCTTAGGTCCAATTGAAGTGGCAGATGCAAATGAAGCTGAGATTTTGTTGGTACTTCATGATCTAAATATCTTTATAGGTAATTTTGAAGGTCCTCTGATGAAAGTGTTGTAAACTAGAATGTCATCAAAATGTAGGATTGAGAGAGAGAGTTGAGAGATTAGAAAGAGAAAAAAGAAGAGTAGAGTTTTGGAGAGAGAACGGAGTGATTGAACTTATTGTTCAATTTCCTCTCAAGTGAGATACATATATATATATATATATGTGTGTGTGTGTGTGTGTGTGTGTGTGTGTGTGTGTGTGTGTTGGGGAAGACCCCTTGTACAAGTGTACAACTACAATAGAAATAGTGGTGGGTTAAGTGGGGGGACCCACATAACCCACAAACTAAGAAAAGAGAGTTCGTAAGTTAAGTAGGTGGGACCCACACTTAACCCAAAAACATAAAGAACATATCCTCCCCACATGGGGCAATGGGATGTAGGATGTAGCCCACTAAGTGCACCCCCACGTGGGGCAAGTGGCCCCAGTCTAGCTGTAGTGCACTAGCGAGGATTTGGGCCCAGTCTTGGAGGATGCCCATTTAGCTCCCAGCAGGTGTATCTGATGTGGCCCAGATGACCACAATGATCACACTTAGGGCGTTTTCTTTCTTTACCTGGCTTCTTCAGAGTCGATATCTTACCCTTTTGAGACATAGATGCAAGGGCAGATTGATCCTAAGAGTCACTCCCACTGCGTAACTGCATAGCAGAGCACTGACTTTCCTCCCCCTGGATATAAGCATAAACCTGGGCAAGAGACGTAAGAAGAGTTCTACCCAAAAATCTGAACACGTGCCCCTCGAAGCTAGGATGAAGGCTGGAGAGGAATTGGAAAATATGGGATTGTTCAACCATTGCTTTGAAGGACTTCACATCTGCAGCACAAACAAGGGTATAACTCTGATAGTGGTCCATCTCTTCCCATTTGCTTCGTAGGAAGCAGAATTGGTACCCAGCTTGATCTCCCCCTGTCAAAGACAAACAATCTCTTGCTCCAACTCATAAAGATTAGCAAAGTTTCCCACCTATGAGTAGGTTTGAGATAGTCTCCTAAACCTCCTTCGTCGTAGGTAAAAACATGAAACCTTTGCTGATCATAGGTTGCAAAGAGTGCAGAAGCCATGACATCACAGTGAGGTTTTCCATAACTCATTTCTTGCGAGACTTGTCAGTGGTTCAGCATCCCCAGTAAGATACTCGCTATAACCATGTCCTATGATATACATACGAGCAGAGGTCTTCCATTCAAGGAAATTTGTTCCATCCAATCGCATTGTAGTATGCATAACTATCGATTATGGTCTCCGTGAGACAATGAACCATCCTCAACAAATGAAACTTCTAAGGAACTCATTGCAACAGAAGGCCGGGAAAAACGGAACTGTAGATAGGGAGATCCAAAACGAAGTTCGGAAGGTCCCTAGGGGAACAATAGGAGGTGCAGCTAGGGTAGGGAAGCCCAGAAAAATTTATTTTTTGAAAAAAATAAAACCCAAAATTTTTGCCTGGAGAGAGATTTGGGTAATTTTGGTATCGGAGATCCGATGATCAGAAAAATCCCAAACTGGATCCTGTAGATTCCAAAAAGCCCTATGAGAGGGGCGGCTAGAGTAGAGAGCCCTACATCGATACGTATATCGAGGAAATCAAAACCCAAAATTCCTCAATGTACATATTTTTCAAAAAAAAAAACTAAAACAAATCCAAGAGAAAGGGGATGCAATGGATCTTTGATGTAACTGATAGCTAAAAACTTACTAGGAATGATAGATCTCTGGTCTTTTGCTTCAAAAAAGATCTACGAACCTCGCAAGAAGACCCTCTGTGATTTGCTCAAAGCTTGCCCAAACTCCGAATACCCACATATTCTTCATAGATCGTAGAGGTGACTCTAAGGGACAAGAACACAGGCCCTAGAGTAACCATGCTCTGATACGATGTTGTAAACTAGAATGTCACCAGAAGGGTAGGAAAGAGAGATTAGAAAGAGAAGAAGAATAGGATTTTGGAGAGAGAACGGAGTGATTGAACTTATTGTTCAATCTCCTCTCAAGTGATATATATAAGTGGGGGACCCACATAACCCACGAACTAAGAAAAGAGAGTTTATGAATTAAGTGGGCGGGACCCACACTTCACCCACAAACATAAAGGACATATGCTCCCCGCGTGGGGCAGTGGGACGTAGCCCACTAAGTGCACCCCCACGTGGGGCCCACAATCCAACAAATCCAACAGGTAGGACTTAGGAGACTTGACAAACACAATCAAGTGGGCCTGGGGTTATTGGGGAACATCCATGGAGATTGGGAAATGTGGTTGAGCACATTTGGGAACTACTCATAAGTTGGTCTATTGTTTTCTCTTGTACACTTAGGTATGTAAATAAGTGGCAAATTCTCTTGCAATAAGTGGTATAGATAAAAATTCCTTGTTTATAAGGAACTATCTTTCCTAATGCATAGTACTTTTTTTCTACATCAATATTTATCTTAAAGGCAATTATCAAAAGAATGAAATCCACAATCAAACAAAGTACTTTAAAAGATTTGATTTTCATCTCCTATAAACAAGGTTAAAAGATGGGACTGGTTCAAGCCTGGGCATGGACCACAGGCCTTAGCTGCTGTCCATGCCCAGCTCCAGGACAGTTTGTTTAACATTCGTTTTTCCACATGGGGAACAGGAAAACCTATAATACACCAAGAACTTCTTTTATTCTTTACTTATCAAAAGAAAGAAAAAAATGTATAATACTTCCAAGTAATTCAAGAATGAGAATTCTTCATTTAAGGCCAACTTATTTCTTAGATTTCTTCTGGTTTCACTTACTCTCAGAACATACGCAGATTGTTTTCAACAGGTGAATTCATCAAGCATGAATGTATTATTGGAATCATCTTTTAAAGAAGTATTAACATACTAATGCATATTTTGCAGTACCTGGCAGGCCTTTTGCAGGGAAGCATGTGCTTGATCAGATGCATATACCACGAGTTTTGCAAGGGAATTCTTACCAACCCTCCTCAAGACCTTATCACGAGCAGCCAGTAATACAACTAGAACTGCTTCACTTGCTGTACCCTGAATCACCCCACCACCTTGCCCTGCAATATGATTTTCAACGGGAATTTACAACTATGGCTGATGAGGAAAACTATTAAAGCTTACAAAAAAATACGAACAAGTACCATAATTTTGAAAGAACTCAGTTTACTTTATGTTGCTAGAATTTATTAAAGGCCAAAGCCAGAAGGAAGAAAAGTAGGCCTAGGAGGTCTAGGAGACCTCCATTGGAAACAAGAAAGAGAAAAGAGAACAGAAAAGGGTAATCTCCCCTATACATTATGGAACTCCTATTGTCAGGATAATAATGTAAATACCCTTTATGTGTAGGGGTATACTTGTCCTTGTCCATGTAAAGTTTTTCTGATACAAATAAGAAGTTTGAAGACATGTGACCTAAGCATGCTCATTTCCTCTCTTCTCTCTCTTTTTGTCCTTCGCTTCTCTCTTGTAAACCCTAGAATCACTTTCAACTTGGTATCAAAGCTTGGTGATGTAAGAGGAACAATTAGAGATCGCGCAAAGGTGTGTGCTGACGTCAGCAGCTATACAGACATGCATCTGGATTTTTTGGTATTTTTGGAATTTTTTTTACGGGATCTTGATGAACTTTTGCTCGATCTTCTCTTCATTAGGTAGAAAATTAGTTTTCAAGTTTCCTCTGGTTTCTGATTTCTATGGGATTTCTTGGCGAGATTTGTAGCTTTCTTTTGTTCACCTACATAATGACCGACCAAGAGAAACAAGTCCCATCACATTTGGCTGCCTATTGAGTGTTCGAGAGCTAAATCTCCCCACAGAGATTACCGCCAGCCTCTTCTTTCTCTATTATTGTGCTTCTCTAGGGTTGTGAACCCTATCTGATCATCTTCAAGGTGTTTGAGGGTCTAGTGTGGGTACATGACCACTTTGTTAGGTGATTTACTATGATCGGTGTAGTTTTGATGATTTGGGAGATGGAACTCCCTCTCCAAGGTACCGCCAAGGACATTTGTGCCCTTTTCTGGGCTTGTTTTGGGTTGTAAACCCTAGTGGAGTTCCTTTTTTGATGATTGGAAGTTTGTTGTGTGTACAACTACCCCTTTTTATTGTGATTGGTTGATATTGGGTATCCATGTCGACCGGAGGAGGTACTGGTGGGTCTACAACGAGCTTGGAAGCTAACTCTAGGGGGTGCTGGGGGGTCCGTGGTGACTCAAGTAAGCTTTGACAACCCAGGTTTGCAGATTATCTCAATCAAATTAGATGGCAAGAATTATTTTGAGTGGTCTCAGGCAGCCAGAATGTATATCGGTGACCAAGGCAAGTTGGGGTACATCATCGGGCGAGTTGTCAAGCCCAAGTCTTCGGATGACCCATTGTTTGAGAAGTGGGAGACTAAGAATCTCATTGTCATGTCTCCTCAATTGCATGTAGCCTCATATCAGTCGGGGCTTCTTGTTCCTGCATACGGCCAAGGAGGTTTGGGACATGGCCTTTTAGACTTACTCTCAGCAGCAGAATTTGGCTAGGGCATTCCAGCTTCGTCAGAGTATCTCCCACCCTCATCAAAGCGACCAATCTCTCTCCGACTACTTTGCTATTCTTCGGAGTATGTGGGAAGAACTGGATTTCTATCATACTTTTCAGCCCACTTGTACTGAGGATGGACACAAGTACAAGAAGTTGGTTGAGGAGACACGGATCTTTGAGTTCTTAGCAGGGCTTAACTCTGAGTATGAGTTAGCTAGGATTCAGATCCTTAGTTGTGATTATCTCCCTTCACTCAGTCAGGTGTACTCTTATGTCCAGAGTGAGGAGAGCCGACGCAGTGCCATGGCACCATCACCAGTTCCAGATCGATATGCCCTTCTCTCTACGTTTGCTCCCCAACGCTTTCAGAAGGGTAGAGCGGAAATAAATTTCACGAAATTATCGAAATATTTCCATTTTCTACATTACCGAAAGGAAAGAATACATACATGAAAAGAATGTTAAGTTTCACGTAATATTTCCATTCATGTCGAAATATTTCGCGTGAACTGTAAATTTCGATCAATTGACAGTGTAAATATGTATTATTTCGGTCGAAATGTTTTAACATGAATGGAAACACTTCGATCAAAGGTAGGAAACATCCCATTTGAGCTCAATAGACCAATCCATTATAGATTTCTTGGTTCATGGATTGATCAAGAGGACGAATCAAATCCCGTTTTGGAGTTTTTTCAAATTTGGAATGTACGTAAGTATAAAATTTCTTAATATCGTTTCTTGCTACAAATAGATAGATTAGGTGTAAATGCATCAAATCTATGAATCGATGATGCATTTACAATGGATTTATGCACTAATTGAATATCGTTTAGGGTAAAAACCCCAATTTCATTGGTTTTTACCTTAAACATCTGTGATTGTGCATACATTAATTAGATGTTGCATAACTTAGCCCATTCTACAAGTTGGTTGGGTTAAATTTTTCTAAAAAAATATTTAAACATGCATCCAAAAAATTAAGTAAATTTTATAAGTTAATAGTAAATAGCTTTTCTAAAACTATACAAAGATTGGTTAATACCTTGATTTATGATTGTTTTATACTTAACAATTAAATAATAGCTATCTAATCGAATAATACATTAACCGACTATCAGATACCTGCCTCAACATATTACAGACCGCTATGGTCATTCATTTCCACACTACATATGGTTATATATTGTGGTTTGATAGCTTATGAGTATGTTTTTATGCTTGTTTTATCATTTCCCAAACTTTCCACAATATTTCCATCATTTCAGCACTATTTCCATCATTTCCATGAAAAATGTATTATTTCCACACTGGTCGAAATATTTCCATTTCCAGGGTGGTCGAAATAAACCTCGAAACCGAAATTTAGTTCCTTGCTCTCAGCCTTCTACTCCACCATCTACCCCATGTTCTGTTGAAAGGTTTTCTGATCGGGATCGGCCCAAGTGTGACTATTGCGGCCGCCGAGGGCATGTAAAGGAAACTATTGGGAGTTGCATGGTCGTCCCCCACGCCCCAACCGATCTGAGGTTGCTTGCTGCCCATAGTGCGAGTTTTGACACTTCCGTTGGTGCTCCTAGGACTCTAACAAATGGCCTTTACTGCCTATGATTATTCCAATTTCCGCTGCCTCTATTGTCCCAGTTCCACAGGCTGAGATAGACAACATTCGGCGATGTCTTGCTCAGTTAGAAGGTCCTTCTACCACATCTACCTCCTCCTTCGCTCAGTTAGGTATCGTAAACTCTGCTCATCATGTGTCTACCCCCTCATCCAGTTCCACTTGGATCATTGACTCAGGGGCCTCTGAGCACATGATGGGTATGTCTTCATTATTTTCTTCTTATGCTATTTGTTCCAACCAGGATAAGGTTGAGATTGTTGATGGTACCTTCTCCTATGTGTTTGGGAAAGGGAATGTCAATCTATCTTCCCATCTCTCCTTATCTTCTATTTTGCATGTAGCTAAATAGTTTCCAATCTCTTATCTGTTAGTGCCCTTACAAAACAGTTGAATTGCAGTATTATATTATTTCCTTCGTGTGTCTTTCAGGACCTGGATACAAGGAGGACGATTGAGACTAAATGTGAAGCTGATGGCTTATACCTCCTAAATGGACACATGTTGAGCCCACAGCACTGCAGTCTCATAGTAGTAGTCGACTCAGTCTAGAGTTTGTTTTATGTTGGCATGCCACCCTTTGTTTTGTTTCTTTTCCGTATTTGGAACTTTTATTTCAAGCTTTGTTTACTTGCGTTTGTATGTCTAAGCTACATTGTGAGGCATGTGAGCTTGCTAAACATTGTCGTTTCACTTATCTCTCGAGGCATAATAGGAGTTTATTTCCCTTTGATATTGTGCATTTTGATGTATGGGGACTTGCTCCGTTACTTCTGTTCTTAGATTTTGCTATTTTGTTACATTTGTTGATGATCACACGCAATATACATGGATCTACCTTATGGAAACCAAAGATGATGTGTATTCCATCTTTAAAGGTTTTCATACTATGATTCAGACTCAATTTGGTGCTCATATTAAGAATCTTCGATCTGACATGGTGGTGAGTATATGTATGGGTGTCTGTAGCATTATTTGGTTGAGTATGGGATTTGTCATCAAAACTCCAGCAGTTAGACACCTCAACAAAATAAGGTAGCTGAAAGAAAATGCACCATGTTCTTGAGGTATCTCGTTTCCTTCTCATTGGTTACAATATTCCTAAATCAAATTGCTTTGATGATGTTCTAACTGCTCCGTATTTCATTAATCGTGTACCTTCCCATGTCTTGCATTTTAAGACCCCTTATCAGTTGCTTGCACCCAATACCTCCTTGTTTGCAGTTCCTCTTCGTGTATTTAGTTGTGTATGTTTTTTCCATATCTTGGGTCCCAACTGTACCACCAAGGCTCTCAAGTGCATCTTATTTCGATATTCCTCCTCCCGCGAGGGGTAAGAGTGTTATCACCCCTTGTCTGGAAAGAGGTTTGTCTCCATGGATGTCACCATGAAGAAAGTATATTCTCAATCTTCTTAAGGACACAAGAAAGTTAGGGTCCAGGATGTGGACACCCTTATAGAGCAGAATCACAAGCTAGGAGATACTAGTGGTGAGTTACTGAAGGACGTTGAGAGACGTTGAGAGCTTTCAGCGACTAGTTGGCAGTTGATCTACCTCTCCTTGACTAGGCCGGACATTGCATATGCTGTCGGTGTGATTTGCCAGTATATGAACTCACCCAGAGAGATTCACTTGGAGGCAACACACAGGATTTTGAGGTATCTCAAATCTTCTCCTGGTAGGGGACTTCTCTTCAAGCAGAATAGTCGCATGAGAGTGGAATCCTATACAGACGCAAACTGGACAGGTGCCAAAGATGATAAGAGATCTACATCCGGGTATTGCACCTTGGTTGGGGGCAACCTTGTGACATGGAAAAGTGAAAAGCAGCCAGTTGTAGCTCGATCTAACGCAGAAGCTGAGTTCCATGCTATGGCTCATGGCTTGTGCGAGATGTTGTGGTTGAAGCTTTTAGTTGCAGAACTGGGATTCCATGTTATTGATTCATTAAGCTTGTATTCTGATAACAAGGTTACCATCAGTATAGCATATAATCCAGTTCAACATGATCGTGCAAAGCACATTGAACTGGACATACACTTCATACGAGAGAAGATTATGTCTGGAGAAGTTTGTATTCCATTTGTGAAGACTGAAGAGTAAGTAGCCGATGTATTCACAAAGGGAGTCCCTAACCATCAACGACATAAGTGTCTAAACAAGTTGGACATGATAGATATTTACGCACCAACTAGAGGGGGAGTATTGTCAAGGTGTACCTTTATGTGATAAGGTACCCATACATATTGTAAGGGCATTCTTGTCCATAATGTTTCTCATATATAATAAAGAGTAGGGAGTCATATGATAAACACATGCTCTCCAATTTTCCTCTCTTCTCTCTCCTCTCTTTCTCTCTTCTTCCTTACTTGAAACCCTAACCCTAAATTCAACTACATGATGGGCGGATGAGGACTTTCCTTTCTGTGGAAATGTAGTTGGACGACCAACTAACTCCCAACAACTCTGTTTCAGATGTCCCACTTTCCCACAATGCTCACATTTTGGCCGGGCCTTGTCATATGTACCTCCTCTGAGATCCCAACAATTTTTTCGTATGTGTCCAAATTTCCCACAATAGTGACAATGTCACATTTAGGCCTTTCCTTGTTTTCAAGACCTAGAAGGTATCTTCTAGGTTTTGCACTGTTGGATTGTTGTCTACCTCCTTGTTTATGGACTGCCATAGAGAAGCAGCTGGTCCATAATACTTCGGCGACTCTCCTCACTCTGAATGTAGGAGTAAACTGCATTCAAAGATGGAAGCTCATCTCTACTGAGGATTTGCACATGAGGCAACTCGAACTTTGAGTTCAAACCAGCTAGAAACTGGAAGATGCACCTGGTTTCGACTTGTTTCCTAAACTGCTCACCATCTTCAACACAGTGCCATTCCAAGGGTTGATAGTGATCTAATTCTTCCCACATGGCAAGGAGGGTAGCGAAGTAATCTACTAGCCTCTTCTCCCCCTGCTTCAGGTGAGAGAGACTTTGTTTTAACTAATAGACTCTTGACACATTTTTTATCTGTGAATAAGTCTTGGAGATGGAATCCCATATTTGTTTGGCAATCTATAAGAACAAAAATCCTCGACTGATGTGGGATTGCATAGAATGAAGTAACCAAGACATAACAGTGGAGTTTTTCACCTCCAAACGATCATAACTAGGGTCAGTCGAACTCGGTTGCTTTACTTTGCCAGTTAGGGATCCCATTTTCCCTTTTCCGCTAATAAACAATCTTGCAGATTGCGCCCATTCTAAATAGTTTGTGCCATCCAGCTTTATTGTGGTTATTTGAAGACTCGGGTTCTCACTTATGACACTATCGAGTGGCCCACTACTAACCACAGGAGAACTGGACGAGGCTTTTGTGCTCTCAGACATTGTAGACTACTACGATTCACCAATTGCACGATGAACAACACAAAACTGGAACCACTTACTTGAGAAGACTGTCACTGATCTTCCACACATTGATACCACGTTGACAACCACTTTACTCCAAAAGTTGAAGCTGTTAGAGGGAGGCATAACAATGTATATCAAAAGGTCCACGGGTCTAAGATAGGCGTAGTGCTGGTCACATAGCCAAACAACACCCCTCCTCAATACTTTCCCAGGGACTCGAACCTGTGACCTATTCGGACCTCCTGCTCTGATACCATGTTGATTTCTAAGGTTTGAAGAGAAGAGAAGAGAATAAAAGAAAAGAGGGAAAGGTGGAGTCATTATGGGCTGAGAGTCCCATACTACCCGCTTTTATACGAATAAGTTAGAGGCTAATTACAAACTAGACCTGTACTTTTACAGATATTAAAGAGACCTCCTGCATACAAGAAAACAGTAAACAGTAAAACATAACACAACTCCAACAGTTTAAACCAATTAAACTACCCTACACACTTTTGTTCACCAATATGCGAAGATACACTAAGTACTTACATAATCATGCTTAATGCTTAGATAAGCTCGAAATATGATTTTTAATGCAATAATACTACCTTTTATAACACATTTACGTATTGGAAAATTAACTTAACTGTGATACATATCAATACATCTGTTATGCATCCCACTAGTAAGCATAGTTTAAAGTACTGCACTTAACAATACGTATCATACAATATCAATTTTTCACCTTAGTGGTACGATACATAAGGGACGGATCAATACATATTGGAAATAATATAAATAATTAAGTAATTTCCGATATGTAGAAGTGTTGTAAAAGGTAGTATTAGTGTACTAAATATAATGTAAAAGTGTTGGATCATTGACATGGAAAAAATAGTTGCAGCTTCCCATATTCAGATTTATTCAAATAAATAATCTATGCTCTTACCCTTTGAAAGGAAATCTTCAGGTAGCTTCAGCATTTTAGCAAGCCAATCCAGCACAATCACTTCGAGTTCTGTTGCAGCAGGAGAAGTCACCCAACTGAAACCCACAATGTTAAGACCAGCACTGAGCATTTCTCCCAAGAATCCAGCAGTGCTGGAATTAGAAGGAAAATACGCAAAATAATCCGGGCTTTGCCAATGGGTTACCCCTGGTAATATCTTCGCCTGAACATCTGCAATCACAGAAAATTTTAGCCATCGAAACATGTTTTACATCTACAAACTTAAAAGTTTTGATGAAAGAAAAGTTGAAAACATATGATCTCCAAAAATTTGACAAAAATAGACTATTTAAACCAAACCCAAAAGGGATAAAAAAGAATAGCTATGAAATATTAGTTTTAAATGAATGAGAACCCAGTTGAGGAACTTCACCATCAAGAACATGTTGCAACAATTCGGGATGGTTGGGTGCAGAATCTGGTAAAAGTTGACGTAGATACCCAGGCTGCATAAAAAGCACATAATCAGAGAAGTGTGATAAAACTTTAACTAATAGCTCAAATACGGCTCCAAAGCATTTCATTTGAGGAGTTAAAAAGACCTATCATTGCACATGCTAATACAATTTAAAAAATAGGATTACAAGAGACATAAAACTAAAAACCATATTTGAAACTAAACAAAAAATAGAAAGCATGGGTGAATCATCTCTTGCATTTAATAGATCTCACTTCTCACCCCCATTGCACAAGCTAACTGCAAAAGGGCAGCAATGTAACAGATTAAAGAAAATGCCCAATCCAAAGTAAATTAAAAAATGCCAACAAATTTTTGGTAAATAGTATTGAAAATTCAGCAGGGGAGAGCCGTCTAGGCTTCTACATACAAAATTTGACCAGTTCAAAGTAACTGAAAGAAATCATACTCCAAGTTATTTCTTGTAATTGGGCATTTAATGATTCTCAATTTTGAACTATCAGAGAGGGAATTTTTATTATTTGGCCCTACATTTGATATCACTAGAAGTTTATCTCAGAAAGCATCACGAGTCACATGAAAATCTTCTAATTGGATCTCAGGTATCCAAGAACCATATGTATTGCAAGCACATACTAGATAGGAGAAGTATTTGTGAGTGATAAGGATGAAACTTTGCTCCCCGATACTGCTTTACATATATTTAACTAATCTTCCACGAAATAAGAATGTCTGACTTTTAATATCTTCCATGAAGTAAAAATGTCAGAATTCTCATTGTGTACATAAGATGAAGCTCAAAGCCAATGATTCAATTGAAAAGCATTCTGCACATTCTCTTAGAGAAGAAAAAATTAATCAATTATACAAAATTTGTCCAACTTCTCATTTCCTTCTGGTAGATATGAGAAATGATACCAACAGAGTATGATAGAACATACTTCATCGGCACATTTGGGTGAAATCACCAGTGAGGATTGGACTCCCAGTAAGTTAAGTCCAATGGATTTAGCAGGAATTGAACAGTGTACTCTAAGAAACTCAGTGAGTTTCAAGATAAGTAAAAAGGAAAAAAGCTGAGTCAATCATTGGCTTGGTCAATTTCTTATAAAATATACATTTCATAAAAATTCAGAACTTGGGCAGTATTTTAATTACTTGCCATCATTCTGAGAGAGAGAGAGAGAGGAATAGGGTAAACAGGTGTGAAGGAACCTCATTTCACTTCATTCAAATTTAATTTCATTTCGTATCTTTACTTTGTTTCAAAACAATTTATATCATAAAGCTTAAAAAAGAAGAAAAAAAATCTTTCAGGATCATTTTATATACTTTCCCTTTTTTAGCATAAAAATCAAAAGCCTTCTACTAACATACAAAAAACATCAACAAAACCACCAAGTTTCTGAAAAAGATCAACCAAATTGAACTAGGTCAAGAGAGGGACCGAATTCATTGTTGAATTCAATTTTCTAAATAATGCCTATAAGAGACGAGATTTCTCGATCCATCACTCAATTCAGAAAAGAGAAATCCCTATAAACAAACAATTCTTTATACACAGTTTTATTGACTAAGCGTTGATTATCAAATTGGTGTCTCTACGAATACAATACAATTGTAGATGGTTAAAGCGCCTACTCGACACCTATATTACAGACAACAAGGTGATCGAGACTCCACTTTATGAATTGAGCAATATGGTGAAATCATTTTCTTATACAAGTTGGAATAATAACCCGAATAATCGCGATAAATAAGCACGCAGTATAATCACATTGCAAAAGAAGAGTTAGAAAAACTTTATTCACATATGTAGATAAACAAGGCTTGAATTAAGATTTTTTTTTCCCCCATTTGTAAGTTTTCTGATAATTTGATCCAAATTTCCAAACTTTTAATTGGGTATCTCTATGATGTAATAAAATTATGTTTCATGATAAGAGAGTAATAATAAGGTATTGGATTGAACAGAGTACCTCGACTTGACTGAGCACAGGAAAGTTCTCTATGTTTTTGTAGTAGTCGGCAATGAAATCTACCATCTTATGAGCATTCTCTCTTAGTTGTTCTGCGTCCATGGGCTTCAAACCATTCTCCCTGAACAAGAAAAAACAGTAAACAATGTGTCAAACATTTGTTCTACGTAAATAAATGCAGCTCTCAGAGAATATCAAGAGATGGTCTTTTACATGTTTGGCGAAATGGGGGAGGATTTGGGATGGCACCAAAGACAGGAGAGGAACGGATAGTCGGATACACACACACAACCGGACGTCTCTCTCTTTGCTCCAGACTCCAGAATACGAGGGGCCAAAGATTCTCGAACTGGACAAAACGGACAAATCCAGAACGGCCAATTGAAGACCAGCAGATCGTGCGTCCGACATTTACCGGACCACAGATGAACAAGTGGCACTGGTGGACCTACTGATCAAAAATCAGCCTGATTTGTGATTTCTACTGTTTGGATTGGAATCTTTTTATGGGTTTATTTTTAACCGTGGGATTCGACCAGTATTTGGAGTACACACATCCAAAGGTTATAAACACTAATCGGACTGATATTTGGTATGTAGGTTCACCTAGGCATGGGTCAAACATTCATACGGTCAGTGGACTCTAGGAATGTGCCACGGGTTCATACTGACATCCATCATCAAATATATAGCGACGAGATATTGGCACCGGCGTTTTCTCAGTAAACCCATCCCTCCCTTTTCACTCATCACACCAATCGCCAAAAACAAAAACCTAAAGAAAAGAAAAGAATAAGAAGATGAAGGAGGAGGAGGAGGCCACGGCAGGTACCTCTCCCTCTAAAAATAACCAAAAAAATGAGAAGAAGAAGGAGGATGAAGAGGACGCCGCTATCAAGACCGCGGGTGCGTCCTCTCTCTCTCTCTAGTTTCGGGCTGCCGAGTGTGGAATGCCACACTCAGCCTCGGCAGAGGGAGAGAGAAAGAGAGAAGGGGGCGTACCTGCGGCGGCAACACCGCCGACAGCCTCCTCTTTCTTCTTCTTCTTCTTCTTTTCTTTTCTTTTTTTTTTTTTTTATGAGTGTGATGAGTAAACAAAGGGGGTTGAGATTTTTGGGTTTACTGAGCGAAAACGCGGGTGCCAATATCCCGGCTCAAGATATAGGGTGTGGTCGCAGTAAGCGAGACCACATGCTAAGGTGTGGTGGGTCCACGTGTTTCAGTGCCTCAACCAAGTGCGTCACGCAAATTAGGGTCATCCATCAACCCATTGGAAGGTGGGGCCCACATGATCTAATAGAATTTTATTTCCGGTGTGATGAGTAAACAAAGGGGGATTGGGATTTTTGGGTATACCAAGCGAAAACGCGGGTGCCAATATCCCGGCCCAAGATGTAGGGTGTGGTCGCAGTAACCAAGACCACATGCTAAGGTGTGGTGGGTCCACGTGTTTCAGTGACTCAACCAAGTGCGACTCGCAAATTAGGGTCATCCATCAACCCATTGGGAGGTGGGGCCTACGTGATCTGATAGAATTTTATTTCCACAAAAATGCTTTGGGCCCACCCCGTATGTATTGATTGACGAGTAAAACTTCTATCACAGCGTTCTGCTAGATGCTTCTGTCACAATGAAAATCACAGGCCATGCGGCACACTCTTAGTCGACGGTGACCGTATGGATGTTTGGCCAGTCCCTCAGTAGATCTCTAACCAAAAATCAGCCTGATTAGTGATTTACAACCTTTGGATCTTTGCACCCAAATAAAAGCTCAATATTGCTCAAATTCTTACCAATTAAAATCAACCCATGAAAATAACTTCAATCGAATCGCTTGGAAATCACTAATCAAGCTGACTTTTGGTTTAGAGGTCCACTGAGGGACTAGCCAAACATCCATACGGTCAGCATCCAATAAGAGTGTGCCACATGGCATGTGATTTTCATTGTGACAGAAACATCTGTCAGAACGTTGTGATAGAAGTTTTACTCTTGATTGACGACTGTATGAACTATGTGGCATACTCCCGATTTCTAGCTGTTGCCCTCTTAAGGGTTGGTTTTTAGCCTTAGGATCGCGCATTATTTGGGGTACTTAGAGCCAACGGCTAGAAATCATCAATCAAGCGGATTTTTTGTCTGTAGGTTCACCTAGGGATGAGCCAAACATCCATACCATAAGTGGACCTTTTGAATCCGATGGTCCGTGGCTCAACATCACAGCTTTTATTTAGGTAGTTAAATGCAGCCTTCGCTCAAAATGACATGTGGTCCACTGTTTTGCCCACCCCTTGATGGAAGTACCCACTAAAAGGGCAGCTCTAAGTGCGCCCATGTCTTTAAGCTGGGTACCCACATTTTTTTGATAAAAATGCCCCCATATTGTTTAGGCACCCACTCATTCTTTTTCTTCTCTCTCTCCCCCTTTCTCTCTCTTCTCTCCACCGCACTGTCTACTCTCCCTCTCCACCACACTCTTCTCTCCCTCTCTCTCGATTAAAAATAATTATCCCCATGTTGGTCATGAATTGCCGACATGACCTTGATAGAAGTACCCTTTAAAAGGGCCCTCTTCGTGCGTGTACGTCTTTAAGCTGGGCACCCACATTTTTTTGGACAAAATGCCCCCATTTTGTTTAGGCACCCACCCCCACCCCCTTCTCCATCTTCTCCCTCTCCCACTTTATCTTTCTCTCTCCACCGCACTCTTCTCAATTTCTCTCACTCTCTCTCTCTATCAATTAAAAAAAATTCTCCCCATGTTGGCCATGAATTGCCGACATGACCTTGGGTACATTGGTACTTCAGGGCCAACATGCAATCTATATTTATATATCTATACTATAGCGGAGAAGTGGGCAACGTCCCTCTCTCTCCTCCACATCAAGTTGACGTGGCACTCTCTCATGCAGAGTGCCATGTCATCGACACCGAATTTTTTATCATTTATTCTTCCTTCCTGCATTAATACAATTAACGACTATATCAAATTTGAATTGGTTACATTAAGTGTATATTATTCCAAAACCCTTACATACTATCCGAAACGTCTATTTCCTTTCTTAAAACGTCTATTTGGTTTCTTAAAACGTCTTTCATTCTTAAAATGTCTCTTTGTTTTCTTAAAACTTTCTAAAACTCTCTTTAAAATTTCTTTACACTTTCCTAAAATGTCTATTTGGTTTCTTAAAACGTCTTTCATTCTTAAAATGTTTATTTATTTTCTTAAAACTTTCTAAAACTCTTCTTAAAACGTCTTTATGCTTTCCTAAAATGTCGATCTATGCTTTTTTACCTAAAACTTTTTAAAATGTCTTTGCTTTCTTTATAAAATCTCTCATTTCATTGTTTAATGGCTAAAACGTCTCCTAGCAAAAGATGCAGGAGCAAAAAATTTCTTTACATTGATGTGGGCTAATCAACTTATTGACCATATATTTTTTTTTGCCTCATTGTATATTTTTTTTATTTTTTAGATTATTTTTTCATTATTTTTTTTCTTTTTCTATTTAATTAGAAAAAAATTGTACATCGATGAAGAAAACATCAGTGATCTTTTATACAACTCTTACAAAAATTGCAGGTATGTCTCTTCCACTTCTCATTTGAATTTCTATTTTTTATCTATATTCTATATGTATATAACATATTGAAAATAGCCTGATGAATCGACGCAAATCTGTTATTCTTAACAGCAATTGTCGAGTTCTTTAGCACCTGCTTGGACTGACAGAGCTTTGTAGGCAACAAATGAAGATAGAATAATATGATCGGTTGATCCTTTGTAACATGATCACTTATCAGAATTTCAGAAGTGCGGGTGAATATATTTTTTGAAGACTCGGAGCTTTAAGAAGTTGCACAAAAAGCAAAAGAAAAAGAAATTGAGACAAATTTTGCTCCCGACTACAAGGAACACTCTTAAGAATGAATGGACGTATGAATGTGGATAAAAAAATATTATTATTTTTTTTTAGATCAATTTGATGTATATGGCCGTATTAGTTAAGAATTATAATGTAAAATTGTAAACTAATAAGGATGTCTTGCTTATTGTATATTATTGTAATTTTTTTTTTTTTATCTTAAAGATCTTATTTATGAAGTCGCCAATAACACGTTTTAGTCTTACGTAATTATATTACCGTTTTAAAAGACGTGGTAACATAAGTATTCTAGATATTTTTTGGAGATTTTTTTACTAAATATATTTAGAGAATAGTGTTAAATTTGTAGGTATTTTTTATATGCAGGGGGTCCAATTATATTTTCCTTTTAATTTTTATTTAGTCATAATGAGAGTTTTTGTTTTTTATTTTTTTTTATAAATTTCTTTGTTTATAAAGAAATGCCTTTTAATTTCTTACCCCGTGCTTTAGCACGGGCCATCAAGTTGACGTCTATTTTGTTTCTTAAAGCGTCTTTCATTTTTAAAATGTCTCTTTATTTTCTTAAAACTTCCTAAAACTCTCCTTAAAACATCTCTACGTTTTCCTAAAATGTCGATCTATGCTTTTTTTACCTAAAACTTTTTAAAATGTCTCTGTTTTTCTTATAAAATCTCTCCCTCCATTGTCCAATGGCTGAAACGTCTCCTAGCAAAAGACGCAGGAGCAAAAAATTTCTCTACATTGATGCGGGCTAATCAACTTATTGACCATATATTTTTTTGCCTCATTGTATATTTTTTCTCCTTTTTAGATTATTTTTTTTCTTTTTATGTTTAATTAGACAAAAATTGTACATGGACGGAGAAAACATCAGTGATCTTTACAAAACTCTCCACAAAAATTGCAGGCATGTCTCCTCCAATTCTCCTTTGAATTTCTATTTTTTTTTATTTTTTTTCAGATTAATAAGAGTTTATTTAGATCAATTTTTTTTCATCTACTTAAAATAAATAAATATCTAATTTTATATGTATATAACAAATTGAAAATAGCCTGATGAATCGATGCAAATTGGTTATTCTTAATAGCAATTGCCGAGTTCTTTAGCACCCGCTTGGACTGATAGAGCTTGGTAGGCGACAAATGAAGATAGAATAATGTGATCAGCTGATCCTTTATAGCATGATCACTTATCAGAATTTCAGAAGTGCGGGTGAATATATTTTTTGAAGACTCAGAACTTTGAGAAGTCGTACATCAAGCCAAAGAAAAAGAAATTGAGACAATTTTTGCTCTCGGCTACGAGGAACACTCTAAAGAATGAATGGACGTATGAATGTGGATAAAAAAAGATTGTTTTTTTTTTTTTTTAAGATCAATTTGATGTATATGACCGTATTAGTTAAGAATTATAATGTAAAATTGTAAACTAATAAGGTTGTCTCGCTTATTGTATATTATTGTAGTTTTTTTATTTTTTTATCTTAAAGATCTTATTTATGAAGTCGTCAATAATACATTTTAGTCTTAAGTAATTATATTACCGTTTTAAAGGACGTAGTAACATAATTATTCTAGATATTTTTTGGAGATTTTTTTACTAAATATATTTAGAGCATAGTGTTAAATTTGTAGGTATTTTTTATATGCAAGGGGTCTAATTATATTTTTCTTTTAATTTTTATATAGTTATAATGAAAGTTTTTATTTTTTATTTTTTTTATAAATTTCTTTGTTTATGAAGAAATTCATTTTAATTTCTTACCCCGTGCTTTAGCACGGGCCAATAACACTAGTTTTTTTTTAAAGGAGAGAAAGACTGAGACGAATAGGGAGATAGAGAGATATAGGGAGAGAGAAAGAGAGAGTGTGTGGTAGGGAGAGAGAAGACGAATGAGAAGGGGTGGGTGCCCAAACTGGAGGGGGCTTTTTTGTTAAAAAAATGTCTAAAATGTAGGCTGTGTTTGGTTCGCTGGAAGTGATTTTCCAAGAAGTGAATTTTGCAAGAAGTTCAACTTCCTGGAAACCCACTTCCTAGAATCTGTTGTCTTGCTGTTTGGTTGATCTGGAAAATTAAAGATTTTGATAAATTGGGGGAATTAAAATTAGGGTGAAGGTGGGTTTCGAACCTGAACCCAGGTTTGTAATATCCTGATATTTTGCACTAAGATTGTCAATGCTCACATTCCAAAAGTATGATCACAAAAATGTGTCACAACAATCCAGTTCATTCAAATCTCAACTCCTTATCAATAGATGTTAGGGTCGTATTGCAACAAGGTATACCTGAGATCTTTTCAAATGCGGAAGTGGCATTTTTGGTAGTCACCGCTACCATCTGGACCCACAAACTATAAAATATGGGCCTGTCGAATCATCAAACAAGACCTGGCCCATACCCAATCAGATAAGTAATCGAGCCTTTAAAATCAGGCACAGGCCTTCCCATGGGCTGAGTTTCTTCTACCAAGCTCGGCCCATAGCTCGCTACGCCTTGAAGCCCGACAAGATGGCTTGGTCCATTTGCAACCCTAGTCAAACCAGGTGATTGACGGCAGCCAACCGCTCGGCCAAGTGTGCAAAGTGCCGATGAAGATTTTGACATTGATAATTATAATGGCCGTTGGATTGCTTCCCTAAAACCCGGCACTCCATTCAATTAAAATCCCCCAAAGCAAACAAAAAGGCTCTTTGTAAAAAAAAAAAAAAAACCAAGGTTCTCCTCTTCATCTCACTATTCTTAAAAAACTCTCAACGAATCTTTGTGTACTTTTTGCTAATTTCAAATTTGTGTTTTCCCTTATCAATGTATTCTTAAAGACCACCAAACTTTATCTTGAACTAAACAGGAAACAACAATGCTAAACATTTTCGTTTAGTCAGGGCAATTGCCTTAACACCTCTCAATTTTGAACTTTTTTTTTTATTATATATGACACCACTACGAAGAGAAAAAGAAAGAAAAGCCATGACATAACACTCTTATTCCTGTAATATCCTCATGAACAAATTACAAGCCACATTTTTTCAAGAAGCATTTAACTCTATAGAGCTTTCCATACGACAAGTCAATGCATTTATCCACAGTTCTGAAGTATTTTCGTCGCCAGTCGTGACTGAAAAATAGAGGAGCGATGACAAGCCAAAATCCCAGGACATATGAGACTGCAATGCATGAGTAGAAAAAGAAAGGACTATCTACAATTCTAGATTGTTCTTCTCCTTCTTCATTGTTTGGAGGCTCTAATGAGACAATAGGTGTGCAATTTCTTTCCAATGGTTGTCCACAAAGACTTGGATTGCCCATATAGCTATTCTCATTGAATGTAGAAAATTGTGGCCCAGATGGGATCTTTCCTGAGAGATTATTGTAAGCAACGCTGAAAGTAGAAAGAGCATAAAGTTGAGCTATTTCCTGAGGGATAATCCCAGTCAGCTTGTTGTGAGAAAGATCCAAGCTCTCCAAACTTTTCAAGTTTTGGAATGATTTAGGAAAAGAACCCACTAGAGCATTGTTGGATAAATTCAACGAATGAAGCATTCTCAAATCTCCCAGTTCATTTGGAATATTACCCATCAATTGATTTGAAGACATGTCTATTCCAGTCATCAAGTAAAGGGGATAACCCTTAAAAGAGTATCCTCTACCTTTTGTGGTGAAATCAACTGTGACTCTACCATCATCAAAATATTGGTTGTATTCTGTGGCCAAATAGTATGTAAGATGCATTGAAGAGGTTTCGTAAGTTTCAGAATTGTTCTTCCAAAAGGAAATGTTGTTAAGACAAGAAGGGATGTGTCCTGTAAGTGAGTTACTAGAGAGATCTAGATATTGCAATTTTTGCATTTGACAGAGCTGATTTGGGATGTCTCCTTCAAAATGATTCCCCCCCAAGAGTAGAGCTCCCAAACTAGACCAACTTGTTATCCAACTGGGAATGATTCCTAACAAATTGTTATTGCTAATGTCTAGGAACTTCAAATCGAGACTGTTTGATAAACTAGATGGGATCACTCCGGTTAAACCGTTGTTGTCAAGTTGCAAACACTGCAAAGATGACATACTGAAATTTACTGGAAGAATTTCCCCATGCAAGTTATTGTACGACAAGCTCAAGTATTTTAGAGATGTTACACTTAGGTTATGCGGTATTTCTCCAGTCAAGTTATTGTACGAAAGGTCTAATATCCATAGTGATGTGACTTGACCAAAGGACTGGGGAATGCTACCTTGCAAATCATTAGCAGACATGTTGAAAATATACAAACTAGGGAAAAGAACACTGATGTTTGTGGGAAGTGGCCCATGAATTTGATTATCAGAGATATCAATAACACAGAGGTTGGAAGACATGCTTGGGTGTGGTTGAGGAAATGCACCTGATAATTTGTTGCTCTCCAAATGAATGGTCTGTAAAGTACTACTGTTTAACGACCAAATTGGGATGCTTCCTACAAGTGAGTTGTGGGACAGATCTACACTCATTAAAGGGTAAAAGGAGGACATGAAGCTAGGGATCTGACTACCACTATGCTTGTTCAAGTTGCAATTTGCCAAATGCAAGGATCTTAGCTGCAAAGATGGAACCCAACTTGGAGACTCCGTTTCAACCTCTAATCCGTAGTTGTTCGAGAGGCCAAGAGCAGAAAGTTTAGAGAGATTGGCCAAAATGGAAAGTGAGAGCATGCCTTCAAACTGATTGTTTGAGAGGTCAAGAACAGAAAGGTTAGAGAGATTGGCAAAAATGGAAAGTGAAAGCATGCCTTCAAACTGATTATTTGAGACATCAATTTCCTTAATCCTAGTTAAGTTGCTAAAAGGAACTGAAGAAACACTTCCTTGGAGTTGATTATCAAACAGGTAAAGAATCTCAAGGGAATGCAGATCACCCAAACAATGAGGAATCTTTCCATGGAAACGATTCTTCGATAGATCAAGAGTCTTAAGGGAATGCATGTTACAGAAACAAGGGTGGATGTTACTCTCAAGTGAGTTGCCACGTAGATTCAATTCCTTTAATTGCTTCAATTTGCAAAAAGCTGCAAAACAGTAGACTTAAGTTAGTGATTGCTAAGGATGTACAAGTCAACTATTAAGTACTTGTTGTAAAACCCCATACTCTATTCGATCCTTCAAAAAGAGTAAAATAAGAGCTATACGTGGCATACTCTTAGTGGACACTGACCGTATGGATGTTTGGGCAGTCCCTCAGCGGACCTATAAACCAAAAATCAGCCAGATTAGTGATTTACAACCTCTGGATCTTTGCACCCAAAAAATGCTCAATAATGCTCAAATGCCTACCATTAAAATCAACCCATGAAAATAACTTCAATCGAATCGCTTAGAAATCACTAATCAGGCTGATGTTTGGTTTAAGTCCACCGAGGGACTAGCCAAACATCCATACGGTCATCCTCCACTAAGAGTGTGCCACGTGGCTTGTATTGTGCGTTGTGACAGAAGTTTTACTCCTTCAAGAAAGCATAAACTTATCATCTAGTCCATAATATAACAATAATAATGGGTACCTTGGGGGTTAATCCATCCGGCGACGTTATTCCCAACGAAAGCTAAATATTGCAATTCCTTGAAAACAGCAAATAAACTAACATTGGGATGCCAGTTGCCCAACTCAGGGTCCCTGTAGCCGAAAGTGAGAACTCACACGCGATGTAACATCGTTGCATCCGACATTTAACCAATTGCTGCAACAATCCTCTCCATCCCACCCCAACTCCGCGGTGCCGTTTGGACCGTAGCATGATCTCGCTAGTTCTTGAAGAACTATCCTTTCTTCTTTCAAACACCCTTCGCACCCATCGAGAAAATAACCAAGACTCACAAACACCAACAACAACAAGAACCAGGCAACTCTGTGGACACCTAAACTCCCCTTCATACTAAAAGGTTGAGAGAGTTCTTCAAAAGCTTATGCTATGATTCTTTCTTACCAGTTACCATCCTCTTTATAGTCGATTTTTATAAGAAATTGTTAATTGCAGCGTGTTGACCGGGGTGTCCACAGTTTTTAATTATTAATTTGAAAACCATTCAACGCGTTTTTGAACGCATTAGCGATGGTCCCCTTGATCATGGACTTCAATAACTCCCTAGTCCACCACCAACTACCGAATCCTGACCAGGCAATCCATTGATGTTGATGGGGTGTGCCCCTGAAAAATTAACACTGACCCCACCCAAGTTGATGGGGTGTGCCCACTTGGATCTGAGTCAGTCTATGATACAAATTCTGTATCAAAATTTTGAAGGTTCATGGACTTCAATAACTCCCTAGCCCACCACCCCACTACCGAATTCCGACCAGTCAATCCTTTGAGGTTGATGGGGTGGGGGGTGTATCCAAAAAAATTATGACTGACCCAGACTATGATACAAATTCTGCATCAAAATTTTGAAAGAGAAGTCCCTCAAATTGTCACTTAGTACACTCTTTCGGACCCACTGGCTAGACAACTGTTTGGTCGACACCTTGGTGGACCTACACACCAAAAATCAGCATGATTGGTGATTTCTAGTAGTTGGATTCTAGCCTTCTTTATTTTTTTCATTTGGACTTCATGAACAAGGCAGGTTGGTTCCAAGCCCATGATTAAAAAAAAGTGCTTAAATGCAACGGCTATAAATCACCAATCACACTTATTTTTTGGTGTGTAGGGCCAAGATGTGGGCCAAACGTTCTTCGGTCAGTGGGCTTGAAAAATATGCAGACCTAAGTGTAGGTCCACCAAGGTGTGTGCCCAAAAAATAGCTCAAATGCAACAGCTAGAAATTATCCCATTAAAATGCTCGTGTCCAATGGTTAGAAATCACCAATCAACCTGATTATTTGTGTGTATGTCCACCAAGAGGTGAGGCAAACATACATGCATCAAAGGACCGGAAAGAGTGTACCATGTGGCATTTTGTTAGAGGGAAGACCAGGGAGAGCAAAAAATTCGGTGACAACGATTCCTCATGGGGAAGGGATATTGCCAAGGACCTTGCAAGACAGTGACGCTCAAGTCAGTAATTGGTGGAGGTTTTGTACCCAACAAGGGTCAGGGGGACAACCATTTTGGCGGACCCACATAGAAGATGGATCAATGGCTGATTTTTGGTGAGGATAATATTCTTGCCATAGATCACCCCAACTAAAAATAAGCCCATTTTGAAATTTCTAACACGATCAAACGTGGTTTTCAAGTTCAACGAAAAAATAGATGGTCCATAATTATTCAAATTCTAAACCAGTCTTCGAATATCGGAATGATTTGAATTTTTGTGAGGATGATCTCCTCACCAAAAATCAACCATTGATTCATCCTCTATGTGTGTCCTCCAAATGGTTGTCAAAAATGGTTTCCCCGATCCCTTGTAACAAATCTCGAGATTCCAACCTATGTTTTAAAACTTAGAACTTGGACTCGACACGGAAGTCCATTGGGTCGAATACCTTGAGGACTCGGGAGTCGATTCGGCAAGTCATTAAATTAATTATTAAATATTTAAATACATAAAAATTAATATTTTTTGAAAAAATTGAAAAATTATAAAATATAGTAAAAAAGTTTAGAAATTAAATAAAAAATATTTAATTTTGAGTCAACTTGGCCTTTAAACGGTTCAATCGACAAAGTTTCAAGTTTTTTTTCTTTTTTTGTAGTAAAAAAATTTATTGGGTCTTCTGGGAAGAAAAAATATGCCGAAGACTCTATGCCTGACTTATAGACGGGGGGCTGCGCAGCAATCACGGAGTTCATGTCACATCCATTGGACTTGAGACCATTCGGACTTCCGAGAACCATTGATCCTATGAATGTTTGGCCCAATCACCAGGGAGTAAAACTTCTATCACACGAAATTGTAAATCACACAATCACAAGCCAATGAGTTCTCGGCACGTATACAAGTGCTGTGCAACGTCCCATACGCTTTTGCTTTTTAGGTGTACGTGCCGAGAACTCATTGGCTGTGTTTGTGTGATTTGCAATCCGATTGTGACAGAAGTTTTACTCATCACTAGGTGGACGATGGGTACCAAAAATTAGCAGGTCCAGTCTGGTAAGTAATCGAGCCATCAAATCATGCCCTATCCATGGGTAAATCTCTTAGCCCAAGCTCGGCCCATAGCTGACTAGGCCTTGAAGCCCAATGGGATGGCCTGGTCCATTTGTAACTCTAGGCACAGAGTTGCTGACCACAATGGTTAGCAACTTTGCTGACCGCTAACAATATGAACTATGTGGTACGCTCCAGGTCCAGTCTGGTAATTAGTAATCGAGACTTTAAAATTAAGCCCATGCCCTATCCATGGGCTAAATTTCTCCGCCCATACCTTACTATGGCCTAGTCCACTTGTAACCCTAGTCACAAAATTGCTGATCACGCTGGTCAGAAACTTTGCTGACCGCTCACAATATGAACTACGTGGCACGCTTTTAAAGGGCTGACCATATGGATGGTTGACCAATGACTAGGTGGACCTCCATACCAAAAATCAGCCTGATTAGTGATTTCAAACCATTGGATATTCATTGATTCGCTGTCAAGTCCGAGGAAATCAGATTGAGATATATTCAAAGTGTGGGAGCATGGGTTCTGTTTGGTGTATTTTCGATGACAATTCTTGTAATATGGATGCAACGTCATGGAATTCAGATTGCTGGATATGGATGAGTGAGACGGATCTGTCCCGAGAATCTGCTGATATACCTATAAACGTCTTGGAGACAATATATCTTTGTGATATATTCGATCTATTCGATTATGATAATCGATATCGCAAATCAATAGTGAATGCATGCAAAACCAAACTACCATATCTAGTAATTTGAATTAAGTTACTAGTTTAATCGTTAAATTTAAAATACATATTCAATCGCCGCTTTCTAGGTATCCAATAAATTGGAAAGACAAACTTTCACTTAAGAGTATGCGTTCTTTGAGATGTTGGTGTATCTGTCAATCCATAACGTTTTGTATGTCTAAATCAATGATTGCATGTAGAAGAAGTTTCGTGAAGTTGTAGAAATCAGACTATGTGAAAATCCTCACACATACACACACATATTAGTGCCCTGCTTGGTTCGCTACACTCGGTGCATTTTGCATTGTAGTGCAAATGTAGTGACTTACGATGCGATTACTTACAACTGTTTGGTTCATGCCCTGTAAATAAATGCAAATGAAGTTTAACTGATTGGTTGGTAGTGCATCTCAAAATAATGTAATGGATTATTTAATTTTTTATTTTAAAAAAATGCACAATAATATTATTATTGTTATCATTTTTTTATTTATTATTATTATTATTATTTTTTGGAGGGGAAAACTTGGGTTAGATGGCACCAACCATCTCAAAAAATAGAAAACTAAAATAAAATTAAAAATAAAAAATAAAAAATTAAAAATTCACAGTTATTATTAATATTATTATTAATGATTTTTGGAAGGAAAAATGTTGAGCTAATACAATGCACCCACTTGCATCAGTTTTTGGGCTGCAATTGCTTGCATCTAGTTTTTTAAGGAGTTTGCAAGGGCTTGGAACCCATTTGCACGGCAGTTCATTTGCCGCCTCCAACCAATCACTTGCAATCCCAAAATTGTGGCAAGTGAGTGCATTGCACTCAATTTGCTGGGAACCAAGCAGCCCCCGTCTCATATCGTTTTTTCCTATAACGGAAAAAAAAATGCTCAGGGGCAAAAATGACCATTTTTTCACAGTTTATTTCCAGAAAATAATGGTCATTATTTTCGTTATAATGGAAATATAACGGCCATTATTTTCTGGGTGTTTTAACGGTATGTAATGTAACGGTGTAAGTCCGAATCTATTATAACGACCTTCTTTAAACCTTGGCTACTACTACCCTATCTTTTAAAACTTGCCGAGTCGACACGGGACTCGGCTAAGTCGACTTGGCATGCAAACTCGGATTTGCATGCCTCGCCAAGTTGACTTGGAAACTCGGCCGAGTCTTTGCCGAGTCGACTCAAAATTAAATTTTTTTCTGTACTTTATAATTTTTCTCAATTTATTTTAAAATTTTAATTTTTATATATTTAAATGGGTCGGGCTCCATTGACAGAGTTTAAATGATAGGATTCTGTACAGGGACACAATATAAGCCACGGGGCACTCTTAGAGGAATCTGACCGTATGGATGTTTGTCCAATCCCTTGGTGGACCTACAAACCAAAAATCAGCCTAATTAGTGATTTATAGGCTTTGGATTGGACTTATTTTCATGGGCTGATCTCAACTGTGGGAATTTGAGCAGTATTTGAGGTACAAAGATCCAATGCCTATAAATCACTAATCAGGCTGATTTTTGGTTTGTAGGCCCACCAAGGGATTGGACAAGCATCCATACGGTCAGATTCCTCTAAGAGTGTGCCACGTGGCTTATATTGTGTCAATGTACAGAATCCTGTCATTTAAACTCTGTCAACGGAGCCCGACCCTATTTAAATATTTAATAATTAATTTAATGACTTGCCGGGTCTTTGAGGTGACTCGACTCAATGGACTTCCGAGTCGAATATGAGTTTCGAGTTTTATAACATAGCTACTATGGCTTCTTAGATTGAAACGAGTGTTGCTAACCATATTTTCTTCAAGTCATTTCAGATCAATTGACGTTCTAAACCCACTTTTCACTCCTCTCCCATGGCCAGATTTACATACTAGGACACCATTGGGTTTTTCCATTCTGGTTACTAGGGGGACACCACGTGTGATACACGTGCACCTTACCTGTGGCAGCACCTTACACATGGTACACATTTAGAGGTCACTGACTGTATACATGTTTTGCTCATCTCTAGGCGATACAAAAATTAATCCTTAACAATTTCTATCAATTGGATTAGAATTTTTTTCATGTTTTATTTTTAACCATAGATTTTCAGCATTACTATTTATCAGCTCAGGTCAATGGAAAAAAAATAGTTTTTTTTCTTTTTTAATCGTTGAATGAACCGCAGGGCGATGTACGCTTGCACGGTGACGTGTTCTTTGACACCAAAAGGATTGAAATGTCCCTATCATGTAAATAAATTAAAGAAAAAAGAATAAAAAATATGAGCATTTGTGGATTTTGGGATTTAGCATGAGTCACACAAGAAGGGCCTTCGTGCGTTAATAAGTAGATTAGATTAGATTTATTTAGGTAATTGAAACCACAACCTTGAGGTTGAGATACATAACACCATCTAACTGAAGTGAGACTTGCTCCATCCATTGGTGCGGCATATAGAAACAGATGCGAGAGGAAATGCATCAGTTTAGAACAATTGTAGCTGTAATAATCTTGATATGAGAAAAAGTGGAAAATGCGGTATTTTTGTGTGAAATAGGTTACCTTATTGCTGCACTCCAATGATTCTCCTAGTGTGTTCATCCCAAAATAAGAAGGCTACACTTGATGTAAATTCCTGTGTAGACTCCCATTCTTCATGAGTGTCGTTATTTTCGTTATAACAGTCGTATTTCCGTTATTTTTCTATTATAGCGAAAATAACTGCCGTTATCTTTTGGAAAATTTTGTTATTTTATATTCCATTTTTTGAAATTTTGAATTTCAGCACCATTTTTTCCATTATTTACCGTTTTTGTCCTTGAGAGTTAGAATTCTTCATAAAGGCCGCTGTAACAGAAAAAACGGTAACGCTCCAGTCCCTTATACCATTATAAGGGCCCCTTTTAAACCTTGTGACAAACTTTGAGTAACTGAGATACTCTGTATAACAAAACATAGTGGTTATCTCCCCATTTATACCCCATTTTATTTGCTTCAACAAAGAAGGGCAGAGATATTATTCCTCGAATGGATGGTGAATCTTAGCCACATTTTGGTAAATGCTTACTGCTGCACTCCAATGATTCTCCTGGCGTGTGTTAGAAAAATAGACAATAAAGTAAGAGTTGTATAACCGATACCGAATCGATGACAAAATGTTGAAAATACGAAGACGATAAAACAGTGAATCTGAATCAAGGCTTAGAGGCGCATAAACGTTTCTTGAAGATAGTCGAAGCCTCCCAAAATGTGCAAGAGATAAACGGCATCCCTATCTTCAGGATTTAACCAAGCAGTACCCTTCAAAGTCTTTTCTAATGCTTGTACAGCACACGAAGACCCGAGAACGTAATCTCTTTTATCGAATGCCCAAATAAGAAATCAAAAGTCAAGAAAATAAGAACTTTGATCTCAAACCAAGAAAAGAAAAGCTTTGATCTTGGAAAGAACTACTTAAGCTCTTCAAATACTAATCCCCAAGTGCGTATTCGTTTTGGCACTTTGGGGGCTTTATATAAACCTCCAAAGGTTAGCAAATGTGTTACCTTACTTCAACAAGTAAATCCCACGTGAAAACTCAAAAGACATTTCAAATACATGAATCCAATTAATTAAAAGATAATGTCAAAAGCGCATGTACATTAAAAGTGTGTGAATACAAACTAACTTCAACAAATTTGTTTCAAATGTGCTTATATGTTAAAAGTGTATGAAAATAAATTCAACAAATTATTTCAGATGTACATGTACATTAAACAATGAATTACCAAAACATTAAAACGTTATATCATTAAATATTTGTTTTTTTTTTTGTTTTAATAAAACATTCCAACAGTGTGTTCATCCCAAAATAAGAAAAATAAGAAGGCTACACTTGATGTAAATTCCTGCATAGAATCCATGCTTCATAAGTGCCGTTAGTTTTTGTTATAACCACCATTATTTCCGTCATTTCTCCATTATAGCGCAAATAATGGCCATTATTTTTTGAAATTTTTTGTTATTTCCCTTATTTTCCGTTATGTTCCATTTTTCAAAAAATTTTAAATTTTGAAATTTGAATTTCAACACCATTTTTCCGTTATTTACCGTCTTTGTCCCTGAGTGTTACAATTCTTTATAAAGGCCGCTATAACAGAAAAACGGTAACGTCCCAGTCTCTTATAACATTATAACGGCCCCTTTTAAACCTTGTGACAAACTTTGAGTAACCGAGATAATTTGTATAGCAAAACACAGTGGTTATCTCTCCACTCTCTTATCGGCTTCAAGAAGGGCAGAGATCTTATTCGTCAAATGGATGGTGGATCTCAGCTACTCACACCCGATTTTAGCAAATGCTTTGTCGGGGAATGCCAGTATTTAACAATGGCCGCTATAACATTCATGTTAATGGATTGGGTCAAGCTGGTGATTCAATCCGACTAAACGGGGTTGGTTAAAAATGACCGTACCGTTAAAACATTGCTATCAGGGATAGGTTCCAGATGCCAAGTGGAGCACACTATCAGCCCATTGAGACAATGGGTGGTTGGCTTACCTCTTGGAAGTCCAATATATACCAAAAATAAGCTTAATTGGTGATTCGTGAAGTTAGATTTGAGCACCAAAGAAAAGCTCAAATCCGACTTAGGACCATGGCTTAAAAAATGACCGTTGTAATGGTCGTTATAATTGATTCGGACCTCCTCCGTTACGTTCTCTACCGTTAAAATGCCCAGAAAATAATGGCCGCCGTTATTTTCTGAAAATTTTCATGAAAAAAGGCCATTATCTCCGTTTTTTCCTTTTTTGAAAATTTGAAATTTCAAAATTTGAATTCCAGTGCCATTTTTACTGTTATTTTTCAATTTTACCCCTGAGCGTTAAAATTCATTATAACAGAAAAATCGGTAACGCCCCCAGTCCGTTATACCGTTATAACGGCCTCTTTTAAACCTTTGCTTTAAGACTATTACAACGAGAGAATGTTTTTTGCTTTGCGGGAGGACTTCAAAGTTTGAGGTCTCATCCCTCCAGAATGCCACGTGGATATATTTAAGCCTACTTTTGTTGGGCGGATCTACTGAGAGGTGAACCAATAATCAAAGTTTGGTGGACCCGAAAGAGTGTGCCACGTGGTATGCATAATAAAGAGAAAAAAATTGAGGGCCCCTACTATTGAAAGGACAAAGTTGCACCTGTTCTAGCATGAGAGTAAATTATTAGTGTGACGAATGGTGCACCCTATTTTCTCTCCAAAGAACTCTTGTCTTGCGATCTAGCCTATGAAGGCTTTAGCCCTGGGTTTTGTGGTTGCAGGGGAGGGAAAATGAGTCAACGAGAATAGAAATGAAGCAAATGGTGTTTTGGAAGAGTGTTGCTGCTCATCAAAAGGGTACTACTCTCTCTCCCCTCTCTTCTCTTTCATTATCTACGCTTGTATCTCATTCCAAACCTACAAAAGAGGACCTGATTCCTTCTTATATAACCAATCCAACCCAGTTCGAGAATTTCATAATAGATCGGTGTAAATCTTGTTCGATTAGGTTTGATGATGCATTGGGTTTCTTCCATGGGATGGTTCAGATGCAACCCATGCCTTCGATTTACGCTTTTAATCATCTGTTAGGAGCGATTTCAAAGATAAAGCAGTATTCTACCATGTTTACTCTTTTCAAAAGGATGGATTCCGTCGGAATCCAGCCCGATCTCTATACCCTGAACATGCTAATCAATTGTTTCTGCCAATTGAATCGGGTGAATTTTGGCTTCTCTGTCTTGGGGAACATCATGAAACGTGGTTATAAACCAGATGTTGTAACCTTCAATACTCTGGTTAAAGGGCTCTGGATGGAGGATAAAGTAGCACAATCAATGGAGTTGTTAAACAAAATACTGGAGAATGGGTACCCATGTGATGAAGTCACTTATGGAACAATAATCAAAGGGCTATGCAGATCTGGGAACGCAAGTACGGCCCTTGGATTGCTAAGGAGGATGGAGGAGAATGGGAGATATAAACCTGACTTAATCATTTGTTTTAATCATCTGTTAGGAGCGATTTCAAAGATAAAACAGTATTCTACCATGTTTACTCTTTTCAAAAGGATGGATTCCTTAGGAATCCAGCCCGATCTCTATAAGCTGAACATGCTAATCAATTGTTTCTGCCAATTGAATCAGGTGAATTTTGGCTTCTCTGTCTTGGGGAACATCATGAAACGTGGTTATAAACCAGATGTTGTAACCTTCAATACTCTGGTTAAAGGGCTCTGGATGGAGGATAAAGTATCACAGTCAATGGAGTTGTTAAACAAAATACTGGAGAATGGGTACCCATGTGATGAAGTCGCTTATGGAACAATAATCAAAGGGCTATGCAGATCTGGGAACGCAAGTACGGCCCTTGGATTGCTAAGGAGGATGGAGGAGAATGGGGGATATAAACCTGACTTAATCATGTATAACACAATCATTGACACTTTCTGCAAGGACAGCTTGATAGATGAAGCCCATGACCTTTTCTCAAAAATGATCAGTAAAAGCATTGCACCAGATGTCATCACTTACAACTCTTTTATTCACGGCCTATGCAACTTAGGCCGGTGGAAGGATGCTGTAAGATTTTTCCATGACATGGTGGATCATGGAATCTCACCAAATGTAATAACCTTTAACATTCTGGTGGATGCTCTCTGCAAAGAAGGGAAGACCACGGAAGCACATGCCTTATTAGAACTAATGATTCAAAGAGGCGAAAGGCCCGATGTCTTCACTTACAACTCTTTGATCAATGGCTTATGCAGCTCAGGTCAGTGGAAAGGAGCCACTAGGTTGTTCAATAAAATGTTGGATCAGAAAATCCCACCTGATGTAATAACCTTCAGCACATTGGTGGATGGTCTTTGCAAAGAAGGGATGGCCAAAGAAGCACATGAACTATTAGAACTGATGATTCAAAGAGGTGAGGAGCCTAACACAATCACATACACTGCATTGATGAATGGATACTGCTTGCAGGGCCAAATGGACAATGCTGCAAAAGTCTTTGATTCCATGGTTGGTAGGGGTCTTGAGCCTGATGTGTTTAGCTATAACATATTGATCAATGGCTATTGCAAGACTAAGAAGTTAGATGAGGCCAAGCGGCTTTTTGGAGAAATGCATAAGAAGGGATTGACTCCCGACAATATTACCTATGGGACCCTTATAGGTGGGTTATGCAAAGTTGGGAGAGTAGTGGCTGCACAAGAGCTTTTCAATGAGATGCAAGCACGTGGCCAAAGTCCAAACCTCATCACGTATCGAATATTGTTGGATGGGCTATGCTTGAACAATTGCTTTGTTGAGGCGAAGAAACTGGTTCATGTGATGGAAAATAGCGGACTGAAACCAAATATTGTAATTTATGACATCCTCCTTGACAGTATGTGCAGAAGGGGGAAACTAAAAGCAGCAAGGGAACTCTTTTGCAGCCTTTCTGCTAAAGAGTTGCAGCTTGACACTAAAATATATACCACAATGATCAATGGCTTTTGTAAAGAAGGGATGTTGAAAGAAGCTCAATACTTGTTCGCAGAAATGGAAGAGATGGGTCCTCCACCAAATGACCTCACTTTTAATATGTTGGTTCAGGGATTTCTCAGAAAGAATGAGACACACAAGGCGATGCAGCTTCTTAGTGAAATGGTTGAGAGGGGTTTCTTACCAAATGATTACACCACATCAATGATAGTGGATTTGCTCGTAGTGGATGGACCAGATCATGAATTTCTTGAAATGCTTTGCAACTATCTGCCCAATGACAAATGAGAAGGTGCTGTATTGAACTGTCAATCAATGTTGACCCACTTTAATATGTCTCAGTGATATTACAATAGTTCAAGGATTATCTAATACACATATCAAAATATATACTTATAAAACAAAGGATTATTTACTATACACTAGCAATCAGTTTGACAGCAACATTGGGAGAGAACTCGATACCATGACAAAGAACACATTTTAGCTATCTCCTTTCCAAATGAGACATTTATCTTTTGCATTAGAGAAGTACACATATTTTTATTAAAGAAATAGAAATTCGTTCCATTGGAGTATGTTTATCAAAGTTCTCTCTAGTACAACTGAAGTTACCTTCACTAATTACCTTTGTATAAATACATTTTACTAGGATGTGTCACAACTGCACATAGTTAGCAATTCAGAGTTTGGCAAAACTATAGTATGGGAAAAGTTAAATATAAATCGGATTCGACATTCAGAAATTTGTTTAAAAAAGTGGCCGCAAATTCGGAGAATGACAGAAATGCAGTACGGAAACAATTCGAGAATAATTCAGATTCGACGTTCTATAATTCATGAAAAAATGCGGATATAAAATGCATATATAAAGTGCATCTATTCTATATTTTGTTATAAACTTCCAATCTATATGAGCAACACCCGTAACTAACTCAAACATTCATACATAAAAAGCAAAAAGAACATCAAAAGAACTTCCAAGTTTTTTGCTTTCCTAAATTACTGGTAAGCAAGATTTAACACTCCGGAAAACACTGATTTGTACACTACTCAACACTTGCAACCTTTAAGATTCATTCCTAAACCCACAATTTGGATGAATGAAATAAAACCAAACTGATTAAAGTAAAAGTTTCAGCTCGCTAAATCAAATAAAATAAGTTGTATAAGCAACCAAGGAACTGTTACAAAAAAAATCGGCTATTTTTCCAATCCTAACTAATACAACTAGGTTACGATTAGGCTGCAGAACTGCAAAACATCGATTACTACTACTCTTTTGTTGAAAGGTTCTTTTTATGCAACGATACAAATACATCATGACATTGTGTAATGAGTAGTGACTTGCTCTTCACTAGATTCCACTTGGGAGATCTCACAGGCCATAGCTTTAGTAAAAGGAACGATCCCAACCATTTGATCCATCGACATTTTTGCTTTGGGATTATCGCTTTTTACAACTAATTGAAATCATTCAGTGTCAATAAGACACAACATTCAGTCCCTTTGTCCATAAAAAGTATGTTAGCTTTGGTAGGTAATTGAAATTCTTTAGTGTTGGTAAAGTCACTTCATGTTGATACCACAAGACCTGAATTTGATTTTGAAACCTGTTTTCATCAAAGGAGTTTCGTTATAATAAAAAGGAAAAAGGTGTGACGGAGAATCTGACACACATAACACAAATACAACGGCACTTGGCTGGAGTGTTGAACTCCAAACTCAGAACAGAAGCATTCACCAAGCTAGCAGTAGCACGTCAAAAACAGAGTTTAAGAGAGAAAACATACAATCCCTTGATGTCGGACAAAGACCATTGTGACGCAGTCACCGGCTGGAGGCTGACGGCTGAAGATGAGGGGCTCGGAAGTGAAGAAGAAGAAGCATATTAAGATGATAAGTGTCGAATAGACAATAGGTACATAGAAAGACCCATTTTTATAAGCGGTACTATTCTTATTCGTGAACTATTCGTTAAATATCTCCGAACCATTCAAAAAAGTGTCATTCTGTTCAAATTTTTGAATTGTTCATATAGCTTGCGAATTATTTGAACTTACTTACTATGCCACTGCATATGTTCAATTGATGTTCTACCCAAGTTCATCTCAATATTAAGAGCTACTAGCTTTATTGTAGATTAATAGCTCTTGGTGATGACATGAATCTGTTATACTACATGATGTTCTATTCGAGATGGGCAATAAATTCAAGGGGTCTTTTGGACATGAGGAGACACTATTCAAAACGACAATAGTGAGTCCAATATCAACTTTGTCGGATGCTTAAAGTCGAGTTTTTAAAGTTTGGCCATTGAGGGCTCATGTTTCCATTCCAGGGCATCCATGGAGAAACATAAGTACCGACAACACGTCTATCGGAGACAAGTAGAGGTACGAGTCTCAGGCGTACCTCCCATGTGTCGGTCCAACCACTTTAAGATTTCATACCTGACTACCTGAGCTTGAAATTGTTGAACTGATTGTGATTGGTGATAATACTTGTCAATGAGATCTCTCACATAGCCAATATAATCATCTTGCTCTGGTTTGATATTTGAAACTATGTCAAGAATTTTACTCTTCTCCCAACATGTTTTTTTGACAAGACCAATTTGAAGTCTAATACCCATGCATCTTGCATCATCTAGTTTTTACTATTACAATGAAGCCTGGATGGGTCATCCAATAATTATCAAGATATCAGTGTAGTCTTTATGTTATAAAGAAAGTGAGGTTGTTAGTGCATTTCGATGCTTCTATGGCAGGTCATCAATCAACTTGATTGAGTCTGTGAGGATGTTGGAATTGTTGTGATTCTTGCTTTACTTCGTAGTTGTTTCCACTCTTACACGGTTGGATCTCAACTAGCAATTCGATCAATTTTGTAGGATTATCCACAATTGAATATTATAGGTACTTTCTCTTTTACTACTAAATGTATGGGCAAGTTTTCTCTAAATGTTTGTTTATATCTGTAGGCTGTACTCATGTGTTATAATCCTTGTGTTACTTGTACATTAGTTATTCTTTTCATTTAATAAACTTCTTGGCAGCTCGAGAAACATGAGAAAGAGTCTATAGCCTATTCTCCATGGAAGGACTAATGAAATTTGTCTCTAACTGCTTCAAAAGGGTTGGTGATTGTGTAGCGTGGCTCCCTTTTTAGGAGAAAATTTGAATGATTGGGAGTTAGAAAGCTTGATAAGGTTGTTTGTTCACCTTGAAGAAGTCCTTATTCAAGATAATTTAGAGGAGAAAGGCCTGTGGAAATGGGATTCTAAAGTAAGAATTTTGTTATGCTTGTTTGATTCTGTTCTTATCATATCTAAAGGCCAAAGAGGACTCTCCTTCTCAACAAGATTTACTTGGGGAAATCCAGTTCTCTCTAAGGTTGCTTTCTTATTATGTACAATTCATTCTAAATAAAATCTTAATGGTGGATCATTTGAACAATAGAGGTAAGATCATGTCTGATATGTGTTTTTGCATAGGAAAAAATGCCAAATCAGTAGACCATCTTCTTCTCTGTTGCGACCTCATGATGTGGGTTGGGTAAGTTATCTTTGAACCTTTGAAATATGTTGGTTATGCCTCAAACTTTAACTTCTTCAAGGTTAGAATTACATCCAGTTCCCAATTCAAGATCGTATTCTATGGAAAATCCTTTTCTTTGCCATTCGTTGGAGTGTTTGGAAAGAAAACAATGTGGGTATTTGAAGATAAAATGGAAACTGAAGATCAAGTTACCAAAATGGTTGAATCGAAAATGTTTTCTTGAGTTCGATTCTCTAGAAAATCAAGGGTTTTTTTTTATAGGAATTCCCTTCTTATTAGAGTATCTCTTTTTATAATGTTACTAGATATGATGTAAGGCCGTTATAGCAATGTCATTCACAGCTCCCCTTTTGTTAAAACCTTAGTTGCCACAAAAAGAGAAATGGGTGAAGAAAATGATGCGAGAATTGGAAATGGAAATGGAAAAGTGTGAGATATTACTTTCAAATACTGGATAAACAAAAAAAATAGTGGCGTGTTTGATTGCCAAGTGTGAAAATTGCATTTTCCTTGGGAAAACACAACTGTCCATTGTTAGATAGTCATTTTAAATCTGTATAATTTTCTCTACCAAGCCATTTAAATTTGGATAATTTTCCCTACTAAGCCCGAAATTCATTTCCCATCCAGATATGCAAGAATTCATTTCCACCCGAAAGTACGTCTTTATTTCCTCACATGAATGAAATAATGTGTTATGAGAAAATTTTCTTTTCCAATAGAAAATTTTCTGGGAAAATACACTGATAAAGCTGTTTGATCGCACCCGAGAAAATATGCAATTTCTAATTATGTGAGAAAATAAGGGTGGATTTTTGTGGAAACTAATGCTCACGTATGTGGAACGGAAATGAATTTCAGGTTTGGATGGGAAAATCTCGTTTTCTCGGGAAAAATTTTCCTTTATAAAATAGCGGCCAAACAAGGGAAAATTATATTTTCAAGAGAATATGTGATTTTCCCACGGGAAAATTGACAATAAAACACACCCCTATAGGAAAAAAAATTGAGAAATATTAAGGGTGGTGTTATTTGCACACACCATTTCCATAATGACACACCTTTTGGTGTGGAATGGTGTGTGCAAATAAGTTGCACGGGAAAACACCCCAGAGAGAGAGAGAAGAAGAAGAAGGTGATGGTGGTGGTGGTGCAGTGCTGGAAGAAGAAGAAGGCGATGGTGGAGGTGTGGCTGTGGTGGTGGTGAAGAAGAAGAAGAGGAAGGTGGTGGTGGTGGTGCAGTGGTGGAAGAAGAAGGCGATGATGGAGGTGTGGCTGTGGTGGTGGTAAAGAAGAAGAAGAGGAAGGTGGTGGTGGGTTCCTCTTCTTCGTCTGGTTTTTTTTGTGTGTGTGTGTGAGAGAGAGTATGGAAATGGTGTATGCAACTAATGCCACCCAATGTTAAAGAATTCCTTGAAACTTTTCCCTCATCCCAAGAATGGAATGAATCTCATCCCTTTTGGATTTCTGGAGCCATTCATGTGGACGAGGAGCATCTCCATCCTAGGGGCGAGTCTTTTGTGGTGTAGGTCAATGGAAAGAGGCAACACGGTTGTTCAATGAAATGGTGGATCAAGAAATCTCACCAAATGTAATAACTTTCAGCACATTGGTGGATGGTCTTTGCAAAGAGGGGATGGCCAAAGAAGCGCATGAACTATTAGAACTGATGATTCATAGAGGCGAGGAGCCTAACACTATCACATACAATGCATTGCTGGATGTATATCTATACTACTTCTAAATGTCGATATCTTGAAAAAACTTTTTTTCTCTATTTTATCCTCATTATCTATCCTAAAAGACACATCTACCCTTTTTCTAAAATGCCCTAAACTAATTTGCTTCCCATCTCCTTCCGACCTTTCTTCTCCCTCAACGGCTGAAATCATGTTTCCCTACTTTCAGAAAATGCCTCCCATCTCTTTCAGACCCTTCTTCTTCCTCAAATAGTGTCTCTACATTCCCTACAAAACCTTAGAAACAAAGAAGCAGTTGAACCAGCTTCATCTTCCAAAACGATTTCGGGACTTTTTTAGCTTCGCATATTGTTTCTCAACTCCTCTTTCAGGTAAATCGCCATCTTCATCAATAGTTATTTAATTTTTGTTTCTTCATTGTCCTTCCAGAACTGTTGAATCTACTTCTTCTATGGTTTAATACTTTATTTTCTAATCGTTTATTTTCTGATTGACTTTCCTTTACATAATGTGATTTGTTAGTGTGTTCTGGAATTTGATTCCACTTATCTCTTTCTTTACGTGTCTATGTTTGGTGATTGTGCTTGTAGAAAATATGAATAAGGTTCAAATATAAAACAATTAAGTTTTTATTCGGTTTTTTCATGAAAATGTTCTGAAGTGCCATTAAATACGATAAGAAGAGCTCGAGCTTTGGTTGTAGAGACTCTTAGTCTATTTCATTTTTATCTTCATTTTACTGATTTACATGGAAAGCTAGGATGGAAGAGACATTCAGTTGCTAGCAAGGATTTAAATTTTGGTGAGGTCAAAAACGAAAATTTCGGGCGATATTTCCAAATTTCGGTGTAGAAAGCTGTATTTCGGGAATTTCGGAACTGAAATCGAAATTTTGGTGTTTCGACCGAAATTTAAATCCATGGTTGCTAGAGTGAATTAACAATTACTTCTTACCTGCCGGATGTTCGAATAAATGTCATAGAAGCACTTTGCCTTCTCTGGGTTGGAATTTTAGAAGCACTTTGCCTTCTACGGGTTCGAATTTTATAACAATCTTATGATAAACACTACAAAAAATTAATTTTTGATCGAAGTTTAAATCAGAACATTACAAAAAGAAACGAAAATTTGAAAGTTTCATAATATCCATTGCGATGAAAAGAAGTTTAAATCAGAACACTAAACTTCTATCAAAATTTCATAATCATAACCTAAGCTGCCGCACTCAAGCTTTAGCAGCTCAACTATTACCAAGGTGCACTGTTAAGATAGAAACTTAAAGCAGAACACTTATGGTTCTTAGTATACCATAACCTACTAAAAAATTATCTTGAATTGGATAATTCACATGAGCGAATTGTGCTTGTAAAATTTCATGAAAGTAGTACCCAGGGTTAACTTAAAGGTTGAATATCAGCGGCTAGCTGATATCAGTTAGGTGGAATTTCTTTAGATATATACCACGGTCCACAATACCTTACAAACATCTTGAAAAGAAATCAAGATCATTGTTTAGGTTTTCAGCACAATGGTCTGACAAGCATAATTATCTTGAAAATGATATCCTTTTCAAGAAATTTTGATATCAATTTCGCTCATAACCATATGGGTATATCATAGGTTAGGTTTTCAAACCCAATTTTGATAGAAGGTTATGGCCTATTGCATGAAATGTTGCATTAAATCATAAACACTACAAAAAAGAAAATCATTATGTGGTTTTACCAATTAAACAAATTTATAAAATGTTTCTTGCTAAGCTTTTCCACAAAAACATAAGATCAATTTGACATAATTCAACCATGTTGGGACGTGAAACCTGAGTCCCTATTCTGGGCCCTTTTTGGATGTTAAAAAACAGAGCAGTATTATAAATATATAAGAATTTATAAATTCTTACTATCACTAAGTAAACCAACAAAGACAATAGAACTAACAGTGCATCTTGGTAGTAGTTGGGCTGCTAAAGCTTGAGTGTGGCAGCCTAGGCAGTAGCACCTTTTGTGCTAAGGCTCCATGATACTGCAAGTCCTTACATTAAATATGGAAGGGAGTTGTGGCGACTGCTTTTGTCATAATGGGGTTGCTGCCCCATGGCAGGGGAAAAGTGCAATCCAACCATAACTACAACCAACGTCCTAATCATAGATTCTGAGTTTTGACTCAGCTACCTGGTATCTTGAGTGAAGCATTTGACATCTTGCATTTAGAATGTGTTTTGAAATGAGTAAAGAAATTACATCTTGCTCAAATTTCAACTTATTTTGGCTCAAACACAAGAACATGATATTTGGAACATGTTCTGGTTAGTCAGTGAGGCATTCACCTTTTCATTTTCTTTTTTCCATTTTTCTTTTCCCTTCTTTGATTTTACATGGTTGGTTGAAGGTATTCACCTTTTCATCTTTGCTTTCGGCTAGCTGATATCAGTTTTGATATCATTGAGGCATACACTTGGGGCTCACTGGCCCATAATGAAAAATGCTTAAAACCAATGACTAAAAGTGGAAAAATGCATTTTTACTTTGTGACGTTTGATTGTGGCATTCAAACTGGCTCAGCTGATTAATTTAATTAGATGTTCTGGTTACCATTTAGTTGGAAACCATGATATTTTGGCTTCCAAAGGTAGGTGATCCATCTAATTGAGACAGAAACCAGGTAGCTGAGTCAAGTAAGAAGTAATGTGTAAAACCATTTAGTTGCTAGAGTCAGACAAATAACATTTAATTGTGGCGTCAGACATGTCTTTGAGACATACCTAAAAGCATTTTTTCATTTGTTTTTCTTCTTTTCATCCATTTTACTTTTAAACCATCCACTCAAATTTTTTTTATAAGTATTTTGTTGGTTTTTTTTATTAGTACAGGGCTGACTTTACCTTAAGGCCATTAAGGTGGTAGCCTAGGCCCCTAGGTGAGAGAAATCCCCCAGCCCAGGCCCAACAACTATATAAAATATTCGGCAAAAGCACATAATCAACCATATTTTCTAAACCAGTTGCAACCCTTTCTAACCTCACATTACCAGTATCAACTAAACCAGCATGGGTGCAGGTGGAAGAACTATAGTAAACATGGCCTGATCTGCCCTGACGCACCGGATTTCTAATTGCCTCAATGCACCTGATGCCTTTTTTTGTCGTACATGGTAATCAGAGCATAGCTCAAGGAGCTCTGAACCAAGGTCAGATATGAGAATGTAGCTGTCAACCTATTTCCCATTTCTCATTGCTGATATGCTATCACAATGCTCAAAACAATGCTGAGAGTTTACAACTTTTGCTTGATTTTCAACATCTGCAGAGCAAGAAGAGCTCTAAGCTCTGCACTGGCATAGCTAATGAGAATGACTGAGTAATTGGATGATGGGTGGAAGAAGAAGTTGAGGAAATAGACGAATCTAATTCAGAATCATGAGAAGAAAATAGACATCCAACAAGAAAAAGAAACAAAATACAGATGGATTGAAGAACAGGTAACCATGCAATCCTTAATCCTTATTGTTTAGGTCTAATCCATACATGGATAAATTTTCTTGTTTCCTTGAGTTTCTATTTGTTTCTTTTTCCTGGATTAAGCTTCATCTATTAATTTCAGTTTACTTAGTGGAAGTGCGAATGCAAGCTTTGGTAGATGATCTATTTTATTAAGAAATTCAACTTAAGGAATTTTTTACTGCTCTTATGATTGTTTGGGATTTAAATTTAACAAGGCTATAATATCATAAGCATTTGTAGGTCCGTACAGATTCAGACTTGAACATATTTGGTTTATTGGACTTTGTATTTCCTAATATTTTACACAATCCTTTCAAATATATTTTCTTCTTAGGCTTTGTATGGTGTTGAGACCAATTTTCTCAGAATTTTTTGTTCGTGTGATGTCTATGATGGACTCTTCTTTTGTTGGTTCTTGTAGCATTATCTGAGCCAATAGACGTGTACAATGAATGAATTGATGAATGCAAGTTGGTTAACAACCTTTAAGACGCTGCTGCTTTGGACACAAGCCATGTTCACAGATCCAGTTACAATGTTTGAAGATAAAGCGAGGCAATGGTCATGTTTCTCCACTGACCAGACATGATCCTAATGGTGAAGCCCGTTGCAATTCTATAACTACATGGGGGAATGTATACATAGATTTACACGAATAGTTTCAAAGAGATGCTATATAAATGTACTTTGTAACTTAAGATGGGAGTTAAGTGGATAAGTCATTAGAGCTAAAACGTTTCAGATCCGGTGTTGGTGTGACCCTTTTTAACTTAATTATAATTAATTTATTTACTATTTGTTTTCAAATTGGATTATGTGGATAAAAGAATTTGATTACTATCCACGTGCAACGCACGTGTGCACCAACTAGTTGTTTACAAAAGTGGACAGCCACAAAAGTGGACAAAGCCACAAAAGTCTTTGATTCCATGTTGAGATGGGTCGGGTTGCTCGAGGCTTTAGCCCAAGCCCAACTCAAGTTTTTATCGGACTTTAAAAATCGGTCCAAACCCGAGCCTGAGTATCAGTGGAGCCAACCCAACCCCAACCCGAAATTGGGTTGAGCCGGCGGGCTCAAGTTGGGCCCGCCCAAGTTACAGCCCTGAATCGGTTGATCGAAGCAAGGTTTAAAAGAGGCTGTTTTAACGGATTGGGGGCGTTACCATTAAAACGGATTGAAACGGCCAGGGCAAAAAAAAAGAGGAAAAAACCGAAAAAGTGCCTTTGAAATTCAAATTTTGAAATTTGAAAATTTAGAACAAAAAAAAGAAAAGAATTTAACTGTTTTTTCCACATAATTTTTCGGAATTTAAAGGCTGTTAAAACGATTTTAACGGCCGTTTAAACAAAAACGGCTGTCCTCAAAACATATTTAAACGGTTTTAACGGAAACGGACTTGGGGCGTTACCATTTAAACGGCTGTTAAAACCGTAGCGGCCCGTTTTAAAAAGTTATGGTTTTAAAAACGGCCATTTAAACGGTAATGCCCCAAGCCCGTTTCCGTTAAAACCATTTAAACACGTTTTAACGGTTTTGAAAAAACGGCCGTTAAAATTGTTTAAACAGCCGTTTAATTCTGAAAAATTTTGTTAAAAAAGGCCGTTAAATCCGTTTAATTCCGTTAAAATCAGTTTAATTTCCGTTAAATTCTATTTTTTTTCCATTTTTTGCCCCTGGCCGTTTTAATCCATTTTAACGGCCGTTTAAACGGTAACGCCCCCAGTTCGTTTAACCGTTAAAACGGCCTCCTTTAAACCTTGTTAAAAACCAAGGATAGAATCATAGAAGCACGATGCACTGGTAAATTTCGTAAAGCTCAATCTTTGCAAATAGAATCGGAGCTACTTCTCTCCCTCTCTACAGTCGCTCTCTCCCTCTCTCAGCTTTTGCAGCCCTCTTTCCTCCCTAATTTCTCAATTTTCATAAATAGAAATCAAACTATATTCTTATAGAATCTGCACCGACTGTGCAGCGTGCACACAACCTTTTTTCCTTCGGACTATTGCCTCATCTTCCATTCGCGATCCCAGATATAGAACATCGGAAAAACTTTTCTGGAGCTACAACCGAATCAGGACTCAGGAGTCAAGGCTCGGGACTAAAGAATGCTAAGTTGCGCCCTGGCAGACTAGGCAGGTACGTTAGTGAGAACTTTGGAGAAATGGAGGAAGACGCAGACGTCTACGATGGGATTAGAGCACAGTTCCCTCTCTCTTTCGGCAAGCAAACGAAGGCCCAAACCCCTCTTGAAGTCATACACAACACCACCCGGCGCACCCTAGAATCCCCATCTCTTGCAACTAACAAAAGTCCCCTCCCTTCTCTCTCCTCCTCTTCCAAGTCCTGGTTAAACAACCTCAGAAACCCTAACCCTAACTCCAATTCCCGCCAACGCAGAGATCGTAATCATGATTCCGATTCTGGAGAACCCGACTCTGAGAATCCGAACTTGGAGCTTGGAAAGCCTAATTCTTCTGCTGATACTGGATTGAGGAACCGTTTTGGTAGGGTGGATGATGGTGTGGTGATTGGACCTCCTCGGCCGCCGCCTTCGAATTCCGGAAATGAAAATGAGGAAGAAGATGACGATGATGATGTGATTATAGGACCTCCTCGGCCACCAACTTCTAATTTGGCGGATGATGATGATGATGTGATGGTAGGACCTCCTAGGCCTCCATCTTCGAATTTGGCGGAGTCAGATTCGGAGGATGATTCGGATGTTGAAGTAGAGGATCAATACCGGATTCCACTCAGTAATGAGATTGCCCTGAAGGGACATTCTAAGGTACTATGCCTGCTTTATTCAAATTTTCTGAATTTGTTGGAACTTTTTGGTTTGCTTTTCATTCCTTTGTTGTAATCTGTTTAGATGGTTTATTATCTACATTTGAAGTTCTGATACCCAGGGCTTCGATGTTTTGAGGATGTGAAAAACAACTATGTAGCCTTTAGATTAATTTGACGGTGCTACATTATAATTACTCTCGAACTATGTTTGCTATCTTCAGTTTAGAAAATTTCGAACTTGTGTTTATCCTGTGATATTATGTATTTTCTGATAAAAGATAGATAATTTATGTGACAGAAAAAGAAAAAGAAAACAAATACAAAAGCAGAAACATAAAACCCTAAGATGTAGCATGTAAAAGAAAAGAAGAAGAAGAACAAAATTTTCATTATGTTTATTCAATCAAGGAATTGCACTTAGCTTAAAAAAACGATAAATTTAATATAGCAGAAATCTCATTTATTCACTCTGCATACCATCGAAGCCTCTAATAATCTTAAATTTTTGTCACATATATTTCTGACTAAAATAATATATATTCTTGGAAAATAAAATAACCCTCCATCCCCAGTAAAATAAAATAATATATAAAACATCTTGAAAGAGGTTCTTGTCAAAAAAAAAAAAAAAATTTCCTCGAGAGAAAATGAGATTTCCCAGAACAATTTTTATTTATTTATATTCTTGTGCAAAGAATCACGTAAAATTATCAAATCGGTAAGAAAAAATCACATTATGTTATGCATTATTAGATATCTACAGTTTAATAAATAACGTGTTTAAGTTTTCCAAACTTTAATATGCATTTCCTCTTTCTATTGTCCCGAAGTCTTCCCTATAAAAGGCCAAGGAAAGCAACAACAAAAAGAAAAAATCATAACAAATTTCCTTTCTGTAGACATCTCAGGGACAAGTTTAAATGACAGTGTCTTTACCTGTTTCAATTAAGAGTCTAATTTTCTGAGGCTGTGGTTTGTGGTCTTCTTATAAGATTGAATTTCCTCGTGATGCTCTTGGCAGGTTGTTTCGGCTCTTGCTGTTGATCATTCAGGATCTAGGGTTCTTTCTGGTAGCTATGACTACACAGTCCGTATGTATGACTTTCAGGGGATGAATTCTCGGTTGGCATCATTTAGACAGCTAGAACCATTTGAAGGACACCAAGTCCGTAGTCTAAGTTGGAGTCCAACCGCAGACCGGTTTTTGTGTGTGACTGGCTCAGCTCAGGCTAAGGTTCTTCTACCATTTTGTTTTTTAATATATCCTATCATTTGCTCAGGGGTTGTAGTACACTCATGATGTCTTCCTCTTCATTTCAGATTTATGACCGTGATGGACTTACTCTGGGTGAGTTTGTAAAGGGAGACATGTATATTCGTGATTTAAAGAATACTAAGGGGCATATTTCCGGATTGACTTGTGGAGAGTGGCACCCTAGAGCAAAAGAGACAATCTTAACATCGTCAGAAGATGGATCACTGCGTATATGGGATGTATCCGATTTCAAAAGTCAAAAACAGGTATTGTCATTTTCATCCACTTAATACTGTCATTGGAACTAAAAAAAATGTGTATTTGAAATAAAGCCATGCATCCTATGGAAATGTTCAAATTAAATATCCACTAGAATGCCAATTGTAGTTTTTTTTTAATTAAGTATGATTTATATAAACAAGGGGAAACCCCACAGAAAACAATACACAGACAGACCTATCTCCTTAAAGGAGAAGATAGGCTTAACAGTTCTTTTTATTCTTCTGTTGATTGATTTTTTTTTTTTTTTGATAATTATAAACTTCATTAAAAAGGCGAAATGAAACAACAAAGGCGGCCAAAGAGGCCAAGAAGACCTACTAGAGGCTGCAGCCAAAGCAAAAGAAAAGAAAGGGAAAAAAAAGAACACCGCTCACGCGTCCCTAGGACATATGAGCTCCCAATGACAAACAAAGTCTTAAAAAAAGAGCCTTCTACATTCCACGAATACCTTAGACCAATAGAACATCAACCCCTTAACATTAAGGATGATTAAATCCATGTCTTCATTCTTTCCTTCAAAGATTCTCTAGTTCCTCTCTCGTCATAGACCCCAAGCAATTGCAAAGGGGAGCATACACAACAAGATCCGGCCTCTAGACGAAAAAGCCAGAGAAACTGAGGAGGAGGAGAAAAAACAATTCTGGCACCATACCTTTCTCGGCCTTTTGGCTAAGATAAAGTGTAGTCTCTTGATTGAATTTCGTTGCAAATGATCCAGAAAAGTTAGAAACGGAAAGTCAATTAACTTCAGATTCTTTGTAGATTTGTAATCACATGAGATGGATACCCCTTTATGAATTTGTTGAAATTTGAGTTCATAAAATTTCTATGCATTCTCTAGGAAGCATGAGGCTATGTCTCAATTGTCTCTGATTGAGAGATTTATATAAATGATAAAATCCAAAAATAAACTCTTCGGAAATTGTGGTTTAATGTTTCCTGCAAGAAGCTGTCACGTAAAGAAGTTTTGATGGTACCTGTTCTTGTTTGTACTCTTAGCCGAGGAAGATGTACGGTACTTTATAATAGGTATTCTTGGGATCATTTTCACTGTACATCAATCATTATCACATAAATGCTGTCTTTATTTAGCAGGAAGTAGGTTTCCGAGGAAGTGGGTTTTCCCAGAAGTGGCACTTCTCAGAAACCCACTTCCTGGAATCCTTTTCTCACTGTTTGCTTGACAATGGGGAAAATAACAATAAAGAAAGTACAGAGGGAGAGATATTTCTCGGTGATGGCAGCCAGGTCTTCAAAGCGAGAATAATCGCAGATATTGTGAAATGGCACACAATCAGATCTTGAAACAAAAGCAGTCAGATAGAAATGGATGAAGGGCTGACATCAAGTATTTCTTGGTGAAGAACATAAAAGATGGTGAAAAAACTACGAAGCGGCTGAATTAAGAAATTCTTAGATTGCATAAAGAAAAGTCTCTTGAAGAGTGCAACCCATGTGCAACAAAAGATCAGATTCTTCGAAACGGAAAGGGGATTAACTTAGAGAACTATAGATTTTAGAACGAAAGGATATTTTTAAATCTAAAATCATTTTAAGGCCGAGAGATAGCATTCTGAACAAAGATTGAAGTATAAAATGAGCAATAAATCACGGAAAGCTAGTCGAAACACAAATTAAAATGATAAAAGTATAAAACTGCATAAAAGATCTGGCGTTTCGAAAAACCAATTGAGACAACCAAATTCTCATAACAGAAAAGCAGATTATTTATGCAGAAAAAAAATAGTTTTAGAAACAAAATGAACTTCTACCGGAAAATCCATGAACATTCAGAGTAAAGAAAGATTAGATACCTCTTCAATTCAGAGACCAACATTGAGATGACAGCTCAATTAGGGGCAACGAGTCACCGGAGAGAGAGAGAGAGAGAGAGAGAGAGAGAGAGAGAGAGAGAGAGAGAGAGAGAGAGAGAGAGAGAGAGAGAGAGTGAGAGAGTGAGTGGAGAGAGAGAGAGAGTGAGAGAGTGAGTGGAGAGAGAGAGAGAGAGAGAGAGAGAGAGAGAGAGAGAGAGAGAGAGAGAGAGAGTGAGTGAGTGAGTCGGAGGTCCGGAGGAAGGACTGGAGGGTATGAGAGAGATAGAGATAGGTGGGGGTAGGTTCTGTCCAAGGACACGACGAGGGCATATCGGAAAACCGACTTCCCTCTCTTTAAAGAGGAAGTCATTTTCCCCCTTTTTAAAGACTTATGGAAGTCGGTTTTCAGCTGTGCCCACATTTCCAAACAAACCTAACAGGGTTAGAATGCCCTTTTCCTGGATTTTGTTTTTTTACTTCCCCATTTTTGTGGTGAACCGATCAAAATATATATATTTTTTTTCTGGTGAACCGAACACAGCCATAATGATGGAAAATTTACAAATTATGAGCATCCATAACAATAGCCTAAAGTATGATATTATCAGAATGCTTTGTCTGCAAAATAACGGAGTCAAACTAAATACAAACATTCCATGGACAGGTCATCAAGCCCAAGCTTGCAAGGCCCGGAAGGGTCCCAGTTACGACATGCACATGGGATCATGAGGGAAAATGCATTGCTGGTGGTGTTGGAGATGGTTCCATACAGGTATTTTTCCCTGATGTTTTAATTTTCTTCTGGCTTTGATTAACTGTAAGCTGGCATGTAAGATTGGTCCATTGTTTTGGTAGATGCATGCATCCCCACTATTTGCCTTATTTTAAAGGTCATTGGAAAGCTTTATGCACTTTGAATTTGTATTTCCTCATTTCAGTGCTTACTTTAATTTTACAGATATGGAATCTTAAGCCTGGATGGGGAAGCAGGCCAGATATACACATTGAGAAAGGACACGGAGATGATATCACTGGGCTTAAGTTTTCTAGCGATGGACGGATTCTACTGTCAAGAAGCACTGATGATTCACTGAAGGTAATCTATGTTCCTTTGTTCACATAATGTCATTGTTTCTTTATTAAAAAATGTTCATCGGCATTTCATTTTTCCTTGTTGAAAATCTTCATGTTGATTTCTGTTACACTTCACTCACCAGAATTGGTTTGAAATTTGTTAGGTTTGGGATTTGCGGCAAGTGAAAAAGCCTGTTCAAGTCTTTGAGGAGCTTCCAAATCATTACGCGCAGACAAATGTTGCATTTAGTCCCGATGAGCAACTTTTCTTTACTGGAACCTCTGTTGAAAGAGATAGCACAAGTGGAGGTTTACTGTGCTTTTACGATCGGACAAAACTTGAACTCATATCAAGGGTTGGAATATCTCCAACTTGCAGTGTTGTGCGTTGTGCTTGGCACCCAAAACTTAATCAGGTTAACCCCTTACCATATCTTTGTTTGGTTAAACACGCTTCACATTTCATATTTTATCATATGCACTATGAGCTTGAGATATGCTCAAACTGAACTAACCGTTTTTTTATCAATAGATTTTCGTTCTTGTTTCATTTCCAAATTCCTTTGCTAGTAGTTGTAGACATACTCTTACTTGTATGTCTTCCTTTTAATCCTTATTAATTGGTGTGAAGTAACTAGCAAGACATTATCCATACTATCTATCTTCCATTGTTTACGTAGGTCTTTGCCACAGTTGGAGACAAAAGCCAAGGAGGAACACACATACTTTATGATCCATCCATTAGTGAAAGAGGAGCTCTTGTATGTGTTGCACGTGCACCAAGGAAAAAGTCCGTCGATGATTTTGAGGCAAAGCTTGTTATTCACAATCCTCATGCACTGCCCTTATTTAGAGATCAGCCTAGCCGTAAACGACAGCGAGAGAAAGCATTGAAGGACCCAATCAAGTCACATAAGCCTGAACTTCCTATGACAGGACCAGGCTTTGGTGGAAGAGTTGGTACTACTAAAGGAAGCTTATTGACCCAGTATCTTCTCAAGGTAAAGATGGTTATTTTTGTCCCTTTTAAAATGTGGAAATGAAGCACGTGGAAGAGCCTTACCTACTGAACTTCATTGCAGCAAGGGGGTATGATTAAGGAGACATGGATGGACGAGGATCCAAGAGAAGCTATACTTAAATATGCTGATGCAGCGGCTAAAGACCCGAAGTTCATTGCGCCAGCATATGCAGAAACCCAACCTGAAACAGTTTTTGCAAAGTCAGATTCTGAGGAAGAAGAAAAATGACTTTTAATAGATTGGCGCTATGGTATCCATCTTTTTCTTGCCTTGATGGTCTACTGATATCTGAGTTGATTCCATTTTTCTTGATTGTATTTTTTCTTCTGTTCTTGATGACAGGTTCATGATTGTGTAGCCGAGTATCAGATATGTCTCAGCTATTTTTGACTCAGCTGAATTGAAGACCTGTGCTGAAGGTATTTTCCTCCTTTGTGCCATACCTGAGTTCTGGAAGTGATCTGTGAATTTCCCAATGTTGGTTTTGGTAATTCTTCGGTTCAACGCAATGACAAAGTATTTCTTTGGATTATTATCTGAAATATTTGAGTTATTAAGGTTTTTTTATAAGTTTTTTTAAGGTTTGAAACATGCCTGTTTGACTCCGCCAGAATTAGTATTAGATGCAAATCATCGTACTTCCGTATGAGCCCTTTGTGCAACTTCCGATAGACCGGCTGAAGTTTCACCAGCACCCAGTCTCCCGCCTTAAAGTTTGCTGCGGGCCTTCTTTCCTTATCCGCCCACTTTTTTATCCTCTTAGCTGCCCTTTCCAAGTAATAAGCATTAGCAATCTCAGTTTGCTGCTGCCAATCCTTAGCAAACTTGTAAGCAGAGGGACTCCTTCCCGTATAGCCGGCCACGCATTCAGTGGACAGAATGTTGGTAACCTGTCAAGACATACAATCCCCTGTCCAGGTTGTCAATTCGTTTTCCTTATCTTTTTTAGTTCATTATGCACAAATACGTGGTTACTTTCATGCTGGTTGCTTGTGTTCATATCACTCTAGCTGTATGTTTTTGCTTTAGTATTTGATATTGGTATAAGGCCCTCTTTTGCGAGAAATGACGAAGGGGGTTTGATCTCTCTCTCTCTCACTGATTCAAAATAGTCATTCTGGGTGTAGTACTACCCAAGGTTTAAAGGAGGCCGTTTTAACAGTATAACGGAAAAAATGGAATTTAACGGAAAAATAACGGATTTTAAATGAAAAACAGCTCAGATGTTTAACCAAAACGAAACGAAACCAATCACTTTGAACCATGTTTTGGATGGTGCCTTTATTGCTAATGAATGTATCGATTCCAGGATCAAGTATGGAGACCAAGCGTTATTTTCAAGATTGATATGTAGAAGGCTTGCGACCTTGTGAACTAGGATTTCTTGTTGTACCTACTTGGCAGAATGGGATTTGCGTTAAATGGAGGAGCTGGATTAAGGTGTGTATCCCTACTGCTTCCTTTTTCGTGATGGTCAATGGTTCTTTGACTGGTTACTTTAGGAGTTCTAGGGGTTTGAAGTAGGACAACCTTATTTCTCCCTTTTATTTATTGTTGTGAAGGAAGCTCTTAGTAGCTTGACCACAAAGGCAGAGGATCTGGGGGGTTATTGTAGTTTTAAGGTGGGCTCAAATAGCCCTATTATATCCCATCTTCAGTTTACCGATGACATGGTTTTCTTTACCAAAGACTCTCTCAGCCAGCTCATATATTGCATTGCGTGCTCAGATGTTTTGAAGATGTCTCCAGTCTACGAATCAACTTATTCAAGAGTGAGGTATTTAGTGTGGGAGAAAGTGGCTAATTTGCAAGATCTAGCTTGTAGCTTGGGATGTAAGGTGGTATTTTCCTTCTTACTTGTGTCTGCTGTTGGTTACATACTGATGTCAATTTTATTTTACGGTTGAGGGATGCGAAAGGATCTTACCTCTTTTGGAAAGATAGCATGGCAACCATTTGTCCGCACAATGATCTATAAAGCTAGTAACTACTACCACTGAGGCTAAGTAAGAAGTAAGCCCCACAACCCAAAGCAGCAAAGAACAAATAGAATTTGCTACAAAATCTGGCTAATGAGGGTATTCCCGCGTATGAGAATATAGTAACGGAAAAGTAATAGTCTAAATAGGATTTATTTTTGCTAGAGAGCCCAAATCCGAAATATATTTGACATGGGTTTGCCGTAATGCTGGAACTATGGTGAATGCATCTATCGTCGTTGATGCATAAAAAAAGATACGACAAGATTACTCTCATTAAGAGCACTCTCTCTTGTATTCCAAATCATGTGCTATCCTCTATTCCGGCCAGCATTGTTAATAGTTGGAGAGATTGATCAGATATATTTTTTTTGGAATGGGAAGGAAGATACCCACAAATACCACCTTTTGGTGGCTTGGGTTTCAGACTCATCAAGGACATGAATCTTCTTTCAAACAAATGGTTATAGCATTTTGATGAGGAGTAGGACAACCTTTGGCATAAGGTCATTATTAGGCTGTATAGGTGGGAAAGCAATTTGATTCTCTCTATCATGGGTGTTAGCGTTTGGAAGGGTATGTCCAAGGTTCTCAGTGACTTTAAGAGAGGTATTGGGTTCGAGGTGGGGAAAAGTGATAGGTTGAGATTTTGAGAAGGTATCTGATGTGGCAACCATTCACTCCAAGTTACATTCCCTGCCGTTTATACTTTATCTGAGCTACATGGTAGGCCTGTTAAGGATTGCTTTGTTTGAAGTGATGGTTCGCTCTTATGGAATTTGGGTTTGCAAAGAATCTCAATGATTGAGGACGTCGCTTCATTCGTTAGTAGACTTAGATTGACTCCTAGGCTTGAAAACGTGGAAGGTAAATGAAGATGGATGTGGGATCCTAGAGAATGGTTCTCGGTTCAGTCATTCTATGCCGCCTTGACTATCTATCTCTACTTTCCTTTCCTCTGGTCGTGTGTGGTAACCGAAGCTTCTACTCTCCATGTGGTGCCCTTTAGAGTATTCTTCCCTATGCTGGACTATTTAGCAGGAGAGAAACAATCGCATTTTTGAAGATGAAGTGGAGGAGAATTCTTGCATTATTTTGAAGATTAAAGTTTTGTTATAATTTTAGATGTCCATTCTAGAAGATTTTAAAGGAGTTTGGTTTGATGTATTGTATTTAGATGGGAAGTTCTATTTGGCCATAGTTGTTGTGAAGTGTATTTTGTACAGAACACTTCCCTCTTTTCTTCTTTGTATGGGAGGTCTGCCCATCTTTTTTTCATTACAATAGTTATCAGAAAAAAGAAGGGATGGTGGACATATTGGATGGGATACCCACATATGTATTTGTGTATCAATTTGGGAAATGAAGAGTTGTTTCCCCATTTTCCATATCAATGTTTGTGTCCGTATCCATGTCTGTGCATCTTACTATCTTTGCTGCTTGCTGAGCTGGAATCCAATCAAAATTTTGAAGCCCGTTTGTTGGACTAAGTCTTCTGTTTCTGATCATCGAACTTGGTCTCAGCAATGAAAACCAAGTCAGGTCTTTCAGCAAGATTGAGTGCTTGAATTGTTAGAGGTAGACTTCCTCCGACAATGCCATGTGATGGTGATCATGGCTGGGCCAGCTGCTTCAGCCTCGGGGATAATTATCTAAAAGTCCAGTATTTTTACCTTGAACTGTTTCTTTTGCATGGCTTTCACAGATGGACCTTCCCTTGGTGGCCCCACCTCTGCAAGATTTTCTGGTGTCATTTTCTCTGAGGATCTGATCACAATAAAAATATCTTCAATTGGGGTTTGTTGGAACATTCTGACGAGGTTAGCAGTAAGAACTAAGAAGAGGTATGTATTTTGGGAAATGTTAATGGTGAGCATGTGTGTGGTGTGTGTAGTAGGGAGGTTTGCGGTTTCCACCAAAGCCATGGTATCTGTGCTGTGTTGTAAGGGTACGATGCCATGTGATGGGAGTGGTTGGAACAGGGTGTAGGTTAAGGGTGGATTCTGCCAGTCTGTGCCAGGAAATCGAGTGGATGTAGGATAGATAAGGATGTGGTTGGTGCCAGATGTTTGCTGGGATTCCAGGGTGGTGGGTACAAATTAAGGGTAGGATCCGCATGTTACGTCATTGGAGAGACAGGTAGAGGAGTATCAAATAAGGGAATTAGATATGGTAGATTTGGTGTGATTAGAGCACGCTGAGACAGTGGAACAAGCATGGCTCTTGGGAACTTGGACGCTTCTCTCCTTCGATATGGTATCTGCTTGGGTTGCAATTTTGCATTGCCCTGAAATGAATGGCACATGGAGGATCCATGCAGATAGTAGGTCTTCTCGCTGGAGTGTTTTGCCCGGACCGAGTTCACTCACTGCAGATCAGGAGAGGGCTGGATGGAGTAGTCCGATGGGGACCATAAGCGAATTATGGTGAGGGTGCTGGGGATACTAAGTTGACTCTTCCTTCTGATAGACAAATTTGTTTTTTTTTCTGGGGTTAACTCTCATCAAATGTCCGTGCTGGCGATGATTCACGTCGTTAACCAGTCACTGGTCATTAAATTCGAGTGGGAGTCCACATTATCCTGGAATGGACTTGATGCATCTTCTGTACGCTTCTGTGCTATTGCCAACCGAACCTAAGTTGGATTTGGTTGTAATATCTCATTGTTTCCTAACCAATGGGGAAGATTTTGAGATGTTTTCTCAAAGTGGGTGAAGCTGCAAAGGATCATATGAGCTTTGGCATGCTTGTGGTAAAGCTTATAGGCCTAGAAGTAATGCAGGGTCTATCTTGACTCTCGAGTTTTCAGAGGTGGTCAGCATCTTTGCAGGATCCTGTGGATTGATTGAAATTCATTTTGGACAAGTTATATGGTGCTGCAAACAATGTAAAATGCAAGGTCAACCAATGGTTGGGGCCCTATCAGCATATTCTTTGGTGGGGAATATAGGGTCAATTTTGATATAGGTTTGAGTTGGGATTGTTTCTTATTGAAAGCATTGTATTAACCACCTCTTTTCCTTTTCTTTTGAAATCTTATCAATGTTTGTGTTCTTATATATTTTACAATGGAAAATGAATGATCTTATGGTAATACTTGTTGAATATGGGCATACTGCAATTCAGTAATCTCACTATTATTCTTCATTTTTTAGTCTGCAACTCCAGCCTTGACGATTAACTCTCCCAAACTTTTTTAATTTTGTGTAGCATCTATCTTCTCAGGGGCTTTGCGAAATAGGTATTGTGAAGCAATGCGGAGCTACAAGTAGAAGAGTGGATTTATCGGATGGGGCTCCCGTTTTAGCATCAATCTGCAAGATAAACATGCGATTTACTCATCATCTCTGGCAAGAGAGAATTGTTAGTGATAGACCTTTTATGATGACCTAGTATGATAGATATTCATAGAATGTAAACATTTTTTAGATTGATGTATTTACTTATCTAGTACACCTGCATTGGCAGATCTTGTCCCTTTTTTATACTTTATTCCTTCTTGTAGTCCCCATAAAGTTCCAGATGCATTCAGAAAATTGAGCAGCCTCCAAGAAACCTTCTGATCTGCAACTAATATGGGTAAAGGTTAATAGAGATTAGTATCTGAAGTTGGGAATTGGGATATTGTTTCATGTTTGAGGATTGGAAGGTCAATTGTAGGTGGAGCACTCTGTCACAAGAGATTATGAGGTATCACTGGGAATCACAGGCAATATTAATCATCATCAATTCAGAAAGGAAGACAGACTAAATAAGAAGGGGCAGGTCTGGAAGTGTGTGGCCCATTGGCTGTAGGAATTGCCGATCTATTGGCTATAGGATACCAGTGAAAATGTATCCATTGTTCAGGCTTAAAGGGTGGTCTCAATTTGGTCCAAGTTGTAATCTGTAGCTGCAAAGATGGCAAATCTCAGGTTTTGGGTAAGGTATGGTACTTGGTTCTCAAGACAGTACCAGGAAAGTCTGATGGTTGTAGGAGTATTGTTGCAAAGAGGGCAAGTGGCGTCCATCTTGAAGCCTTGGTGAGCTAGGGCAGGTGATCAGAGCAAACTAGATGATCAAGAAAATAGTGATCAGAGGTAGGGATAAGATCTAATTTCTTTGATCACGATCACATAAAAGGTTTTATGGTGGGTCCTTCCTGAATCGGTCACTGAAACTTTGAGCAGTTGGAAGTGCTTTAGCTTTTTGCCTTGCGGAAGCAGACTTTGGAGCATTCTGCTTTTCGCGGTATGGTGGGATATTTGGAGGGAGAGAAATATGAGAGCTTTAGAGGGGAAGAAGGCTTCTATCTTTGATATTTCTCTTTCCATCAAGTCGCTTCTATGCTTGTGGTCTTTGAGGAGTGTAAAGGTCTATCTTTTGAGGACATGTTGTTTAGATGAGATTCCATTATGTATAGGGGTTTTAGGAGTCCTTTTCATTTTCTTTCTTCTTTGGAGGTCCTCTCAAACTCCCTTTGTTCCATGTTCTATTCCTTCCTTTCTCTTAGTATATTCTACTTTATCAAAAAAAAAGGTTTTATGAGTTATGCCCAAGGTTGGACTGCAGCCCGAGCTTGGGCTTAAGTTTTAGGCATGTCCTAGAATTGGACTGATACTAAGCTAGAGCACAAGTATGCCATAATGCGCCTAGGTTGACCATGGATCTGCCCTTTTTAGTACTTCAAAAATAACTTAGGGGATGTTTGGATGCAGCGTTAGGTTCGGCTAGTCATGCAGGGCCTTTATTACCTGGTTCAACTACTAGGGTTTTGCGAATCAGATTCCTGTTCTGCCCCACCTTTTGGGTACAAGTTCAGCTTCCATAAAAGGCAGGGCCCTGAAACCAGTTCGAGGCCTGTTTGGGTTGGTTTACTTATCTTTTATCGTTAAAATATTTTTAGTTTTAATAGTTTATAATTTTAAACTATTTTACAGATTCTCTATCAAATGTCAAACTTCAACATTAGGGGTCATTTTCCTGTGGGGCGCGTAGAACGTTTCCAACCGATTTTACCAACCACACCACACGGTTTCTTTCGCTATCACGCCCTCCTTTGAAATTTAGCATTGGCACTGGCGAAATTAGAAGCAAAATCTCTTTGCCCTGCGGGTGAGCAGGAACAAGCGAGATTTGGCTACCATACCCTTCTGCCAAAGAAGTGGGATTTTGTGTTGGGGCAACCCTTCTCTACCGTATTAATAACACGTGACACTTTTCTGTTCCACTGACCCATAAATAACTGGCATACCCCTTGATAAAACTAAAAACCAATGATCAGCCTAATTGTTAATTTCTAGCCATGCAATCTAATTACCAAAAAAGGCTCGAATTCAAGGCTAGAAATCACCATTCAGGCTGATTGTTGGTATGTATGTCCATCAAGAGGTGGGCCAATCATTCATGGTCAGTGGGATTGAAAGTGCCACGTGGCACATTTTTTTTATGTTCCCCACAAGAAAAAAAATCTCAGGCTAAATTTGTATAATGGACTAGGGGCATTACCATTTTTTCTGTTATAACAGATTGTAACACTTGGGCAAAAATGGAAAAAATAGAAAATAACAGAAAAAATGCTAAAATTCAAAATTTCAATTTCAATTTCAATTTGAAAATAACAGCCATTATAACAAAAATAACGACCGTTATTTTCTGAGGGTTAAAATGGTATATAAGGGGGAGGTCCGAATCCGTTACAACGGGCGTTATTTTCGTTATAACGGCCTTTTTTAAACAATAGTTAAGGCCTTAACTGTGCTTTTTTTATTTGTTTCTTTTATAGGCAGGCCTTAACTCGGCATGAGCATGAAAATCCCTGCATCAAGCTTTCCTCTCCCAAAAGAGAAAAGCGAAAAGACAAGAAATTTAGAAAAAGAAAGGCTGTTAAGGCCTTCACTGGCTTGGGCACAAAAGATCCTGAATCAAGCTTCGCAACTCGGCATAATATTTTGAAGATAAATCTAGAATCGGAGTATTTTTTACGGATGGTGACAAAAGTCCCCATGCACCATAACATGATAATAGTGCACATGCAAGGGGTCAGGAGCCAACCATATTATGGGTCCCACCTAGGAGATCAAAATAAAAAAAAACCATTTGAATGGATGGTCAAATGGAAAAACTGAAATAAAAATTGGCAGCAAACCACCCAAAAAAATGTCTACAGATCAGAAGGTTGTGATGCAGGTTCACTCCACATTGATGCTCTCTAAGAGCAATCCTGCACTCAACTGTACAAATGGCTAAACATATATTGATTTCAAGCATTCGGTCTGTTAGACCAGCCTGCGAAGTTGGTAAGGTTTGTGAGTCTTCATACCACGACCTGGGTTCACCCACTGACCACTAACCACTGACCCTCTTGACTACCCAAAAAAAATATCTGTTGACGGCATATACCTCTGATGGGACATACCTCAAAAAAGACTGACCTGACACCAACAACAAAATCTTATGAGGCTAGCCTACCCAAAAAAAAATCTGCTGAAGGCATACCTCTTTGATGGGACATACCTCAAAAAAGACTGACCTGAGACCAACAACAAAATCTTAAGGCTACTTCACTCTTTACTGATGTATGGGATAGTGCATCAATTAAACAGATGGGATCGATGAATCTGCAGTTCACATGCACATGGGGTGGGGAGCATCAATATACTTTTGTTATTTTCTGACGTTCACTTCTGAGAAAATTCGCGTAATGTTGTTACCTTCTAAGAAAATGAATTGTGCTCACAACCAGCATTTTGGATTTCAGTGTCGAGTTCTGCATCAATGGGCAACAATATGTGATCCAAACACCAAGTGGTTGGAAAAAAAAAGTGGCCACGGTAATACAACCACACAATGCAGTGGCTTCAGAAGTGGTCTGATGTCCTGGAAATAAATTCTTCCCAGCGAAAATTACTTCCCTGATAGTGTTCTATACTACAACTCTCATCCCTAAAATGACACTCATAAGACCCATTTAGTTCTTTGTCCATGATCTCTGTTTCGTCATTCTTGGATTTCTTGTCCCATCCACTCCTCTTCAATGCTTTTGTAATCTACTACAACGTAGATGTCAATCTTGCATGTAATCATGGTCTAGAAGTTGTACTTGAACCATATGAGATACACCAATTCACTGAGATTGGTGAGAAAACTAGACAGTGCCACTGTAATTTCAGAGTTGCTATTGTATTCCCTGGTTACCTTTAGTGTCTTCTTAAAGGGCTTTGAGATTACGGTGCCAGATAGAAATTTGCTTCCAACAGTGCATAAACTTCAAGCAGTGAAGATACCTTGAAATCTGGTTTTAGATCAACAGTCGCAAACTCAGGAGAGTCATACCTCCCTGTTTCATCAAGCAAGCATGTAAAGGCTCCTGCTCGTTTTCCACAAGCCACCTGTAACATAACAAGAGTCAATCAAATTGTTGGTTGAGCACCACTCGTTACCATACAACAAGTCTTCAATTTGTTCATCAAAGCTAATATTTAACATGGACACAAGTAGGCACATATGCACACACGCTGTGTGGCACTTGTTAGATATTATGTTATGTTTCTTAGTGGGTTTTATGTATGGGACGTATGGGTCTCTCCTATATGAAACCTAATATCTAACATGGTATCAAAACTTGGTCTTGTACTGATTTAGGGTTCCATATTCTTCTCCGTTCCTTTTTCCTTTTTCTGTTCTTTATTTATGGTAGAATATTAAAATCTAGGGTTAACCAGTGAATCCTAGATTTCGTTTTAGGGTTCGTGTGTGAAACCCCATGGTGTTCGTGATGTGAAGAGACCATTCTGCAAGAGTAATGAAGAACGTGGTCTTCGTGTGGTGTATTTTACATGATGTGTGAAAGTTTTACCCCCTGTGAAGATCGAAGTGCTTCCAGAGTAAATCGTAGGGTGTAAGAAGATGAGAGATTTGTTTTCCGTGAGTTCTCCATGCATTCTGTTGATTTAAGAGTGAGATTCTTCTCTGGACTCTTCCGTATCTACCCAGAGCCTTCTCTGTGCAACTCGCAAAGCTTAAAAAAAGGCAAAACACCTCCTAGGTGAAACCACACTTGTCCAGGACCCTTTCTAGGCAAGCCACACCAACCCAAGACCTCCCCTAAGTGTGCCATAAGTCCCGCATTAAAGGAGTTGTTCCGAAAGGTCTAAATCTCGCAAGAAAAGAGGTTGATTTACACCTCCTATCACTTTTGGTTTGTGTTTCTATGTGTTCAGTAGTAATTTTTGGTGGTAATAATAGAGAACAAATCTAGTATCATGGTGTCTAGTGATGTTTTTAATGTCCAGATAATTTCCATCAAACTCAATGGAAGCAATTATGTTCCTTGGGCTAAGTCTGTTGAAGTGTTTCTTACAGCCAAAGAAAAGTTGAAATATTTGCGTGAAAATCAACCCACATATTGTGCCAGTAATTATTCGAAGTGGGTAAACGAGAATGCCCAGATCATGATATGGTTGTGAAAATAGCATGGATCCTAAAATTAGCATCAATCTGATGTTTTTGAATAGTGCAAAGGAGATTTTGGAGTATGTTGGGAGGATGTATTCTGGTGATAATAACATCGCCCAGATTTACCATTGGTTGAAGAGTATTCTTCCTTGCAGTAGGGTGAGAAGCATCTTGCAGAATATTATTCCTCTTCAGAATATTCGGAATGAACTAAATGTCTACTAGCCTCTCACTTCAGATTTCAAGAAGCAACGTAGACAACGTGAAGATTTTGACGTTGCACGCTTTCTCTCCGGCCTTTGACCAGAATATGAGCCAGTCCATGCTCAACTCTTGGGGAGTAGGAAACTCCCTAGTATGATTGAAGTCTTTGCTCAACTTCAGCATGCCTCGGTGTTGGAGGTTGGTGGTGGATTTGCTAACATATCAGCATTGGGTGGTTTCTGGTAGCCGTGGTGTTCATGGTAGAGGATGTGGTGGTGGTAGAGGTGGTAGCGGAGATTGCGGGAGGAAATCGCGACTTCAGTAGTGGTCGTGGGTGAGGTCGCGGTGGACCTCATCATTGCACACACTGTGATATAGATGGCCATACAATGGATTTATTGTTGGGATTTACACGGTAAACCAGCCAACTGGGCGAACCATGCTTTGTATAGTGACAGTGGGAGTGCTACCCCTGGTTTTACATCTGGTGCACTTGTTCAGTCGTCAGCGGCTAACATGGAAGTTGTGACTATTTCTCATAACAAATATGCCAAACCCGCTCAGCCACAATAGTCTGGTGCTTCATCCTCCAATACTACTACTCTTTCCCACTCATGTATTGCATGTCTTGCTTCCCAAATTTCTTGGTCCTCCTCTCCTTGGGTCATTGATTTTGAAGCTTCAAATAACATGACTGGGACTACAAGTGTGTTTTCCTCCATCCAGTATACTTTTCAGTATGTTACCTTAGCCGATGGCACAACTGCAAAAGTGTTCGGTATAGGTCAAGCCTCTCTTAGTCTTTACCTTTATCGTATGTCTTGTATGTTCATAAATTTTCATTTAGTCTTACGGAGGGTGTTAGTCTGGTGGCCTCTATTATTTCGATGGTGAGGGGGGAGACTACTACATTTCAGACGACTTCCCTTACACCGCATCAGTGGCATTGTTGGCTTGGTCATCCGTCACTGCATTTTTTGAAGATCATGGTTCCTTCGTTCAATGATGTGTCTAGTTTAGAGAATAGATTGTGTCGATTAGGGAAACATCATAGAGTTTCTTTTCCTTCTAGAGTTGTTAAACCTTTTGCTTTAGTTCATTCATATGTGTGGGGACCCATCCAAGTACCATCTCGCAATGGGTTTCGATATTTTGTTACTCTTGTTGATGATTTTTCAAGAATGACATGGTTATATTTAATGAAAGATTGCTTTGAGTTATTCTCAATTTTCAAATTGTTTCATGCTGAAATTCAAAATCAATTTGGTGTGCAAATTTAAATTTTCCATTCTGATAATGCTAGAGAATGACTTCTCACCATTTCGTTCATTTTAAAAATCTCACGGTATTTTCCATCAGATTTCTTGTTCACATACGCCTCAACAAAATGGGTTGGCTGAACGGAAGAATCGTCATTTACTTGAGGTGGTTCGTGTTCTCTTGTTTGAAATGAATGCTCCTATATCATTTTGGAGTGAGGCAGTTCTTACAACGTGCTATCTCATCAACGGCATGTCCATGTCCATTCTTGATGGTCAATCTCCATTCTCCTTCCTATTTCCAAGTAGTCATCTGTTTCTTCTTCCACTACGTGTTTTTGGTTGTCTGTTTTGTTCAACGTCTTGGCCTGGGTAGTGATAAACTAGACCTACGCGCCATTAAGTGTGGGTTTCTCGGATACTCTCGTACTCCAAAGGGTTACCGTTGTTTTTACCATGTCTCTAGTTGGTTCTTTGTGTCCTGACTTCACTTTCTTAGAGCATGTATCGTTCAATTCTGGTGCAAGTTATTCGATTGACTTTGAGTCTCACCCCCTTCCTCTTCTTGTTGAGTTTGTTTCTTCTTCTAGTTGGCAGGATTCACATGTGCCAGATCTGACAGCACTGTCGCTTCGCACTTATGTATGTTGCCGCCATCTTCCAGTGCCTGCCTCATCTTCCACCTTCTGCTTCTTTGCCGCCAGATCCTGTCTTGCCTACATCTTCTTCAGACCTTCCCATTACATTATAGAAAGGTACACGTTCGTGTACTAAACATCATCTCACTAAGTTTGTGTCGTTTGATTCTTTGTCTCATGTCTATCAGTTTTTCGCTGCTTATGTCGTCCTTTCTATTCCTAATAATCTCTAAAAAGCTCTTTCATCTCTTGGGTGATGTGACGCTTTGGTTGCTGAGATGGATGTTTTGCATTCTAATGGTACATGGGATTTGATTACTTTACCTCTGAGGAAGCACGATGTTGGTTGTCGTTGGGTGTACATTGTGAAGTTCCTCCCAGATGGACCTATCGAGAGACTTAAGGCCCTCCTTGTTGTCAAGGGGTATACTTAGTCATATGGTGTTGATTATAGTGAGGCCTTCTCACCGGTTGCCAAGCTTTCCTTTGTGCATGTGATTATTTCCTTAGCTGCTTCTTTGCATTGGTTGTTGTATCAGCTTGATGTAAAGAATGCATTCTCGCATTGTGATCTACAGGAGGAGGTCTAAGAAAAGGGTCTCACGGGCGAATGAGCTCTGTGAGGAGGATCTTCATAGGGTGGAAGACCAATTGGAAGGGGCTAGGGTGAAACCACTTTTAGTTAACCAGTCCAACAAAATTGTATTCTAATACAAATTCTTTGTCGTCTCAGTTTATGAAGAAGGATAGTCAAAATTGGGGTGATGATTCTAAATGAGTCTTGGTAAAGACTATGGAGGTTAGGCCATTTTGGGACGGTTTTCCTATAATGGGGTTTAAGCAGAGGTTCAGAACCTGTTTAATGCTATTGAGAAGCACCATGAGATTGTTTCCAATATGGGGAGTGGAGGTGAACAAAGGATGGTCCCCGGCAAAGAGGAAGAGGTTGAAGATCAAGGGAGGGAAATTATTGATCTGATTTTGGAATATGAGCTCCAACTGGGGTGTAATATTCGTGTTGTTCAGGATGAAACTTTGTGTTCCTCTCAGAACAGGGATCCAAATGTCGATAATATTAAGATGAAACTGCATAGAGAAGTTTAGAATTTACAATGCCTCGTGAATTTTGAAGGAATTTCTAGAGAGAAGATAGTCAGAGACTCAGAAGGATGGGGAAGGGGGGAGAAATTAGTCAAGCATAACTATAGAATTTTGCCCTGGAACATCAAGAGAATGGATAGTAGGGATCAGAGAGCTGTAATTCGCTACCTTATAAAGAAGTGAAGGCAAATATAGTTATTCCTAAAGAAACTAAATTAGATGTTATGAACAACTGAATTGTGGAATGTTGTGGTAGGCGTGGGCTTGCGTGGCATGCTCTTCCAACTTTAAGGTCCGCAGGGTGTATGCTTGGTAGTGTGAGACTGTAATGTTGAGATTGTGGAAGACTTTCTGATAGAAGCGTTTTTGGTCTTTATTATTTGTTCTTATTGCTGACCATTTCCAATGGGTGTTGCCCAAAGTTTATGGGCCTAGTGATAAGAAGTTGAGACCAGATTTCTAGGAGCTTGACTATATCTGTAGTTTGTGGAATGCCCCTTGGTGCATTGGTAGAGATGTCAATTTGATATCGTTTTCTTTCGAAAAAAAATGTAGGATTACCAAAAGCATGAGGAAATTTGCAGATTTTGTTGGTAGACATCACCTGATGAACCTCACGTTTAGTGGTGGTCGTTACACATGCTCCAATAACTAGGATAATCCTACCTTGAGTAGACTAGATAAATTCCTTGTTTCGGATTGTTGGGAGTGTCGTTTTAATGATTGCTCAAGAGCTCATCCATAAGTCGGCTTTAGATTATGCTCTTATTCTACTTGATTGTGGTTGCCTAAGAGACGTCCTTCCCCCTTTAGATATGAGAATATATGGTTGCAAGTCCTAAGGTTTGTGGATTTAGTGAGCATCTTAGTGGAGCTGGTTTTAATTCACTGGCAAGGTTGGTTAAGCATTTTGGATGAAAGTTAAATATTTCAAGTCCAACCTAAAGAAGTGGAACAAGGAGGTGTTAAGGAGAGTCGATTGCAAGTTGGGGTAACTCCTTAGTGTAAACGCTACTATTGTCTGCAAGGAGGAGTCGAGAAACATTTCCCCTTCTAAAGGTAGAAGGGTGAAAATGAAGAATGATTTCTTTAAGCTAGCAAGACTAGAGGAGATTAGTTGGAGGCAGCAATCCAAAGTTAGGTGCTTAGTTGGAGGAAACTCCTATGTAGGGTTACACTTAAAACCGTGCTTCTTACTTAGGATCTCTTCGGACTAGCAATTCTAAGTTGACAAAAACCCAAAGTAGTTTGAGACGTACTCTTAATTAGTTAAATAAGAAGCATTTGACAGGAAAGTTTGGAAACAAAGCTCAATGATTCTCCTATGTTCTAAAGAACTAAAGAAGTTACAAGATGATGTATTCTACCACAAAAATAACATTCTAAACTTCAAATAGAATTTATTAATCACTAATTTTTAGAATTTTTGGACCTATGACAATAATATGTTTCTTTAAAATAATTTTATTCCGTATATATTTTGTACGAATGCTTCCCATGCGTTCCAAACCCTAGGGCTTCCTTATAACACCCGCTTCCTTGCTCTTGCTCTCGCATTCACTCCTGCACTTGCTTTCGTTTCATGCAACTAAGGTTAGGTGGCTTAAGCAGGTGATAGGAACACCGAATTCTTCCATCACATTGCTAAAGCCAGGAGATCTAATAGTATCACTTGACTCATTGTGGGTTTTTACTCGAAGCTTTATACAGATTCTGGTCATATCAAGCATGTCCTTAATGGGCTTGAGTTTGACCATATCAACCTAACTCTGTGTGAATGGCCATAGAGACCCTTTGAGGAGATCATTAATGCTATTCGAGACCTTAGTGGTGACCAGGCACCTAGTCCTGATAGTTTTTTGCTTGTGTTCTTTTAGTGTTGCTGGAGTTTAGTGGCTGTAGGTGAAAACTTCATGAAGGTGGTTCAAGAATTTCAAGGTGATGCTTATCTAGATTGAAGCTCCAACAATACCTTCATCGCCCTTATCCTAAAGAAAGGAGTGGAATCATTTGGAGATTTCAAGCCGGTTATTTTGGTTAGTATGTACAAAATCATCTCAAAAGTATAAGCTTCAAGGATGAAAGGAGGTGATGGATTTGAGTATCTAGAAGTCCTGAGGGACATTTGTCAAAGGCCGTCAAATTTTGGATGGAGTACTTGTTGCTAACAAATGTTTAGATTCTAGCATCAGGTCATTAGAATCGTGTATTCTATGCAAGATAGATATAAAGAAGGCCTACGATCATGTCAATTAGAGTTTTTAATTATATTTACTTGGTAGGTTGGGCTTCGGTGTTAAGTGGACAAGCAAGATCAAAGCTTGCATCTCTAGTGCGTTCTTTTCTTTCTGGTCAATGGTTCTCCTGCCAGCTATTTCAGAAGCTTCAAAGGCTCAAGACAAGGAAACACGTTGTCTCCCTTCTTATTCATAGTGGTAGTGGAAGCTCTCAGCAGAATGACCAAGAAAGGGGTTATCTCTCATCTCCAATTTGTTGATGACACATTGTTCTTTACTAGTGCCGCACACAATCAACTTAGATACTTGAGGTGTGTTCTTAGATGTTTTGATGACACAATGTTCTTTACTAGTGCCTCACACAATCAACTTACATACTTGAGGTGTGTTCTTAGATAGTTAGATGTTCTGAAACGTCAGGTCTCTGTAAGAATCCCTCCAAGAGTTAGGTTTTTGGAGTAGGGGATGTGATCAACTTAGAAGGGTTGGTAGGCTATTGGGGATGTAAGGTGGAGAGGCTTCCTACTTATTGATTGAAAAGACAGTTTGCATACCGAAGAAAGGAGGAGCTTGGACTTCAGACATCTCAGAGATATGAATAGAGCTCTCTTGGGTAAATGGCTGTGGAGAGAACTGGAAAATCTCTGGTGCAGGGTGATAGCTTCTAAATACGAATGTAGGCCTCATGGGTGGGAGAGCAATGTGACCTCTTCTTCTTATGGTGTTGGTGTATGGAAAGGCATTTGCAAGGTTTATGAGTACAAGGTATTTTCATTCAAGGTTGGGCGTGTTTGGCTGTCCCATGTCCCTTACAAGGTGGCTTTACGCAACAAGATTCTGACTCTAAATCATCTTTAGGCAGACCCTTTCCAGATTTATTAATCACCAAAAAAGAGATTAGATATGTGGATATTTACAACCTCTAGCGTCCTCGTCAATAATTTTGAGGAGTTCAGTAGGAAAACTCAAAGGAGACACTACACAAAAAGGGAATGTACATTTAAAAGTTAGGTGATCTGCTGCTTTTTTTGCTTCTCTAAAGATATGATGAATTCTCCAGTCTATAAGCACGTTAAGAATAGCCATGATTTCTAACCATATGATTTCCCATCCATGGAGTTTGAACATTTTGAGATATAACTGCATATTTAGAGTCTGAATAGATTTCAATATCAGAGAGGTTATTCAATGCAGCTATCCGAAGCCCTTGGAGAATGCTTAGAATTTCACTCAGTCCTAATTTGTAGATCCAATGGAGAGTCAGTGGACCATCTCCTTATACATTGCCCTCCCATGTATGGGGTACGGAGCAAGTTTTTTAAGCTCTTTGGGATCTGCTGGACTGTTCCATATTCTGTGATGGAGAATTTCTGGGTGGTCAGTTAAGGCCTTTGATTCTCAGAGCTGCATCCTATTGCACCTTCTTCCTTTCGCCATCTACTGGACCATTTGAGAAAAAAAAGAAATTATCATATTTTTGAAAATAAAGTGAGAGATAGGGGCTTTGAAGATTAAGGCGTTACTATTTTTTTGGATATCCATCATGGAAGAGTTTAAAGGCATTCGGTTTAAAGATTTTATTTTTAGATTGGAAGAGGACCTGAATGGCTCGAGAGTTTGCATATTTTTGCATGGTTAGAGATGGTTTTCCACTTTAGCTTTTCTCCCTTCTCTTGTACAGAGGGTCACTTTCCTCTCTTTCTCTCTATTAATACAAATCATTTACTTGTCAAAAACACAAAAGAGTAGCATGTCTTGACATATCAAAAATGCAGAAAACAGGACTAGAAAATAATAAAAGCCACTCACATCATCTTTAAGGCTATCACCGACCATCATAACTTCATTAGGATGGACATTCCAAGTTGAACAGATATGTAGCAATGGAGCTGGGTCTGGTTTATAAGGGCGGAACTCCCTGCTGAGTGCTGGAGTGAATGTCATCTGCAGCAATAGTAGAAAATATTAAGAACTGTGAGAAACTACTACTATTATATTCTGCAGGGAAAAAAAAAGTAATGATGGTCAATGGCAGGATCTAGATACAAAGAGGTGACAGGTTTAGAAGCCTATGGAACCAAATACTGCATTTGTCACAGAAAATATGGAGGGAGTATTGGTGGAGGAACCAGATTTGTGTAGCCGACCCCGATAAGGCTTATGATGATGATGATGATGATGATGACTGATGCAAGAAGAAGAATTAAAAAAAAATATGGAACAGACAAATATAGAGAAAGGGGTTTCTGTTGCAAAATTAAGAGTCGGACTAAACATAACATTGGAACCTGGTCTCATGTCAAATAGTAAGGGATGATATGTTTTAATACATTGCACATGATAAATGCATGCAATGTCATTTCAGTAGGCAAACAACCAAGTACAAATCTTCTTTTCAGAAATCTTTTGACTTGAATATCAAGATAGTATTAAAAATTTAAAAGTAAAAAAACAATTGTGGGAGTGCAACAATATGTCATTACAATCAAAGAATAACTAAAAAAAAGGAAATGCTGCAATTCAGAAAGGTAAGCAGTAACCAAGATTCAGTTGGGTCTAGAACAGTTCAGTGGTGGAATTTATAGGTAGAAATGACACACCTCATATTATCTTAGTCATTCCATCTCATGTAAGTATTAGTCCAATATGCATGTGTATTGGCGCTGTCTCACGTGCAAATGACCATTTATGGGAAGAAGAAATTTGACGAAATTCACTCTTTCATCCCTTTCCTCCATTTCTCATTTGTAACATCTCCAACTGTATTTTTTTTTTCCGACAAGGTAAAGTAAACTGATAAACCATAAGATAGGAACATTTTATTCTTTTTAGCCACTAATCTTAAATTTTATTTTAATACATATATATACATATGTAATCCTTATTCCTTAATATTTTAGTACATATATATGTTGTATATATACACAAAAAGGTACCCAATTCCTACACCCGGCTGTAGGGTGGCATGGTAATCATGTTGCAAACTCCAATTGCAAATTGAGTTGTCCATACCGTGGAGACCATCCTCACAAAAAATCAGTCCATTCTGACATTAACTTCATGAAAAGTTGGCTTGAATTTGAAAAATCTGCACCATCCAATTAAACCGTTAGTTTAGGTCAACGTTTCGCCGTAGTTGCCTTTTGCTACTCCTTTCCCAAAAGACCCCAGCAATATCTAATACAAGTTAATATAAACAAGGGCATTTTGGTCACTTCATCTTTTTTCTTTTTAATTCCACATGTGCATTGTGTCTCTCCACTAGTAGATATATAAAATCAATAACCATGGAGTCACTTAATAGAATTACATAAAAAATGATGAATGATGTTTTTGTTTACAACCAAGATTCTAAACTTCGACTTCGGTCAGTTAAAATTTGGAATTAATTCGGGGAAGTTCAATTCGATTTAGAGAATTTCTGTAAAAACTCTCCAACTTAGAGAAGTTTAAAGATGTTTTGCCAAAATGAGTGAAACGATATTAATCTTGCCTAGGTTGCTCTAAATGGTTGTTTTTATGATATAATACGTTATAAATGTTTTATCATGCTTGTTTTCTCATATCCTTAAAAATCAATGTGTTTTACCAATGTTTTGGCAAAAATTCTCCCAACTTCTCTAAGTTAAGTGTTCACTTCGAATTAAACGAATTAATTCGACGATTTTTTGCAATTTTTGTACTAAAAAGGCCAAACTTTGAGAAATTAGCCGAATTTTTACTGTTTACTTCGAAATAATTCGGCGAATTTTTGTAATTTTTTTAATACATGTACACTTTAATTCGGTCATTCAAAATTCGAAATTAATTCGGCTAATTTCGCCGAATTTTAAAACCATGTTTACAACTATAGTCGGTGTCATTAGTCAGTTCATGCATGCACCTCGCTCTCCACACCTTGAGGTAGTACACAGAGTTCTGCGTTATCTCAAGGGTTCACCAGGAAAATGACTCCTATTTGGCAAGCATGGACACTTGCGGGTTGAGGCCTATACATATGCTGATTGGGCAGGATCAGTTACAGACAAGCAGTCTACATCGGGGTACTGCACTTATTTTAGGGTTAATCTAGTTTCATGGAGTAGCAAGAAGCGACTAGCTGTCGCTTGCGTATGTGTTCGTCTGGGAACTCAGTCTTCAGTGACCGATAGTCCGGTATAGGATGGCAATTAGGTGATCGTCTAGAGCTCGTCCTTCGACTTCTTTCTACATCATGTACATGATATCGAACTTTGTCAATTCTCCAACGCAAAAGCGGAGTACCGCTCCATGGAGTTGAATCTTAGAATTAGGGTTAGGGTTAGGTTTAGGAAGAAGAGAGAAAAGAAAGAAGGATGTCATGTGATTAGGTCACAATGACTCCATAAATCATATTTATGTAAAGAAAGAATTACAAAAGACAAGTATATCCCTCAAGGGGAGTATTTACATTACTACCCCTAGAACATAAAAATACATAGAAAATACGTATATGATAACACTCCCCTCAAGTTGGTGCATCGATATCTCGCATGCCCAACTTGCACAAACACTTATGGAGTTGCCAATTGGGAACTCCCTTAGTGAAAACATCTGTGACTTGTTCATCAGTCTTCACAAAAGGTGTGCATACTGCCGCAGAGACAATCTTCTCTCTAATGAAGTGGCAACCCACCTCGATGTGCTTGGTACGGTCACGCTGAACGGGATTGTGAGCAATGCTGATGGAGGCCTTGTTGTCACAGTACAAGCTCACAGATCTTGAGACTGGGAAACCAAGTTCAACAACTAACACCTTCAACTAGAGCATCTCACACAATCCATGAGTCATTGCTCTGAATTCGGCCTCTGCACTAGATCTGGCAACAACGGGTTCATCCTTACCCTTGTTTGTATTGTCCGAGACTACTATTAAGAGGTCTAACTGCACTTACACTGTCCTTTGCCACCCTCATGTCCGTTGTCCTTCCTGAATTTGATGTTCTTTTAATCTAACCCTATTAGTAACCTCTACTGTGGAGTCTTGATTATCTTTAGATGATCTAAACTGCCCTCCCTCGTCTTCTTCATCTTGCAGGCTTGTCAACTGATCCTTGCAGGAACGGTCCCCAGAATGAAACGCACAAAGACAATGATTGGAGCCCTGGAAGACAAAGAACTAGTGTTAGTTCCCATCAACTTAAATATTTGTTCGTCTTTGTGACCCTTTATCAGCAAGTTCCTGTTGTTCTTATAAATTACATTGGACTCCTTGCTTCGTACTTTCCCTTGGCTTTTGTTGCCACGTGTGTCACACTGTCTGCAGAACGATAACTCAACGTTGACGAGTGTCCTATAGTAGATGTATTGGGTCCACTAGACTGTTTAAACAATTTTTGTTAAACCAGAATGCAGTAACCTCTATTAACACCATAGCCCACCCTTAAGGTAGCCATGCTTCTCTTTTCATGCCTCATCTCAAAGCCTGTTGGATGTACTGAGTACGACAACATATCAGTACATGATTCAATCTGGATAATTAGTTCTCCTTATGACATAGTTATGGCACTTATTCTCCTAACATAAAATTCGGAGGATACAACTTTCCGAAGAAAGCCCATATTACCCCGTGTAATTTACATATATGATAAAACATCCATCTGTAAAGCGATAATAAACCAATTCATATGTCTAAATAATCAACAATACAACCAATTGTAAATCCTTGAATGGCTTGCAAGGGCACAATGCTAAAATTAAGCACTTACCCCAAACCGTAGATGAAACAAATCGACTGCTTCCTTGAAGTTGCGAGTAATTAAACCCCTTCTGCAAAAAAAAGTACTCTTAAGTCACTATTTTAGCTACAAAAACCTCATTGCGACATCAAAATCTTCATTTGAATTTAAATCTGATCACAAGCAAACGATGAGATATTGGAAGTTAGAAACCTCAATCATGACTATAAAATGTGCAAAAATCAATGAACTAGTAGTTCATTTAAATAAACAAACATTGGCTCACTTTCAAGCTATGATACCCTGATCCTTCATATATCTGTATCCAATAAAATGAATGAATCCTCAATTTCAATTGATTTTCCACAATATTTCAATTTTCGAGAAACTACCATATCCACGAACGATTAACACAAGTGAAAGAGATGAACCAAATTTACATACGAAGATTGAAAATACCCATTTCAACATAATGGGTCAAATATGCCCAAGATTTCTTCAAATGAGAACCAATAATTATTTTGTGCATCAGAACTATACGCCGAAGAATCAACTAACTTATTGTTGTCTCAAGAATAATGAAGTAGGGACCTTTAATATTACGTGGACCTAGGCATAAATTCTTCCACCAGTACTCAATCATATCCCTTATCGTACTTGACATCTATACCAGTGTCGAGGCAACATAGATTTTAGGGATACACAAACATGCTAGATGTGTTTAAGCATCACTCACTAACCACTTGTACATACACGTGATGATTGCGTGTATGGGATGCGCAACCCTCATCTTTACCCCTATTAATCCCATTAATATTTTGGTAAGCAAAATATTATATAAGACCCTTTAAATAGAGAACAAAAAGAGGAAAAAAAGACAACTATGCCTGTAGATCCAATATAAAATATGAAAGGAACTAAGTCTCACTACACTTAGCCTACTAGGTCCCTAAGTAGAAAGAGTTGATAAGAAATAATGTCATACTTCTAGGCTAAAGAATGCAATGCACCAAGTTTATTTTAGAGAAACCAAGTTGAGCTAATTACATTGATTTCATTGCAAGAGAAACTAAGTGAAATATAAACATTAAAAAAATGCAACTTGGTCTAAAGAGAACACTAGAGTTATTTGTTTCCCTATAGCCGAAAAGTTATTAGACAGCATCACAAACAAAAGTAAAACATAACAATACTAAGGAAAGACTTTACCTTATTTGCTTGGAATCAAGAAAACCACAAAGTTCTGCTGCACCTGCACCATAGTTGCCCTGCTATCAAAACTTAAGACCAAAGGAAATCATTCTAAGATGATCACAGTACACTACACTTCCGTTTAGCTCTGGTAGCAAAAAACAAAAATCCCCATTCTTTCGGTTTGGCTAAGATCTTATTTTTTTAATCAACAAGAAGATATTTTATTAAAAGGAATAATGTACAAGAGAAAGAGGGCAAAATAAATTACAAAACATAGTCACACTATACAAAGCATCCATATGAACACATTCCTTAGCAAAAGGATTCGTTTCCTAAAAATCCAACCTTGGCACATAAGAGAACGAGATGTTCAATGATGAGGACAAGTCCCAAATCTCTTTGACAATACCTGATGTAGGACTATGAAAACTAAACCTAAATGATGAGTTGAGATCAAAAGAAATTACCACAATCAATAATAAGCATAAAATAAATCTAACAACCTACCACAAATACTTAAATATGCTAGCAAAGAATTAAATTAATTGGTTCAAGGTAAAATCACAATCCAACAATGCAAAACCTCCAATTATCGATTGAAGGGTCCAATGGAAGTGAGGACTTCCAATATCCTAAGGTTCATTCAACACTTGTAGGTTCACTAAATTCCTTTTCCAAGATTTAACGATTAAAATTAGTTTTAGAAGGATTTAGGTAAGGTTTTTGGAGTTCTAGATGAGACCGAGAGATTTAGAGGGTTTCTAGGTCAAAAGGGAGGACAAGTAGTAGAAGGGTTTCGAAATGGAGAACAAGGTCTATGACTCTATGGTGGAGCCATAATGTATATGGGGGCCTACTGTGGCTGCCGCATGGTTATAGGGATATGGGGGTTTGGGCTATTGCTATGGGGAATTTTGTGGGCTGCAGGGGAGAATTGGTAGGGGAGGGTGTGCCACAAGGGAGAAGTGAGGGTAGGAGGTGCCAGGGTCCTATAGGGCTCTGTGTGTGTGTCGCAAGCAAGGTTTAAAATTTCGTTTTGGAGCAATGTCTCGGTCAAGTGAAAAACTGAGACAAACTCCGAAACGAAACGAAACATTCACGAAACATTGAAAAAATGGTGAAAAAAATGAAATTTTCGAAACATTCCCGAATCATTCCGAAACATTTCGAAATATTTCCAAAATCATGAAATCATATTTATTTTTTTTTGGATTGTCTCGGTTTGTCTCGGCGAAACAAACCGAAACATTACGAAACGTAATGAAACATTTCAATTTTCTTACGAAACGAAACAAAAACATACGAAACATTCCGAAATTTTGAAGCATGGTCGCAAGGCACAATAATGAAGGGTAAGGGGTGTGGCTAGGTTAGGTTGGGATGGAGGGGGACGGCTAGGTCAGATGGTGGATGATGGGGAATTTAGGTTTAGGGTTTTAGGCAGGTATGACTAGGGTTTAGGGCATAAAATTGATCGAATAAAAATAAAAGATAGAAAAGAAAAGATCAAGAGGGGAGACAAGAGAGGAGAAGACAAAAGAAGATACATTTGGCTTCGCACGAAAAACAATGGCTTCACACCAGATTTCCTTTCACATGAGATTTCTCAAAACTAAGTTTTTAATTTTTTTTAATGAAAAATACAGCAATGAGAGTTTTTATATAAAGATAAAAACCTACATCTAATATGGGCCATCCAAAAATAACTAATTAGATCTAATGGCTGAAATAAAAGCAAAAATTACAATGAGACCAAAAACTATTACTAATTGCTAAGGGTCCATTTGGCAAACCAGTGGAAGCAAAAAGCAACTTCTAAATTAAGTTGTTGAATTTAAAAGTCCACTTTTGGAAGCAAAAGTTTGTTTGGTAAAAAATGAACTTATAATTTAAAAAGGCAAAAAGTTAGTTTGACATCTATTAAGTTAAAAAGTCATTTTCGTACCTCGAAGGCTTAGTTGTTCATCTTCATCTACGTCTTTAGAAGTAGATCATCATCATCATCATCATCATCATCATCTTAAATGGTTGATATTTCATTAAAAAGATCTACAAGGTGGGCCCTCTTGAATGATGAACTATCTCCGTGTGCCACGTTTTTCCATATTGAGATCATGGACAATAATTTCCCATGTATAATATTAAAGACCACACATATCCCATCTCCAAAGTCCAATAATCTAATCCCAGATGATTGCAAAAAATAAAAAATAATCTAATCCCAACAGTTTTATTCTTTGGGCGGCACAAAAAAGCAAACCTTGACGAAAAAACAAAAATGACAATTGTGGTCACCGTCCCAAGTTCCATCATTTGTTTCAAATCCCATAATGCCGTTGAGAAACCACATCACTTCTACATTTTCTCTCAACAACCTAATTTCCCAAATCTCACTTCTCTCTTCAACACCACATGTCTCTTCAACTTGTACTGAGCATCATATATCCCTCAAATAGAAAACAATTTGTAATTTTCTAATGACCTGGGTGAACAAGAGCCTTTCACTCTCCAGCAGAATAGAGCACTCGACGCAATTGGGGGATGATCTCTTGTTAAATTCGGTATCTCTGGGTATAATTTAATATACAACACGCAATTCTTCTCAACTGATAAATGCCTATCATAACAAAGGATGATCACACATTGAATTCTAATCAAAACATCAATTAAAAGCATAAAAAATTTAATAAAATTCAAAGAAAAAAAATCATCAATCAATCGTTATGATCATTAAAAAATTCTCACAAATTCCAGTTTCCAATCTTGAAAGGATCGAATTTCCTGTAGGTGCAAGATGCCAAGTTGTCAATCTTCCATTGAGCGAGACGAGACGTGTTTTCGACTCTGTAAGC